>VZTZ01022866.1:209988-707018 GCA_013400955.1 Drymodes brunneopygia | reverse complement strand
AAGAGGAAAATGTAGTGCATGCTTTGATGCCTAAATTTGTTGATGTTATTGATCACCTTTACTGTCTTGGCCTGTTGATGATGATACAGCCCACTCTTCTCTTTTTCCTATTCAGTGGGAATGGTATTGCTCTTTTGGTGGGGTGATTCATAGTGCTAAATGCAGGATTCTTATATATGATACATTTCATGTGAGGCTTCTGGTCTATAGCTTTAACTGCTCTTCTCCAATTTACATTTTTAAACAAAATTTACACGTCTAAAATCAGTGTATCAAAGTGGCGCATTTAGGGAGGTTCAGTCAACTGATTTTTAGATAATTCACATCAGTTATAATTTTGAATAAAGACCACAAAATTAGATAGTCTTAAATAGTGTGGTAGTACATTCCAGTGATGGATTTTCTTTTTGTCTTAAGTTTACAATATTAAAATATTATATTGACTTAAAAGTGCAGTAAATACTTATGGAGTAAATTAATCTGAGAAGTAATGAGAAACAGCATGATTTCTTAGTGCAGAAGAAACAGAAAAGTATGATGAAAAGTCATGCAAAGTAATAAATATTTCTAAAAAGTGAATATGGATTCTCATTTAACTTTTTTCAGTAAAGTAATTTCAGTAACTAAAGTAAAATAGGTTCTTATGAAAATAATAAGAGACAAGGGGATGAAACAATAAACTCTAGAGTAATATAAAATCAGCCAACAGAGTTCTGCTTTTAGAAGCTGCTTGATAATTTTACACCCATTTCTCTATCCCTCTTATGTACCACAGAGACTCAGGATTAGAAATATATATAATTATTAAGAATATCTAGTTATATAAGTTATGACAAAAGACTATAAAAATTATCAGTTCTTGTCTGTCAAAACTAAGAATGAGAGTATTTCAGGATATAATTCCCATCTGAAGAATTATAGTGTTATTTTTGCACTTCCCGATATATTTAGCACTTGGATAGAAATACTGTCAAGCTCAGTGGAACTGGTCTATTCCATTATTTAAATTATATACAAGGAAGAAAATCTTTACTGTGAGGGTGGTGGGGCACTGGAACAGGTTGTCCATAGAAGCTGTGGATGCCCCATCCCTGGAAGTGTTCAAGGCCAGGTTGGATGGGGCTTTGAGGAAGCTGGTCCAGTGGAATGTGTCCCTGCCCATGTCAGGGGGCTGGAACTAGATGATTTTAGGTTCCCTTCCAACCCAACTGATTTTATGATTTTGTGAACTTCTAAGTGGAGATAAAATGTTATGTGTTATGGCTTAAGTCAATGCTTTGAGCTTCTGCTTGCACTGTATTTACTCAACCATTTAGGTCCCTTGTAATCCATGGACACTCAGTGTTGGGATTTGGCCCAGGTGAATCAATAGTTAACAAGTTAGAAAGTAGCAGTGTGCTCTCTGTGTCAACAAAGGCACTGGACTTCTTGTATTTGTTTGCAAATACATAGAACTAGCCTTAAGAATGTTGCTGTATTTTAAGGAAGAATATGGATTGTGGTATTTGGGTTGTTCTGTCTAACTAAAAAAATGCAATGTTGTATCTCTTGATATGCGAGCCAAAAGGATTGCAATTAACTTCATATCTAAAGCTCAGCATTTCTTGTGGGTTCAACAGCCTTTTCCTTGTTACTTCCTCAGAGTCAGCTGTGGGGGTACAGCTCAGGAGGAGACAGCAATATTAACTGAACTCCAGTGAGAAGCATTTAGTATAGGTCATAGAATATATAAAGATATGTCATGGTCTTCAGAGGAACTGAGTGCCCTTAACTTTCATTTATTTTAGCAGTCAACATTTACTGTTAACAGCTCTAAAACTCAGGTCAGAAAGGTACTTAGCTTGTAACCATAATCATTCTCTTTCTGTCCTGTAGCAAATAAAAGCCTGTATACAGAAACATGATAACACTTGTGTCTTGAAAGGAAACATGTGATAAGACTTTTTGACTTTTTCATCTTAAACATATTTGTTAAATTAATATGATAAGTTTGCAAGGGAGAATGTGATGTTCACTGCTATAATTTAATCTTTCTGTACGCATTCGGATATTTTTTGGTGTTCAGTCTTATGAAGATATTAGAGTACTGTTGGAACATAAAGATTAATGTTATCCTTATCCCAGTAATGTGTTTCAAAATTCACTGCCATTCACTGCAATATCATCCACCAACCTGCATCTTATTTATGCATCATGGATCAAATATTTTGTTTATGTAAATCACCATATTTTTGCTGAAGTTAGTGATTATGAGTGGTCTGTGCCAGCTGTGGATATTCCCAGGGACAAGCAGAGAGCAGAAGTTCCTGACATGAATGCATGTAAACCCATTATTATCAGTATGGTGTTAGAACAGTGTTGCCAGTGGTTTTCAAAAGAATCATTGGTAGCTTGTTTTTAAAATATATCAAGCTACTAAGAGGAAATTGTGGAATATCTATCAAAATATCATAGTTCTCATATTTGTATTGTTATAGTTCTCTATTACTCTTTCTGAACACATGAAAGTGAACACCTCNTAAGTTCCTGACATGAATGCATGTAAACCCATTATTATCAGTATGGTGTTAGAACAGTGTTGCCAGTGGTTTTCAAAAGAATCATTGGTAGCTTGTTTTTAAAATATATCAAGCTACTAAGAGGAAATTGTGGAATATCTATCAAAATATCATAGTTCTCATATTTGTATTGTTATAGTTCTCTATTACTCTTTCTGAACACATGAAAGGGAACACCTCTCTTTCAAAGTATCTCCAATATTTAATGCAAGAACTAAATCAAAGCTTTGTGTGACTTACTAGTTGTTTTGCTTTTAGAAAATTTGTACCCTCTCTTTGTTTTTTTGAACAGGTATATCAGATCTGAGAGGTCAATAATTCTAATCAATTTCTGCCTGTCCATTATCTCATCAAATATCCTTATCCTGGTTGGACAAACTCAGACACATAACAAGGTATGAGATGGATTGTATTAAATTTTCTCTTAAAGATTAATATCATTGTTTATGTTTTTAGCTTAAAATATATACATCCATTTAGTCCTATACTCATAGGACTTGGTGATTTTGGTAAAATATTAAGCAACAGGGGAAAATATTTACCATCTTGCATAGTCTTTTTTTCCCTTCCAAAAATCCCTTTTGGTATTGTTCCCTCTAGATAAGCTGTGTTCTCTGTGGTAGACTTGTGTGTTTTATAACTAAATTTCAAAGCAAAAATGTTCAAAGGCTCAACATCAAAAGCACAAATTCTGGTTCATTATAATAGTTGTAATAGGATTGTGCTACAGTGTTTTTGTCTTTTTATTAACACACTGGTACTCGAAAGGCAAGAAGAAATTGCTTAGAAGTTAGAGTACGATTCTTGAAAATGTGCAGGAACAGACATCATAACAAGCCATAGAACTGTTAGATCTCTGGCTGATGTTGCTATAAGAAAGTAATAACCCTGCATACCTTACTTAGTGATGTATTGCTGATCTATTAATAATCTGTTCTCTGAACATCATTGTCATTTGTGCCTCTCCTGTAGACCAGCAGGCTTGCCAGTGTTTTGAGGAATCACCCAGTGCCTGGTGATGCTAGGCAGCTTTCACAAGTGGCAATAAGTGGTTGCTTAAAATTAACCATAACAACAGGATTGCTTGGAATAGAAAATAGTGTATAGTTGTTAACTGGACAATATGTGATGGAATGCTGTTAAGTTTTGGAGTAAGCAAGTGCTTGTAAAGTAGTTCTTTTTTCCCACTGTGTTAAACTACTTAATGCACTGTTCATCTTAATTTTTCTAATATCGAAGGAAATAATGTTCATCATCTGCTGTAGGATAACTGGTGTTTTTACAACACATCTGTAATTAATCATTACTTCTTTTCAAATAAGTGCTTAGCAGTTTGGCTGCCAGAATTCTCATAAATTCAGTGCAAGTCACATAGTGTATTTTGTAAAACATAGCCAAACCAAGCATAGTCATTTCCAGCACATGCGGTAACAGAATTATTGAAGTCAAGATATTAATAAGCTTCTAAAGTTTTGGAAGTGTGTAGAGGTACAAATAAACAAAATATGGATTTCCAGAAGAAACCCATGTAACTCTTACAGATTTTATTCAGGGGGGAAAAAAGCAATGTGCTAACAACTTCAGAGTGCCAGAATACAGAAGATTAATCCTCCCTAGAATTTCAGCATTAACATACATAGTCATATATATTACTTTATTATGCATTTCAAGAATAGGTATGGTTCAGTAGTTGCAAGTTCCTATGTACATTGCCACTGCAGAATCAGAGTTTGAGGGCATCAGAACAACTGTGTTCAATAACGCATTTCCTAGGTATGCTGGCAGCCTTTCTCTGATACTTGACTCAGGGAACTCTGAACTAAAACACACCCTTAATCCCGTTCCTTTCTATTAATCTTAATCTCTTTGAGCTCCCTCACTTCTGCTTCCTGAACTTCTCAAAATACAGAGATATTACACTGACATGTTTCTGAGACCTAGAGATCCAAAAATGAAGACATCAAAGGAAATAATTGACAGAAAAAAACACACCACAAAGTTTATATTTTTAATATGCAGTCTGAAAAATTACTGTAACACTTCTTGCTACATTTGTCTTCTTTTTGAGTCTACATCTTGCTTTTGGAACATCTACCAATCAGGAACTTCTAGCCAGGAAGCACCACTAATGGATCAAAGGCAAAACACATTTGTTATATCCAGCAAGGCATTTCTTGTTACAAACCAAAACTATTTTTATCACACTGTCAACTGATACATGAATATATTGTAGCTTCAAGAGGCTGGCCTGTGAATGCACCATCAACAAAAATGGTCAGCTAACGCCACTGTTTAGTGAAAATTTATTCAAATTAAAGCAATCAGATCTGGGTATGACTTCACTGTCTTTGTAAGTAGGGATGTGTATAGGCATCAGATGTGTTTTAATTCAAGTTCTGATTTTTTTTTCATTTTCAAGATCATATATGACCCCAAGAACCAATGTTTGGTTTTTAATCCATACATCTAGATTGCAATACTGGCAGCTGTAGGAAAACTTGCATTTTCATTTTGCTGAGCTGGGAAATTAAATCTGTAAATGGAAACTTTAGAAAGAGAATCAGGTCCTGACCTGTGATTTAAGATTAAAAATATTTTAGATTTGTTTCTGAGATTTTGTTAGTTACTAGAAGTGAAACCATTTGAGTTTTTAGTGTTTGAAAAACGTGGTAACATTTTATTAAGACAATGTAATATTCAAGTCATCAAAAATTGTTTGATGAATAAAGGCTGAAGTAGTATTTTATGGCAAAAAGATGAGCTCTTCTTTTTTTTTAATGTATTGGAGAACATTTGAGAAAGCATATTTTGCCAAGTTTGAGTTTGTTTACTCTGTTCCATTCTCACTCTTCTGTTTATACTATTCTTATATTATTGGGGCAGCTAGTTGACATCCACGTGATGAAGTTAATATCCACAGTGCTGAAGCATGTCCCTTTTTTCTGTGTTTTAGTTTTGCTCTGAATTTAAATTGTCTGTAGCTCTATACTTGTGTATATTTCCTTTTTGAGTAGATCCTTGTAAATGTCATCAAAGTTCAGTTCCTGTTTAAAGTTGAACAGTATGTAAATTAAGCATACCAAAGATGCATTTATAACAAACAGCATGTTGTTGATTTGTTTGCAGTTTGTGGTTTCCTTTATCTGTATTAAACACTTCACAAACTACTTTTATTCACTTCAGTGCTATTCAATCTCCAAAAAATTTCTGTGGCTCATTTTAGTACACCCATTGACATCTATGATGTAGAAAAAAATTCTGAGTGTCTTGGTCCAGATAAGAACAGGTTTTTTGCTACTTTCTTTCTGGTTTAAATAAATCATAGTTATTATAAAATGTTGGGTTTAGCTCTGGTTTTTGGAAGCTGAGTATATCATCAATGTTTTTGCAAAAACTTCTTTTAATGAAATTTGAGTTTCAAAATTGCATTCTCTTCTTTCAATTAAGTTCTCTCTTTTTTCAGTAAAAAAGATCACCTCTCATGGGCAGAAATGGAAAAATATATCTTGAGGACATGTATAAGGAATTTATATTCTTTCAAACTATGAAGGATTTTTCATTTCTCATATTAACTGTTTAGAAATGATTTTTTGGTCCAGTTTTAGTAACCTGAGGATACCAACAGTAGAACAGAGGTCTAGGTCATGGGTCATTTCATCTTGTTTTAGAGTAGTTCATGAGGGAAGTCATGGAGGGGAGTAGGGTTTCTCCTGTAAGATTTGGATTGGGATAGCAAAAAGACTTTTTGTCAACAGAAAAGCTTTGCCCCTTTGTTCCTTCTCAGCAAAACGTGCATTTTGTTGAAGGACACAGCTGAGAAATGTTCTGCTTTTTTCATTATGCTTCCCCAAACCTTTCAAAACACAGAACTTTATTCAAAGCTTTCTTAATGTTTCAGACTGTGTGAAAGATCTCTGTTTTGTCAGATCCTGTTTTGAAATTCAGGTCACTGTAGGCTGAAATTACAAAAATATTATTACATTAATTATGTATCTTGTTTAAATATAGTTGGTGTTGTACTGTGCATGAGAAGCATATTAATTTATTTTAGTATTTCTTTCTGTCTCTTGTCTTCTTTCCACTGTTAAATGGTAGCCACATAATCATACTTAAACTTGATGATATGCAATTGCTACATTTTAACAACTGAATTTAGTTTTAACCCTGAAATTGAGTCTCCTGAATTAAGGAAGGGTAAAACTTCTCATTTATAACCTAATTGCTCAAATACCTGTTATTTCACAAATCCTATGAGATGTCCATAACAGCTACTAAAGCATTACATATTTACTTCAAAGAAACTGACAGGTATTTTTAGGAAATATCTATCAGTGAATTGTAGCTTTCACTGTGTCATAACTCTTGCTATATTGTGTTTCCTAATGTTCTTCTTGCCATCAAGAAAAATGGCTGTATTTCTTCTATATGTGAACCTTTAACGTTTAAGTTATAAACTATAGTTTATATACTNAACAGAATTCCTTATACATATGAGAAAAAGTTACTTATTTTCTATATAATCTGATACTGGCTATAATTAAGGGTTTATTGCTGATATTTGGGTCACTTGTGAGGAAGTCATATTTTTAAATATTTGTAAAACATATTTTTAAAAATGCTGTAAGACTCAGTGCATTTTGTTAGCCATAGTCAGGTTTCTGTGTGCCTATTATGGAAAGAACAGGGAAGATGTTAATACAAGATTTAGTAACCCTGATATTCTGTGCCATTCATGTTTAATTGCAGTTTATTATGCTTACTATTGTATTTTGAAATTCATCTCTTAGACAATACCTTAAAGGATATGAAAAAGGCCTGTCCTGATCACCATAACATAAACTGTCAGTAGCCTGACATTGTAAACAAGCAAAACCCCATAAAAATGTGTAGATAATAAGATTAGAATGTTCACTAAATAGACTGACTGGACAAAAATAGCCCACTTATAGCATTTTTTTTAATAGAGGTGTTAGGTTGAAAGAAACAAGTAGAAGTAGAAAGAAGCTGAGAAGCCAAGCATCCCCATTCCCATAGCACTCTGTAGTAGCTGACTGTGAAACAAGAGCTCCCTCAGGTTTTGAGAGACGGTGGGTGGTGGGATCCCCTGAGAAACCTGCAAACGTTCAGGTGATACTAATGCTGCCTCTAACCACGTGGCACTTGCCCCATATCTGCCACTGACTTACAGATGCAGGCATTGTGGCAATATATCTCCTAGGAAACAGCGGGGGAGACCTCAGAGCAGATGGAATGAACAGAGAAATGATGCTAACACAGCATTAAGGTTGTGTTAGAAAATCAATGAGGAAGTAGGGAATTCAGTATGTCAAGCAGCAGCACTCCATATTTCAAGTCTTTCTGTAGAACTTCAAGGGAATACCCTCCATTTAAGAAGCTGGAGCCCAGAAGAATATATCCATTTTTGTCAGTATCCATCTTCCAAATTAACACCTACTCTGCTGATTGTCATCTCTTTTTTGCGTAACAGCTTTTTGAACAGCTGTCCCAGAGGGTCTCTGGTGTGGGACATCCATCCCAGAAACACACCAGTAAATAGGTCAGGAGTCAGAGTGCACTGCACCACACACATCTGTCTGCTGTGTGTTTTGAAACTCAGAAACAACCAAAGGGAGAAAAGCCAATTTAGCTGAATGACTGTTACAGGAGTAGGTCTGTTTAAGCAATGCTGTTTTACCATGCCAAATTCTGACAAAACCTGTTAGCATCAGCTGAATTAACTACCTGCTTTTAGATTCTCAAGAGAACCTCTGGGAGCAGATCTTTCTTACGCAAGATTACTAAACATTGTCATTCATGTTACTGTTACCTGCCTCGGAGGAGAAGGTAACATTCTTCTCAAAAGTGCCAGTCAGACTGTTTCTCAAAATACATCAACTTTATCATTCAGTTTGCTGTATCTAAACAAAACAGACATCTTGATTGTAAGCAGGTTACGGGGAAGAAATTGGTTAGATATTAGGAGCCTGTGTTCTCTGTCTCCTATCCCCAGAACCTTTTAAAAAGCTCTTTGAACTATTTTAGAATCCCAGAACTGTTCAGGTTGGAAAATGATCCTACCTCATTCTCAAGGCAGGGTCAGCTGTTAGGTCAAAACGGGTTGCTTAGGACTTTATAAAATAGTCAAGTCTTGAAAACCTCCAGGCATGGAAGCAGCACATCTTCTTTGGGAACTTGATCCACAGCTTGACTGTCCTCATGGTCCATCTGGTATGCACCTCCTCTTGTTTCTTTTCATGCCACTGTCACCCACTACACATCCCTGTGAAGAACCTGGCTTCATCTTGTCAATGACCTTTCTATAGGCACTGACAGGTTGCTCTGAGATGCTGTTAGCTCAGACTTTCCTGAGGTAACACTCTGCTTTCCTACTCTTCCCCCCTTGATCTTCACGGCCTGTTTAGAGTAGTTTTTTCTCTTCTAGAATTCACCCCCACAGCTCTAAGAAAAATAGCTCATTTTCTAACAAACACCTTTCTGAATTATTTCAGACAATTTTTTGATGACTCAGGCAGCTATTTTTGGGCTTCACACCTTTTTCATACCTCTCTTTTGCCTATTTCTTGAATTTCAATAGAAATAGAAAGGTAGTCAATGGGAAATAGATCAATCTACAAACAGTTAAATGTTCGTGTCTTTCACTTACACAATCTTACTTTTAAGAAAGAGGAAATAATAAACAATTCTAAACAATAGTAAGAATTATTTTTAAATGGAGTTACCATGGCAATTGACATCACAAGACTAAAGGGTTTAAGTAACAATGATAACAACAGCAACGTCAAAACCAAGCTACTTGGTTATTTTCATTCTAAGACAAAAGTTGAATTTCCAATGGATTTTCATATGTGAATTACCCTTCCTAAGAATCTAGGCATAGAAACCCTTTGTCACATAAACCTAAACAGATATAGAAACACAGTAAGATTTTTTTTAAATAGATATATGGTAAAATAATACATCAAAAAGAGATAAATGCAATGTAAATCTTCTGCCCTACAACAATAATTATTACATCATTACTCTTTTTATAAAACAGAATCAAACAATGGAAAACAAAATCACTTTTAAAGGGCTATCATTTAACAAATAATAGTGTAAATTTGGTGCAAAAGATTGTCTACTTATTGTACTGGTTTTTATTTATAAGTCACTACAACTCCCTGTTGAGTCTGCGTATTTTTAGGAACATATGGTATGCTTTAACCTTGACATGCACTATGAAGTTCATTTGCACAGTTTTGCATTTTTTTCCTTTTATTCTCCTAGGTCACAGTTTTTAGGCCCTATATCTTGCAATCATGCCAATGAGAGCATTTTATCAGAACATGACTATTGGATTGATCTGACTGCTCTCTGGTCTGATCAGAGTTTCATCCTCATTTCCACTTTCTATCTTTTTGTCAAGTGATGTTAAGTGAAATTTCATGGGAAGTGGGACAAGCACTATGCAAATCTCTGTTCTAGACTGAGGCTAGTAATAATATGGAAAGACAAGGGCGATCACATGAATTCTGACCTTTCCTGCCTTTTCTTCCTGAGAAAGAAATGGCGATCATTGTGTGCCCAAGCCAATGAAGTCAGCATTCAGCAAGTGTGATCTGAGCATATTTACAACATAAGAAAGACCAATGCTGGTAGACACTCTGAATCACAGCAGGCTTTTGTCATGAGAGGGGTGCTCAGCTTGCCAAATAAAGGGACTCCTAGGTATGACCAGGGACCCAAAATTGTGTACCTAGAGATTTTCTTGGTGCTAATGTAAAAGGCATGTTTAGGCTTCTAATTTTAGATTGCTGCTGAAACATGACCTTTTTTATACTTGTTTTCATGGACATACATGCTTATTTTGTTGAGTCTCAGTGAGTCATACCATAGACATTAAGCCTGCTACTGACAAATTTGACAGTAAATGTGCTCTGGTATTTTTCTCTTCTACTGGTTTTGTTAGAATTCCTATTGAACTGACATTGTGGATGAATAAGTAGGTATTTTGTGGAATTTAATAGAAGATTATGCTCAGAATAATTGTTGGAAGAATACTGTAAAGGTAAATTTACAAAGCATGCATTTGGCTATGATCATGGACATTTTTAATGAATGTAATTGTGAGAGTTCCAGAATCCTGCAGGGAAGTGTACATGTTTGCAATAAAAAGGCCTCAAGCTGTTAAAACTGATAGAATTCCTGTAATGTCAAGAAAGTTCAGTTTACACTAGACTTCTGGGTTTAAAAACATGTTAGTATCTCTCTCTCCTGAAGAAAATTGAAATATATCTGGCACAAGGACTCCAGCAGTTGGAAGGAAGTATGAATAAGGTTGGCACAAAATATTGTTCCATTAGTAAGTGATTACATATCTGTCTCTAATTAGTAGTGTGGCATATAATTTGTGCTCTATGCTTTCCATTTCATGAAAAATTGCATTTGCAACCTATCACACATTTGCTAAATAATTTCTTTAAACTGGAAATCTAAATAGGTGTATTATTCTTTAAATACCACTTAAAGTTAGGTGAAAAATTAGAAAGAGAATGGCTTCCTTAACCAGCTTAGCTGAGCCATACAGGACAAAAAACCTGATGTGTCAGAACGTACAGCTATTGAAATTTGGATTTTAAAAAGATGGGATTAATTGTAAAGCTGTTGTTATTTGCATTTAGATTTTGCACTTCTTAAATTTAAGAGGGCTTTTAAGTCTCTGTCTTTTACTGTATATCCTCTTATGTCAAGTCAATCAGAATTCATGCTTGAGTGTTAGCAACTTAATTATTGCTATAAAACCTCAATTTTGACACTGCTTATCTTTTAAAGTAAATAGAGAATAGTAATAACATTTTAGTGAACAGAATGATCGGACAAGGCATTGCAGTTGTATTACAGTGGAAGAAAAATGGTTTTGCTAAGAATAATTGTAAGACCTTGGTATCAAGACAGCGTTAATGACAGACAAGAACTGTTGTTAGACTCAGTTTGTCTCTTGCAGTCATTCAGAAACCGCGGCTGATAAAATCACTGCAGAAACAAATATGTAGGACTTAAACCTGATCAAGTGTCTGCTTCCATTCACTTCTAAAGGATTCTTCCTTTGGGAAAGAAGATTCAGCAATAATACCTAACGCTACTAAAAACATGTTCTAGACAGATTTTTAAATGTTAATGAGAAGACTCAATTACAGTCCATGACTACCTAAAGAATGTATCTGTCCTTGTTAAACATTAACCATTAAACAATCAAACATATCTTTTTAAGTGCAGGAAATTTTCTACCAATTGTAAATAGGAAGTGTTCAAAACTTCGAGTTGTGGGATTAATCCCAGTGCACACATTTTTCCGGTAGCAAATGCAAAGCCTGAAATGATTCAGAACTAAGCCAAATTGTGTTGCCCTGCAGTTGCCATGGCAAGGAGCATGCACACAAGTTATTGATACAGCTCATATGACACTTGTTATGCCATGATGACTTCATTATGTGTTGGAGTCTCTGGAGATCTCAGTTCATTGAAGTTTCAATATTTCAGTGGATAGGTATGATGAGCAAAGCAGAGCCAAAAAAACAAATCAGGGGGATTTTTTTGTCAAAGGAGTACTTTACAGAACTGTCATTCAAGATATGTGTGTGCTACTGGACCTTGGTATCTGGTAGTGACACTCTCTTACTGTTAAATAATAAGAACTCAGATGGGCTTTACTAATCACAGCTCATGGTCCTTTTGGTCTCTATATTTAAACCTGTCATCCTGTGTCATCTAGAAGAACTGTTTTAGGTCACTTGAATTCACTTGTCTCCCTTAGAAACTGATGGGCAGAAATCTGCTTGTGTACTATAAAAACTTAAACTTCTGGAAGGAATTTGTCTAAATGGTGTTGAAAACCAGGAAATAAAAAATGGGTGATTATGAATGCACAAAACAAGTAGCCCTCCAGTGCAGTCCCTGGTTTCCTTCTTCTCCAAACCTCTTGTTCAGCTCATATGTACAGGACTCCCCCGTGACAGTCTGGTTCTCTAACCATGGTCTGCTAGAGGCTTTTGTTTTCTGTAGCTTCTAAAATATGAGAATAGATCTATAATAAAACATTACTCAGACTTCTCTAAACCTGTAAGTACCAGTTGGTTTAGAGATGCTCCTGCATGTTCAGAGGATGGCACTGATTTCTGTTGTTTGCTCTGCAGGCAGAGTTATTTGATCTGTACAGGTCACAGAGCATCAGTAAGGGAATTCCCTGCAGAGGAGCAGAGAGAATACAAATAAACTTTCCAGAAGTAATTTGGCTATATTGTGTCATCCAGAGTGTGATGGACATGGATATGGTCTGCAAGATTTTGTAGCAGACGTTCCTGCTAAGAATATAATTTAAAATGTAACATTTTATACTTGCTAATTTTAGTTGCCAAGATGCATCTGAGACATATAGCATTAATTATTAATTATTGTTGTTGTTGATAAAAATAAACCTATCATTAAGGCTCTGGGAGTATTTCCAACATCAACAAATTTTCCATTTGATTTATTAATGGATATAAGCATTTTTCTTTTATTTTTCCCTCCGGTCAGAACCTCAACCTATTTCATATTTGCCCGTCCCATTGGAAAAAGCTTGCGTAAATGGATCAGCCTTGCACTCTGTTCTCAATGTCAGCACATTGAGATCTGCCATCTCTCCTGTACAGTGAGGACCTGTTCAGCTATACTAAGACTGCTTTCTCTCCATTAATGAGGATTTTGACCACAGAAATGTTGAATGGTACACAGAAACAAACAGTGGATGTTATGAAGAAGGCTGGATGTGAAATTCTGACAGATAAAATGAAGCAAAAAGGATGCTGGGTTTACACCCAGCAGTGAGGGTAGGGTCACCTACAAGGAAAAGCTGTACTAGAAGCAGTAGTGCTGTGAAGGGGACAAACTTTGCTCTTATTGATTACAGTCACACATGAGTGGAACCAAAGAATTAATTTATGTTTTTTGCATTAGTTGAGGCTTCCAACTGGTCTGGAAGTGTCACCCACTGAGCACTTCACATGTAGAGCGGATTAGAGTGGTTAAATATTTAGGCCTCAAAAGCTGATATAGCAGTGAAACACGTAGCAGAGAAGAAAGGTCACAACTTCTACTCTATTAGTTACACATGCAAATAATAGTATTGTGATAAAAGCCAACATTTAAGAATTCAGGGGCTTCTACACAGGCCTTTTCCACTTTCAAATAAAGAAGACAGTTTACAGGGTACCATCTTTACCTTCTGATCATGTAGGATTTTTCATCATTTCAGTTTCACTATTGAACAATTTTGTGATGACGGTAAAGCACAGGAACTCATAAAGAAAGAGGCAGCATTCAACTATTTACTCAAATCTCTAGTGGCTCTGGCCAACTGGGCATTTCTTAAAGAGGCGCCCACCATGTTCGTGGACTATAGTAGGGTTTGTCTGTTGCTCCAGCCTGGAATCTGACAGAAAAAACCTCTTTGGGGATTTGCAAGTTAAAAGTTAGGAATAACAAGTTAGAAGGCCACATGTGTGGTCACAATTAGTTGAGTACATTTCTTACTTTCCTTATGATACTCCCTGCTATTAGATGTTCTCTGATTTCAGTGCATTCCACGTGGATAGCTCTGTGCCAGATAAAAATTCATCTCCTCCCACTGAAGCACTATTTTTTTCTGCAGATGCTCTGTTAGTACATATTGTTTTAGACGAGAACTGTTTACATCCCATATACATTAAATTGTTAATACAAGAGTCAGTGAGACATAGAGCCAGGGGTTAATCATGTGGTTAGCCATGCGATTAATGACTTAAAATAACTGAATGGATTTTATTTCCTTTAAAAGACTACTAATGCATTATTTAATAAGTCATAATTTGTATGTAATAAAATGCCTGGGCTCAGTCAATGATAATTTTGCTACTTAGGAACAATTTGAAGCCACACACACTCGAAACAATACAGAAGCATTAGCTTTCCATCTGAAGCTGTATGGTAAACATCTATGTTTCTTTGAGTTTTATGGGACATGTTACATTTTGCTTAATTTTATGACTATTTACCTTTCAAAATAACAAAATCTAAATTGGAATGGAGCTCAAAGCATTTCGGAAAAAAAAAATTATATATGCTAATGACTTTAATTACAGAGAAAAATACTAGAAACTAAGATAGTGTGTTACTAGCAATACAGTTACTGTGTCTTTGGTTGTAGTGCCTTCCAGGCCATAGGGAGTTTGAATGGAGAAGAGCTGACCAACATGCTCAGTAGACAGGACAGTCACCCATTCCTCTCCTCTTGAACACCAAAGAAAAATCCTTCTTGTGAAAACAGAGCTGTGGTACTTCTGACTCCGTGGAGAAGGGAGTCACACTAAAACTATTTTATTTCCTAGTTACTGTGAAAAGTGCAGGTAACAGGTGAGCATGGTGGTGGTGCTACGTTGATAATTGGACTTGGTAATCTCGGAGGTCCAACCATAACAATTCTATGATTTTATGAATATTGGGCAGGAGTAAGTGTATAATGTCTGTCACTGACTGTCAGAAAGGAGAGAGAATTTTTCAGCCAGACTATCTTGGTAGGAGTCAAGCATCACTTTACACTGCCCCTGCTCTGGAGCACAGTCCTAGTTTTAAAGGCTGCATTTTACATTCTTATCAACTCCTTGCAAGGAGTGTTAGTAGTGACTGGATAGTTCTCTTTCAGGCCTGCATGTGCAAAAAAAAATGTTTTCAAATTAAAGACTAAGAAAGAAAAATGGCCATTACATAGTCTCTGATTTGATCAGTCGCCTTTTTTTTCATCCCTTCGGTTCTTTTATCTTCTTTCTTCATTAATAGCTTCCTTTGCTTTTATGATTTGTGATTTTATGCTTTTGGTCTGGCTTTCCTCATCCATTTAATTGTTTCATGCCAGTTCTTTGTTTCTTTGTCATCCAACATTATCATCAAAGCCAATATTTGGGAATTCATGGACTTCTACACAGGGCTTTTCCATTTTCAAATAGAAAGACAGCTTACAGGGTACCAGCTTTACCTTCTGATCATATAGATTTTCTTCAGTATTTCTATTTCAATGGAGAAAATTCTTCTGATGGTAGTAAGGAACTGAAACTCATATGAAAGAGAGGAAGCATCCAACTACAGTATTCAAGTCTTTAGTGGCTCTGGCCAGCTGGGCGTGTTTTGTTTCCAGATCATTTCTTACAGAAGAGCTCATCACATTCCTGGATTGTTGGAGGGTTTTCCCATTGCTACAGCCTGGATTCTCACAGAAGAAACTTCCTCAAGGATTTACATGTTAGAAGAAGGAAAGTTCCTTCTCTAATGTATTTCCACCCCCTTTTTCTGCCTCTCCTTAATTTTCTAAATTAAGAGGCAGAGATCTTCCTATTTGCTTTGTGCCTCTACATTTCTTGTCCACTTTTTCACTCGACTGTCAATCTTCTCAACTGATAATCTCTTTAGAGTAATGGCTATCCTCTTCTGTTA
Source organism: Drymodes brunneopygia (assembly GCA_013400955.1). NCBI lineage: Eukaryota > Metazoa > Chordata > Aves > Passeriformes > Petroicidae > Drymodes > Drymodes brunneopygia. The sequence continues at coordinate 690,957 of VZTZ01022866.1, read as the reverse complement.
TTGCCTTCAAATTATCAAATTCCCTTTCTCAGCGCGGATAAGTTGAACATTTCAAGCTCAGTTATAAAAACTGAATACAGTAGCTCTGCCTCATAGATAGAAAAATGAGAAATAAAGTGTGGTTATGAGATGTGATAGCTCAGTAAGACTCTTACAATTTGCCAGTGGGACATATATTGTGTGCAAGGAGTTCTCCATTGCAGAGCTTCTCATAAGAAACGTTTTGTTCTTCTTTCGGTTATTGAGCTATAGTTTAAAAGGCTGTGGGGAGCAGAGATTATATTAGTATATATTTAATAAAGAATTATAGTATGCAATGATGCAATATATATATAGTATATTTTGCATATTGTGGAATCAATTAAGGAGGCTTCCACTAAAAATTAAGTAGCCCTAGCCAGGGGTTATATCCTAAGCCAGGCAGCAATCTAATGCATCACTGACACTCTTGGAACCCCCTGGCACAGAATAGGACTGAGAAACTGCCTCATGCACAGGTACTAAATAACCTAATGATGTAAGAGCCTGTTCTGAAGTCCCTTCAGGAAACCACCCATTCTGGCATGTGACTGTCCTGTTCCTGTGTGGCTTTATGCTATTGTGGGAAATCACACTATATAGCATTTTCTTCTTTAGTGAGCTAACCATCACTGTCTCCCTTGGTGTACTCATGTCTTCAAGTACTGTGTTATGTTCTAAAGTAGGCCAGACATTCTTTGCTTAATTTATGGCCAATACTACCTTTTAAAAATCAAATCTACTTTTACAAAATTGTGGGCTTTTTTTAATCTGTTAAGAGAATGAAACCTTTTAAACAGACAAAACTGAACTCAGTAAATAAAGGAAGGGACTGTTTATTAAACATCCACTTTCCAGGCTGATCTTAGGCCTTTTTTTATCTCTGTGTTATCCGAGATTGAGGACATCAGATTGATGCTCTGAACATGATGTCACTTCCATGTTTCTCTGTTTAGTAAAGTCTACCTTTTAAAATCAATGTTAAACTATGGGGTGGTTGAAGAATATTAAACAGGACTGGATGCTAACTTTTACCTGCAGCTGGTAAAGCCTTGCAAAATGGCAGGAAAAGTGTAACAGCAGAACTACTTGAAAACCATCACAATCAGCACACATCAGCATGAATTGTTAGGTAAAGTGAAAAACAGTGAAAATCAATCCTGAAGTCTAATTCAACTCCTTTGCATTCCTTTCAAAATGCAAACAGGCCATAAAGCCTCAGCTGCCTTGTTAGGCAGTTAGTTTACAAGAGCTTTGTTTCAAGGGTTCAGCACCAAGTAGCTTGAACACACTACCAAATATATCCTTCTTCATTTCTTCTAGCTGCTTGTCAAAGAGTAATAGAATAGGTGCTGTTCTCTTGGTTTCTCTAATTCCAAATATGTGATTTATTCCCTCCCAGCTCTCATTTAGGGGCAGATTTTCCATACAGTGCTTTCTAAGATGCACAATACCCCCAGATTATAATGGGGGGCTGTGTAGCATGAAATCCTGCAGAGCTTTGAAATTCAGTTTAAAACCCTGCAGTGCTTTGGAAATGGTGACTATTTATTCAGCAATATGTTGGAACAAGAGTGCAGAAAGGCCCAGGAGTTTCACAAATGTTGCTGGGACAGAATTAAGGTGTTCCAGATAGGACTCATCCAAGCAACACCATTTTGTATTGACTATGCCTGCCAAAATAGCAGCATACCATACTTCTACAAAATTTCACAAAAAACTAATAGTGGCAGATCCAACACAGAAGCAAAATTTATATTTGTATTGTATTAACTTGTTCTCTTGTGGGAGTCTCTTCTTTGCAAGGCACGTAGCAATTCCTTTTGTTTTTTAATTGTTTTTAAGCCATCCTTTCTAATGGGAGAGTTTTCTGTAAACTGAGTTGCAGAGGATTTGAAATTAGAAGATCTAACCATTTGTACAAAGCTATGGTAAGCAGGACATTGAATCAACAGAATTTGATAGTCCATAGCACCTACAACTGAATCAGACCGTAATTCTGAACTGAATTCTTGCCCCACCAAAGTTCTGGGACCTGTCCAAAATTCTATTTAAGATAGGTCTTTTGTTGCAATGGTTGTGGCAGGGTAAAAAAAGCTAAAGCAACCATTATCACTCAGCTATGTGAAACAATTAGTTTTTAAGTCATTGTTCCTGAGCAATAATTCACAATCAACATACTTATCCTTATGGAAAAGTCCTCTATATTTCTTTGAAAAGGGTTGATATTTAGTATTTCCATTATTCTTAAAAAAAAAAAAAAGTTTCTATGATTTAGATTTTTAGTGAATATTCACTGCATCTCTTGAAAATACACAATTCCGGAGCACTTTGGAATAAATCCTAAAGAACTCCATTGAACCCTACAGAACATTTCTTCCTGCGTGTATATGTGTGTGCATGGGTGCCTGTGCACGCTGGTCTGTGTAGGATTTTCCAAATAGAATCCGTCTTTTTTTTTTTTAATTAAATATACAACTTCCTTTGATTATGATGGGATCTACAAGTGTGTATCAGAGTAGAATACAGTTCATTAGTGACTAGATCAACCAGGCACAGAACCCCGAAGTCAAAAGCGAACACTGATGCATATGAGCAAATGATGAAACAGAGGCAATGTGCTAGATACATATAAACAATTCACAAAAATATCTGAACAGGGATATGGGGAACCTATAATATATGCTGTTGAATCAAAAGGTAATATGCTTTATTTTGCTTTTTTCCTGTGTCTGAAGATATGTTTGAAAATTCTTAAAGTGGCTATTTTCTTTCAAAATCAAAGCAAAAAAAAAAATTTTGTTTAATATTGCAATATTCTAATGTATATAAATGCATAATATAAGTTATATATTCCTTCAGTCTCATTTGAGGTTAGTATCAACAGAATAGAAGAATTCAACTAATAATAAGCCTTCCTTAGTTCAGAAATGTTTCAGAGTTCAAAATAATGTTTAGACTTTTAATGGGAGTGACAGTGTCAGGTGAAGTTTTTAGTCTAAGAGCACACTGGATATCTTTCTACATATTTGACATGTGGTTCTATACATCATGTGTTTTCCTGTATCATTTGTCTTCCATTCAAGGAATTTTAGTTTTTTGATAGAAGTATCAGCAATTTTTATGGCAATAAGTAACTGAACATATTACAGGTCTGTGGGCAAGCAGCTTGAATTGATCTTATTTTGCACAGTGATGCAATTGCTTTTCAGTGATCTGAGAAGAGAGTCATGTCTTATGTTAAGTAATCATGACATTATATCCAGATGAATTTATTACTCTTTCTATTAATTTTTCTGTGAGCAATCACAATACTAACAAGGCTGCCATATTCACATTTTTAAGCAGCTGGTGGGGCTGATTTGCCTAAAGGCTCCCAGGGGACAGTGCGTGTTCCAATCCTTTTACAAAAAGAAGTGACAAGTTGGGCTGTCTTAAGTGACTGTGCCACTTTCTTTACGCCTCTAGTTTCTTCCATCTCAGCAGGAGAAACAGTATAGCTTTGCAATATAATCTTGAACTGACTTAACTTTAAGTTTGCAGGTTTTCTGTTACTGCTCTTGCCATGTATGTGCATTATTTCATGTAACATAGAGGACTTTAGCCTAGTTTTCAGTACCTTCTCTACCTTTAGGGTAGAAAGAATTTATTTATTTCCTTATCTAACCAGAGAGTTTAGGATGGTATTTAACTTCGGTTTTCATAATAAGACAGTATTCATAACTTACTCTTTTCTTGAAAATACTAATATGCAAGCACACTAGTCATGAAATGTGTTGTGGCAGCTTAACTTATAGTAGCAAAAGATACCACAGCTGCATAGACAATGGGATTTAAAATTGTCTATATTTTAAGTATTACGCATGCTCCATGGGGTATATCCCCAATGATATGTGTGAAATGTCATTTGAACTTCAGTAGTCTAGACTTAATGAAGTTAGAGAAAAATCTGTGCCAAGTCCAGTAGCTTCATGGCATTGCCCTTTCTGGAAGGACTGAAACACTTGAAGGTACGGCAGTGTATTCAGGATTTAAATCCAGACACCTTTAATTAAAAAACTTTTTCTAAGAATACATTTTTTGTTTCTCCAGACTTCCAGGTTACAAATTCAGACTTGCTTCAAAATGTACCCCCTTTGTGGAGTTGAACTGCTCAGCATTTTGCTTGCCTTCAAACCCGTGTATGATACAGAAACCAGATATTCCCCCAAGCACCAACTCTAAAGGGCTCATCCTGTTCTGTGTTCTGAGAGCACACCAAAACTAGTGACAGAGAAAACCTCCCAACAAAAAATACCAAACACTGCATTTTTTTTTCTCTCTTGAAGCTATGTTCTTGGTAAAGGGATAAATCCATATGTTCCCACTGTCAGGTTTTGTCCTACAGGTATTCATGCTAAAATAAGGTTAGGAGTCTCCTGCTTTTCTGAAACCAATGGAAGGTAAAACCCAGGACTAATTTATACAAAGCAGCATCTGTGGAATTCAAATGCTAACTGGAGATAATTTAAATTTTTAAAACTGTTTTCCCCTTCTGATCCTGTGTGAAACCAAACTGCCTGTCAGTAACACCTTCTTAAACAAGGATTATAACATACCAGCATTTATGCATGAAAGTATTGATATTATTTATCTTTCCGTAACAGGAAAGTGCTATTGGTTGGTTGTAATGGGATGTAATTATATGTTTAGAGAGTGTTCAATCTTACCTAAATGCACATCAGCTACACTCCTTCAGCAGCAGTTAGGTTGGTCCTTGGTCAAAGATTTGTACACAGCCCCACTGCTCCCAGTGATGGAATGCTGCATCCAGGAGCACAGCACTGCTCCCTGACATGTGGAGGAACTAACTACATACCCCATTTTTCACACTGACTGGTCTATGTGCTCACCAGTGTTATTTTCTAGCATTGGTTTCTATACACATTTTGTAACAAAATATGACCATTGAAATGGTACATTTAACATATATGCGGGATTTGTTTCGAATCTTAACCACAGTGTCAAGTTTCATTTAAATGGAAAATAAATCAGGCTGATAAAGCTGTTGACATTCAGATTCTTCATACATTTTTGTCATTGTTATATTTCTCTTGTGATATATGTATGATATACTCTGAGATAAAGAAATATACTTTTAAAATGTGAACTTTCACAGTTTTGTTTTGAGCCAGAGCTGTTATAGATTTCCAATCACATAAATAGTTGAGAAGTATCATTTAATTCGCAGAAAGATAAATCTTGGCTAGAGACTATACAATTAAGCAAATGAAAGCTGTTAGCTTTATTTAGCCTCATTTTCATATATCACATAGCATGAAAGGCAACATTTTTTCATTTTTCTATCGTCTCACACCCATTCCAGGGTTGCAGGCAAGATTATAGCAGATTTTGAAAAGTTTGTAATGGATTTATTACATTTAATGAGCATGCAATATATGGCTCCTCAGCCTTGGCTGACATTTTGAAATTAGGCTTCCAGCAGTGAAATCTTGTCAGGGATGGGTTTTAGATTACTCAAGGTTTCAGGATTAGAGCTTTTTGTACATAATGTCAAGTACAATCGTCTGTTAAAGGCTAAATGAGCATACCATTGTTAATGCAGTAGCAGCACAGAGAATAGACTCTAGAGAGTTTAAATTTTTGCTGACTCTGAACTTCATTATGAACCTTATTCGTAGTTCTGTACTTGAATGTGTGAAGATATAGAGGAAAAAGATCTCTGTAGAGTTTTTAAAAGTGTATTTTAAACTGTTTTCAGTGTACATTACATTAGAACAAGTTATTTGAATTATCAAAAACCCAAATATTTATTTTTATTTAAATTTCTGCCAGATTGTTTGCTATGTATAAATATCCCCTTTATATGTTAGAAATGCATTGGTTCAAAAGTGAACTCTAATTACTATACTCCTTAAAAATATGACTTCCTAATATTTCTGTCTTGCATAAGAATTTAAAATAATGACCAACCTAAAAAATAACTATATGTTTCAGAGCAACAGACATATACAAATAAAATGTCATGTGCATAATGTTTTCTCACATTATGCACATTAATTTGTACTGAGTTAATTCAATAACTGTCTAAAATCCTGTGTCTTTTATATCTATAAAGCAGTGTTGGAGCCAACTATGTTATCTCAGGCCCAGATCTGCAGCAAGAATGTAGGTGTTAATTCAGTAATATGGAAGTTTTTAGTCAGAAAAGCCAAAGAAGGTAATGCCATCTGTGCCCTTACATAAGAAGGCTAGACTCCACTGCTCAAAGTGTATCAAATGTTGGGAGTCCTGAAAAAATGTGTGCACAGATACCAGTGTGCTGAGTCAGCAATGTCTAAACTGGAAAATGAGAAACATTGAGGAGCGGTTTGCAGGTCACCACTGCAAGCTTCGCACTTCTACTTGCTCTAAAATCACAGAGAGCCCTTTCCTGCATCAGGTCAGTCCTCCCACTTTGTGGGGGGAGCAAGACACACGTGTTTATTTCTGTCCCTGGCTCTCATCTTGCCTTGTCATGACTGTGTGCAAGGCTTGAGTTCCCATTAAAAAAACCATGATTTTTCAACCTAAAGATTCATCTTTCGTTTAACTAGTAACTCCACCAACCCACCACCAATTAATTAATTCTCTTTCTTTTTTAATTGATTAATTCCTCAGTACAGTAGAAAATAATTGATGGTTTAATATTTCTTATTTTGAAGGTATATATCCTCAGAATCTATCACTGGGAGACTGTTATCCTGTGACAACATTTTAATCCACTGAAATATTTTAATTGCCTTGACTCTTTGTGTTTGATCTCGCCAACTACCAACCAATGTAAATATTTCTTTCTGTTTTTTGCACCTTTTGGTGGCAACATATTTTCAGCAATACTCGTCTTCTACTTTTGTATATATGATCACCGTTCTTTAAAATGGACCAATTTTTAGTGCTTTGAGTGCCCCATGAGGCAAGACCACAAGGCACTGAGCCAAGTAGATTATTGGAATAAGGAGGCTAAATTCCATTGACTTTGCCAGCATCGGGCCAATTTATGGTAGCGTCAAATTTGCTTTATATCATTTCATCTGACAAAGAATATCCCACCAGTCTACATACTTTGCTTCTTGATTTAACAGTTTTAGATCAGTAACTAACTGTGGCTGCTCATGCTGGGGTTTTTTTGGGTTTTTTTCTGAAATGGTACACTCCTCTGTCATCAAGTTGCAGGGTTAAAATGGCCAGAAGGCTATGTCTAGCAGCCTTCATAGGATCATTTCAATATGATCTTCTCAGCCCAGTGTGGTATTATTTCAGTAGCATAAGACCAATCTCAAAGCCAACAGCTGGACCAGCTGAGACTATTGGAATAAGAAAAAGGGGACATTGTTCTGCTTTCCTCCCTTTTCCCTGTCCCGTAGTGCTCCAGGTGGGACCACATGGGACCCGTAGCAGCCCCGTTTCTAACACACCAATTCACAGGATGTTCCAATAACAGTCATGCGTAGACGAGCACCAAACTTATTACAGGGGAAAGATTTGTGCGTGTTTATGCATCTGTTGCATCTGTTCCTGAATTATGCTCTATACACTGTCACCACACATGAAGACCTGTCCTGGAACATCTGAGATTTACTAACTACATGCATAATAAAATTCACAGAGGTCTAGTGACCAGCGGGATTAAAACACGGTGCTTATTTCACTTATGTGAAATAAGCTCACTCCACTGACTTCAAAGCAGATACATAGGCTGAGGCCATACTGGTCTGTGATTCTTAAAGCAAGACAGAGTCCTGAGAAAGAGAGAAAATACACACTAGCTTTCCACCTTTTGTGAAAGAATGTGGGGAAATGTTTACGAAGTGTGTAATTACATAAAAATGCGGAGGGCATGCATTGTCAGGGTATTGTGTTGGCTGTAGGATTAAACCACTATTCATATTTTCAAAATATAGTGACAAGCAGAGCAATGGAGCAGGTATAAACAGCATGCAACTCATTAATGTGTAGGAGCATTATTGCCATCTTGTTTTGAGCCTGAATTTTGAACAAATGACAGTGTGTTTTACGGTAATTATTGACTTTTTGGTGCCTCCTAGTATTGACGGAAACTGCAGAGTTAAAGCCTTAGAGAAGACAATTAACCTATTTGAAAAATTTAATTTCAAGTCTTTAAAAAAAATAATATATTAAAGGCAGATATGATTTCAGATTCTGAACAGAAGTTCCTTAAAATCTTAACATGGGCTTTTCTGGATCAGAATTAATCCATTACTGGAAATTTGTATTAGCACAAAATTAATCAGAAATGAACAATGAACTCCAGCTCATTCCATCTCCCCTTCTTTGGCTGCATTCTCAGATATCTGAGAAAAAATTGTCTTTCCTACCTCCTTTGGAGAGAGCTAACGATTTCCCTGCCAAGGTGAGCCAGCAAGGCTTGGTTAGTATCTCAGTCTCCCAGGAGTCACAGCAGAATGAAACAGTCACTCTCTTGCAAGACCAATTTACAAGAAAAGTTGCACTAAAATTTTGTTTTAAATCATTAAAGTTTGTGGGAGAAAAGTAAAACTAGAAAACCATCTTGTAGGTAGCACAGTATTATATCTCCTGTTTTATATTTCTACATTGATTTCAAGTTTTCCTGCACTCTAAGTTGATCAGTAAAAATATCAATCATGGTGTTCTTTGAGGTTTACAATATCCTTTCTAGGTATAAAAATAATGAAGATTAAAACATTCTGACATTTAAAGGGGGAAACTCTGAAAGGATCTGTTTCTCAAAATCAAAATTATTCAGTTACTGCCAGAATATTTTCCATAAATGTCAAGTTTATTCTAAAATATCTTGAAGACAAGTCTGAACATAAACTACTGAAATTGTGAGAAGAATATTGCTTTTACTGCTAATCTTCGCAGCCGTTTATGACTAAATCAGATCAATGGCAACACGTTCCTTTCAGGACAGTCTCCAGTAACTTCTACACATTTTTAAAGCTTTACTGAGTCTCCAGCAATTGATTAAGGTTACACTTCTGCATTTATTTGCATTCATCCCTTCTAGCACATAGGCTAACACAATAATGGAGAGAAATTATTAATTTTTACCTAAGAAAAATAGAAGACCTGAACATAGCAAAGTCACAACCAGATGCCATAATATTTCAGAATGGACTTGTGCAATGACGGTTGTCATTATCCACCTCTGTATAGGCAGCCACCTCTGTATAGGCAGCAAGGTTTCTCAGTTTGTCAAATTCAGCATTACAATGGCAGGAGATACCTTCCTTTTCCATCCTATCAAAGACAATTAGAACATGATGCAGCAAGCATGATTTTAGTACATCACTAGCTTCTCTCACTCAGCTTTTTTCCTTTGTCAAATCAGACAGGGAAAGTTCATTTAGTAACCTGCCCTGATGAGTAGAGAGACACCATACAAAGCCTTGTGGAAACACCTATTTAGTGATTTACAGATTTATTGCTAGTATATATCCTGCTACTCTGCTGCAATAAAGTAGCTGTTCAAATTTCATTCCGAAAATACCCATTGTCAGTCTTCCCCACTAAGAAAAGACCCAATTGTGAAATATTCCCTGAAGACACATAGCTCCAGACTGTGGATAAGGCCACAGTCCTGGTAGAGGAAGAGCAGGTTGTCTGAGAGAACCTGGCCCATGAAGCCTCCAAGGAAGAGGGAACCTCCTCAAATCCAAATGCAAAAAGATTCCCCATTCTAGCACTAGAGCACCTAAGAACACTAGCTTTTTAAAGTGTATTGGCTAGGTCTGCTGGTAAATGAAGTTTTGAAACTCCTCCCTGTAATGTCTGAACCATTAGTTGTGTCTTGTTTTAAGAGAAGAATGAGTAGCAAGCTACTGGTACTCTATCAGTTACACTCGATTACACTCCATTAACTGCTGGCAAATTTTTTTTACAGCCACTCTCTCTCTCAATTTTCTCTTTGATCGACTGGCAAAGAAGACTTATTGCAGCAGAAGCATATTGAGTCTTGCAGAGTAAACTGTGTCGCAAATCTCTCTGAACGAACAACAGGCACTGACAATTTCTTGAAGCCTTAAGGTTATTTTTTCTTCAAAATTAACTTATACGTTATATAGCTTAACAATGAGATCCCACTATCAGCTTGGCTGTGTTTCTTTCATATACCAAACTCATCCTTTCCAAAGTGGAGAATGACAGTATATTTTCACATCACTTACAGACTAATGACAGCCACTCAGAGAGAATCATCTGCCAATACTGGGAATATTGTGTTCTCTCTTATACCTATAAATCCCTGCTTATAACAGTCTTTGTCCTTATCTTGACAATATTGTACAAGCTTTTCCATTTCAAGAATCAGACTTGCAGTTTTCTTTCTACTTGCTCATGCATGCTGTGCAAGTAATACCCCTTGTATCTCTGTCATTACAAAAGTTCATATACACAAGTAACATATAAGTAAAACCTCATTAAATCATTTGAAAATCATGACATAAAAAGATTTTCCAGACTAGCCTTACTAGCTCAGGTTTCATCTGGTGAGAGAAAAGTAAGTTTCATAGCTTACCATTTATGAAGACTAAAGAGTGAATGTGGGCTTTCTCAGAGGGCAGGAGGCAGCAATATTTTTGTTCTTTACGCTTGCAAAACAAATAATCAGTTAATATTTTAATGATTTGATCATAGATGCCCCTGAAGTTTTGTCACGTTTAGTACTTCTGAGAACCATCAGTTGAATGGTAGGACTATCTGAAGGACCTTTCAGCACAAAACCCAAAATTTAACATGGGAAATGTTATTTATCCTCCTTGTACAAGTCTGAACACTATTCCCCCACCTTCTTTATGGAAAGTAAAACAAGAGGTTTCTACCTGTTCATATTTGCTTGGCTGAGTTGCTGTGCAGAGAGCATGATATGATGCATTAAATTTTTTCACTTCTGGTTTTCCCATTTATCTTACAGCATATGAGTTACATCATTTCCTGAAGAACTCATTACAAAATATTGTATAGACTGTTTTATAAAAAGACCCCTTTTCTGATCAATAAGAAAGCTTTTTTTTCTAATATATTTTAAAGAAATAAGCTCTACGTGTATTCATTTTTAAGATCAAGAAGGTCTTTAAGTATTTAATTATAATTCTGGATAACTAAAGAGTTCAACAAGGACATCTTTTGGAAAAACCATTAAAATCTGATTCTTGCATCTGTATAGATTTATCAATTAACCTGCACAAACAGAGTAAGGAGCAAGTTAACCTCAGAACTGTATAATTAATTGATTAGACAAAAGTACATTTATATCTGTAAAGTTTTCTAATATCTTATGCAAGTTCTCTAACTGTGAAGCAAGGTCATGGCTGCATTATGCTTTTTTCCTATTTTTGATCAATGTAAGCACATCACATATATTAGCATTTAAGCCACAAGGCAAGCCAGGCAACCAAAACCAGATGAATAGAAGCGGCCTAAATTCCTACCTAAGCATCAAGGTTATCATAATAATTGAAAGAAGTTTAATATGGCATGATCCCAGAACAACAGAATCACAGAATACACTGAGTTAGAAGGGACCCACATGGATTATCGACTCCAACTTCTGGTCCTGCACAGGACAACTCCCAGGAGTCACACCACATGCCCAAGAGCACTGTCCAAGTGTATCTTGAACTCTCTCAGCTGTGACTACTTCCCTGGGGAGACTGTTCCACTGCCCAGCCATCCTCTGGGTGAAGTATCTTTCTCTAAAATCCAACCTAAACCTCCCCTGATAAAACTTCAGGCCAGTCCCTTGGGTCTTGTCACTGTTACCACAGAGAAGAGATCAGTGCCTGCCCCTCCTCTTCCCCTCACAAGGAAGTTGTAACAGCAATGAGGTCTCCCCTCTCCTTTTCCCCAGACTGAACAGACCAACTGCCCTCAGTCACTCCTCCTACAGCCTCCTCCTCCTCCTCTACGTGGTCCTCCTTTGGACACTCTTTAGGTTAATGTCTTTCTTACATTGTGGCACCCAAAACTGCCTCCAGCAGTTGAGGTGAGGCCTCCCCAGTGCAGAGCAGAGCAGGACAATCTCCTCCCTTGCCCAGCTGGCGATGCTGTTCCTGATGCCCCCAGGACAGGGTTGTCCCTACTGGCTGCCAGGGCACCGGTGACTCATGTTCAACTTGCCATTGACAAGGACTCCCAGGTCCCTTTCTATGGCACTGCTTTCCAGCATCTCATTTGCAAGTCTGTCTGTACATCCAGGGTTGCTCTGGCCCAGGTGCAGAATCTGGCGCTTTCCCTTGTTGAACTTCATGTGGTTGGTGACTGCCCAGCCCTCTAAATTTGTCGAAGGTGTTGACAGCTCCTATTCAGTGAGGATGCAGGAGAGACACTCAAGCATTTCAAGTGAAAGTGGAGAAGATGATGTAAAGTAAAGTGGGTGGACCATTAATACAGAAAGAGTACCAACACATTGACTAGCTGTCTTGGCACCCAGTGCAAAGATGTGTTATCCATCATTCATTTAATCTGATTTCTGGAGAAAATACAACAACACACATAGAACAAGTAGGAGCTAGCAGCAGAATTTGCAAGCCTTAGGCTCTTTTGGGCAGAGTATTGGAATGACAAGGTATTGTCCTTCTTTAATGATTACAAGACTTAATTGCTTATGATCACATCTGTATGGTAAAATATAAACTTTTTGTACAGGACATAAATTGCAAATCCATCTTTCCAGAATGAAGCTTTAGATAAATATACCTTTTTTTTTGCTGTGTCCCTCACTGATTGAGAATCTGAGATTTCCATGAGGAATACTAAGGTTGCTTTTTTATGACAGAGAAGTATGCCTGGGGCAAATGAGGCTAAAAGGACTATAGAGGAGAGAAGGAGAATGTCAATACTGAAGAGTCCATTCAGAGGAGATTGATAGCTGTAACAGAAATAAAGGAAAGAATAGAACAACAAAGGTTAAATAAAACCTATAAAGATTAAAGGAAAAATAATTAAAAATACAGCAAAAAATCGTAAGTTCAATTAAAAAGTTAATGTTGATATGAAAGGCACATAGAATTACATTAGTGCTTTAAATTGTTATTAAACTTCTGGGAATATACAAGTATCAAAAATGTCCAAAGCCAGACATCAATTTTTATTATCTTCAAGGCAAGCCTGTAGTTTCCTTTATGCAGTGGAGAATAGAGAATATAAAATTCTAGGCATAAGAAATACAAATATCAAGTGACGTAGCAGTGAACTGTGTTTGCGAAAATAGCCAGTAACAATAACAAAAATAGGCAAGTGACTTTGATCAGTGTACCTTTTAGTGTCGAGTAAGCCATCCTGCCCCTTGTTTTTAATAAATAGAATGCTTTCCATTACTGTACAGTAAACTACTGTATCAACAGAGAACAATACAATTTGAGATGTGAAGTCTCTAGACCAGCAAAACCAACTAATGTAGAAAAGGAAGAAACAATGCTCCTGTTTTTCTTCTGTAACAGCCATCTGACACAACCATCATCCCTCCACCAGTATGAGAAATGAGTTTATAGCAAACACAAAGCAACATCCTCACCCTTACACACACACACCCTTTAGAAAGAAGGGGATTTACATGTGTAATACAGGAGGGATTTTCCAAAGGGCAGACCAAATTACTACACGTGCTTAGGCATCTAGAGGTGCATCAGTGAGAGGTTCAGCCTATAGATGCAGGCTTGGTCTTCTCATCTCTACTTTGACTTGCTTACTCTTTTTTTTTTTTTTGTGAGTTGATACTGATACTGGCCATTCCTTTCAAATATACAGAACAATTTTCAAACAAGAATACTGCAGAATTTCAGACCATTTTACACACATCTTTACATAAGGCTTTAATGGCAGTTCTTCAGTTTTTTGTTTGACATCATCTTATCGATCATTTTGTGCCTAGAATGATTTTACTAGTGTTGAATTGTCACCTGTACAAACAACTTTTATTTTTGAATATCGATGCTTCTGTAAGTGTCTGTGGAATGTAAATGCAAATACATGACCAAAAGCTTTTTCCTATTACATGAACTAAATCTCTCATACTTTCATATAATCTTTTTTGTTTCATCTACAGTGAATAAAAAGAATAATTTAACCTTAACATTTTAATGGGAAAAGTGAAAGTGTTTTTTGCATAATATTCCAGATTAATTGCTCTGCATTAGTACCTTAATACATCTTGTATAGCATCAGCAGTTATGAAGGGTAATAAACTGAGAATCTGGACTGTGAGGTTTGCTGTATTCTAAATCCCTGTTTAATTCTGTAATGTCACATAGGAGTGCAGGGATGGAAGAAAGGTCTTGTTTAAAAAATGGGATCTGCCCTATATGTTGTGGACATCCAAAACATTTTAGTTGAAAGTGTTGCACTATGAGAAATTGGAATTATTTAGAAGACTTAAATAAAAGGCTTGGCTGTTTACTGCCAAAGGCTCCACATAACCATTTATTCCTGTTCAAAGAGGGTTAAAGTGCCACAAAATGAGAACAGTATTCCCACTTCTAACTCCTATTAAGTAAGAGTTAAGAAATATATATATATATATATATATGTTTCTAAATACAGAGGCATTTAGTGCATATTCAAAGAGAAAGGATAAGTACAAAGACATGCAATGGCCAGAGAAGTTCAAGTAGAAGCTTTAGTTGAACCACACACAGGTAATACAAAGTCAAGGTAAGGGAATACGTACAAATATTACTATTGCTGAATCTGGAAAAACTGAAAAGAATATAAGTCTTTAACTATAAAAGTTATTTATTAAGTATGTAAGTGAAATATAGAGATAAATTATTTCCTGACAGCATGTATCTGGAAGAGGACAAAGCAAGCTGTTTTATAACATTTTCCATTAAGATACTAGTGATAATTAAGAAATGTATTAGTTTATTCTTTGTCTTAAAATTCTCTAAAACCCTCTGACTCAAAGAAAGGTATGTAGTTCCCATAATTCATTGTCTGGGAGTTTCACATTCATCATTGTCCTTACAGTATCTGTGGAGAGAAATATTCTTTTTCTCACTTTACAAATGCAGGGAAAGAGAGGGGCTATCAGTAATACTTTGTATAAGTACCCAGGCATGTCTGAGCAAAAAGAAATGATAGAAAACTTTCTGAAAATTTTGGCTTCTAAATTAAGCCTTGAGGCAGTAAGAGTATTATTACTCAAATGTTTTCACAAAGAGAAAATAAGATCCATGTTCTGTTAGAAGGGTTTCAGAGACTTTGGCTTTGTCTGTACATCTGCAATTAATTAAATGGGCCAGGAACTGTTCTCTGGCTCTGAGGGTAGTCCATAAAAGCTCTTGCCTTCCAGAAGAAGCAAGGTGTATCCATGCAGCCTTTTGGCCTGTGCTGTCCAGTGGAGTGTGATGAGTATTGCACAGAGTGGTATTGCTTGGCAGAGACCATGGCAAAAATCATGCCACCATTCCAGCAGTATGAATAGCCACCTGCCAGGTACTGGAACCCATAGCCTATCCCTCCTTAGCTTGTTAGTCTAGTCATGGTCTGCATTTTGGAAACATGGACTTGATCTGTGTGCATGTGATGAAGTCTTGAAACTGTAATCAAGTTGGTATATCTAGCAAAGTCTCTGCTACAGGAATTTTCCCATGTTCTTCTTAGGAAAAACAAACCAAAATAAACAAAGCCCCAAACAAAAAAAAACTACTAAAAACTCTCCTCACCCCTTGCCAAAGGGTTTTCTAGAATCTGAAAAAGTATATTTTTTGGTTTGCTTATTTCCATCATGTTATTTTCCTAGTGTCTGAACTTATCAGAACTGGCTACCATATAGGCTATTGTTCTTAGTGCACTGACTCTGCTTGTATCCTGGTGTCACTCAAATTTTGGAAGAGCTCTCCCTGAAGTACAATTTGGACTAGATAGTGCCGTGTCTTCAACATTTGGCCATCATTTGTATGCAATCAATTCAGTCTTTCCAAAACAACAGAAAGTTTGTTAAATGCTGACTTCACTAATACTTCCCTCTTTGGCAGAATTTGGCAGGTTTCTGGCAAGTCTAGTCCATTAGTTATTCATCTCTTAATTTGCTGAAATTAAGTGTCAGATGCTGGGATTGTTTCCAAGACAAGGTCAGTGTAGACCTGAAAATCTTTCTTTAAAGCCTTTTCTTCTTGTGTTAATTTAAGCAGTGGATAGTGGCCACTGTCATAAATATTTTTAGCCTTTGCATTCAGTGCTAAAAAAAATCAGTGAAAATCTTGAAGTCTAATGTAGAATGTCATGCAAAAATTTTGAACCAGAGAATTCCACTGTGTGTTCATATTTTTTTCAATATTATAATGCTGTAGGGGGAAAAAAAAGACGGCTAGTATCTTCTTTTCCACTTCAGGTTATCAGTCATTTTCTGAAAAGACTTTTCATATGGCCATAACTCTTGCCTGGTCTTCTTCCAGCTACTTTGTCCATGTGTTTGTCTATGGCATGCTGTTACAAGATACTGTACCAAACATTGCTGTTGTTGTAGAACAACTCTGTAAAAAAATATAGTCTTAGAATGGTTCTTTTTTTTGATATTTTTCTGTAACTTTTTTAAGTCATATATGTGACTCTATAAATGTAAGAATTAAAAGTAGTTTTTAGAAGTTTCTCCATTTATTCATCATAGCCAGGTATCGTCTTAAATTAGAAACACCCTTGATAGAAAAGGTTTCTAAAAATGTCTGAATTGCCTATTTATTTATATCACACTTATGAATTTCCCAATTCATATGTCCAGTCAGAGAGATACCCTCTTTTTGGACCTCAAATTTGTATTTATTAATGTACCATATTTGTTAACATTTCTGCTGTAAATGCACATATTCTGATCATATATTTGGATATTTAGAACTATAGATGAAGTCATGTCTGAGCCACCGCCAGTTCTGGTTATGGAGCATGGACAAGCACTAGCAATTAGACAGTCTGAATGATTGTTCTAGAGGTGCTCAGGTGGTGAAGGTCCGTGACCAACACCCATTAGACACACAGCTTCCTGACAAGGGCTTTCCTGCAGGTGTGCAGCGATTCTTTAGCTGGGTGGATTTGCCAGGAACCTACACTGACCTCTGACTGTGGTAGCACTTTGGTCACTGACATTCAATTTAATGGCTAGTGAGGTACAGACAGCAAATGGTTTTGTCTGTGTGTCCTTATAAATGTACAACTTCCTTGACAAGCTTCAGTTAATTCTTCACAGTTGTGACTTTCTCTTTTCCTCAATATTGCCTGATAAAATCCCTTTTTTGCTGCTAACTTGCAAAGTGTGTTGCTATTTTTTAAGGCTTCGTGAGACCTCACTTTTCTTGGTGTGAGATCTGGGTCTAAATAAAGCTGTGCTGGCAAACTAGCATCTCTGATGCTATCAGCTATCTTGTCTTTTATTAGTGTCTGCTTTTAACATTCTGTTTTTACAGGGTTCAGCAAGACTGAACGGCAGCAGCTAAAACCTGTTTCTTTTTTTCCCTCTCCCTTACTCCTGGAACCCTCCAATAGATTTAGCATTATCAAATCTTTTTTCTGCCTAGCCTATTAATATGAAAAGTCCCTTGTATTTTGTTGTATCCTTTTCTTCCATTGACTCCTCTGGGAAGGGACATATAGGGTCTTCAGCAATATCACCTGTGTCATGGATCAAAACGTTTGCCTGATATTGCCAAGTATGTTACAAGCCTGTGATGTTGCTGAAGTCTCTAGACAGAGCAAGGCCCTCACAGTAGCCTTTATCACACAGACATTTGTAATCTTGACTTCATTACTGCAGAGAGATGGAGTTGAGTTTCTTTCAGAAATTTCCTCTTTTCCTGTTAATTCACCTTTGCAGCGGTGTTGCAAGGTTTCTTTTTCTTTATTCCTTCTTTGGACAGCATGCTTCTTTCCACTCCTTGTGTCACTGTTGGTGGCCATGTATAACAAAGATGCCTAAAATTTAAACTTCAGCTGAAAAAATTCTCAAATGTGGACATTCTTTTTTCTTACTGTCCTCATCCTTCTGTCAGTTGGAGTCCTCTCTAAAATATTGCACAGACCACTGCCCAGCCTAATGTTTCATCTGCTGATATAAAGACACAACTAATTTCTAGTGGTCAAACTGAAATTTTCCAACACCAGAAATAACAGTCAAAACAAATCTCTTGACCAGACAGTATGGGCAACAGCTGTGGATTGGGGTGAGCTTTGAACTCAAACCCATCTGTACCTAGCAGGAGTTCTAACCTAGGCCCAGCTGTGAGGGAGAGATGAGCCTTGCAAACCTCCCTTCATCAAACTTCAACCCCACAGGCAAAGGGGATGAAATATCTGCCAGTATTATGGCTTTGGAGTTTCCTATTGTGAGCAATCTCCATGCCAGTACGAAAAGGCATACAGGGAGCAAAGATCTGGCCCATTTCAGTTTCAGTTGCCCTAGGACGATTACTTCTTCGAAATTTATCACCATTTTATCACCAGATATAATTCCATTAATTCTAGTGGCTTTATTAACACATCATAGCACATTTCTCAGATTCCTTACCTCTGGAAGAGATGTATAGGTATGTCTGTCATATCAATTTCAAAACAGGGACTAGAAAATGGGGTTACAGCAAGGTGAAGCAGTCCAATGGCTGGGATAAACTAAACAAGCGCAAGGCTCACTTAGTCCTGTTTAATGGGGTTAAGCCACAAGAGGAGTGGGAAGCAGTTACTATTCTCAGTTGTGCATTTTTATCGCAAAAATACACATTTCTTCTCTTTTCTATTTGTATAAGAATTTTTTTCTGAAGATGTCTGTTTCAGTGCCTGAAGCATTCCTTTCCTAAAAACTTACTTTGCAAATTAAATAAAACTAAATACATATTTTAAAGAAAAAAATGTGTCTAAGAAATGTGTTTAATGCATCAAGAAAGACCAGGCAATGATTTTTGTATCCAAATTGAGTGTGAAATCCAATATTTCTGTTAACAGAATATTTATCCTAAATTAATATTCTTACCATAATTTTGTTCTTTTGCTTAAAAAAAAAAATCTCCAAATGGATTTTACTGGCTACAAATATGCAATAAAACTATGAAAGATAAATATCACCAGCCCTGAATTTCTAGAATTCTGCTCATTTTTTCAACTCACAAAAATAAACCAAAACCCAAAAATATAAGCACATACAGTTTTTCATTTTAAAAGAAGACAATTTATAGAATTTTCAGGAAGCTCCTATAAAACAAAACAGCTATAAAGAGCCAACTTTTTTGGCCTGGCTTCCAGAAGCTGTGTTGCTAGGTTTTGGATCAAGTAATTAAACCCAAATTTGCAGATAGTCATGCAGATTCAAAATAACCTGGGAGATCCCTCATGGCCTTTTACTTTGCCTTTGATGACTCTGGGCATCTTGCTGAGGCTGTCTACTTCAGTCAGAATAGCAGAAGGCAAAAGGACAATATCAACAATACAGGAAGCTATTTTTATAGTGTCTGAATTGGTCTCTATGGCAACATTTTTTAACCTATTTAGATCTTTTAAAAAAACTCTTTCTCTCTCTTCCCCTGCTTGCATTATTCTGTTGAGTGACAGATATTGATAGAAAGACAAACACAATGTCCACATACAAACACCTGTTGAGTTTGGAAGAGTGGGCACTTGTTTGCTTTATATTTGACCTTTTGCTTATACAGATATTTCAAAGACATCCCACTAAACTTCTTTCCTGTTCTTTGAGAAAAAGTTACTAGGAAAGAGAAAGATACATTCAACTTACAATCCAATTACTCCAAACATGCATGAATGTAAAATTTTTTGAGTTTGTGTTTGATGAGGGTGATGTGTGTGCGTCATCATCACTGCTTTATAATTGAGGGAGACAAATACAGGCAGGAAAATAAAATAGTTTTCCAAGGTCATCCCGCCAGCTAGCAGTTTCACTCACTGTAGTAGCAGATTTACACATTCTCAGCACAATCACAAGTGGTTTTTGATGTTATACTTTATACCTAAGCTGTCCTTATTTGGCAGGTTTGCATATCTGGCTCACTATATCCATGCCTCTCCCTTCTGCTTTTGTATGAAAAATGCCCACAAACAAGCAGGAAATAGGACTATACCCTGAGAACTGCCAAAATGACAGCCTCAAAAGTCTGGTAAATTCACAGAGAAAAAGAAATCTTTATGAAAGTGGAGGAAATTTGTCTTTGAAAATCCTATCTAGCTATAATAAATCAAAGTTTCATGTAAGAATAGTAGGTCTGAAACGTATGTTCTTTACTGGAGGGTAAAAAGCTAAAACTGAAGAGTGATGGCTGTAATGAAGTGGGGATGATAGTCCTGTGCAGTATTGGAGTGAAAGCAGCTGGTGCTGCTCTGGGCTACCTCCACAGAAGAGTCTGGACCTTGGTGTAGAAAGGCAGCAGAGGAGTGCTTGTTTTCACTGTGTAGATGAAAGGGATTTTCTTCACACTGGAAAAACTTATCCCTCGTGAAGTGACCTGATTTTTAAAATTATCTGGCATAATTTTGCTACCTGCCAGCTTTAGAACATAAGAACAGCAGTATCAGCTCAGCTCAGTGATCTGCCTTATTCACTGTGCTGTCTACATTAACCAGACATACAGGAAAGACTACAGAAACAGGGGATGAATGATACTATCTCTGATATCACTTCTTGACTTTTTGCAGTCAGCAATTTAAAGATTTTCTCAGCCAGGACACCATCCAAAACATCCATCAGTTGGGCTATTCTCTAATCCACTTTAAACTCATTTATCTCTTTGTCTACCTTCAAATCCTAAAGCAGCAAGTTCCCCATTTCAATTTTTGTTGTGTATCAATTACATAAAAGTCAAATAATAGGTTGAGCATCCTAGTTCTAACACTTAAAATTTTATTTGAATGCAAATTCCATTATTTGTATCCTGAGCAGAGTTGTTTGTCTTTACAGTCACTCACAATAACTGGAAGTAAATTTTAAAAAGCACCAGAGATGAGACTGATTCATGTGTATCCAACACTCAGACAAAATTGCAGATGATCGACTGCATCCTGTTGGCTGTTATGTCTCATGCAAAACCCAGAGTGCTGTGATACAAGCCAAAGTGTCATCATTTCAGCTTCATCAGAATGCACTTATAGTTTTAAGCACCAGCAATTTTCTTACAAATACTATAAACTCTGCAATTTATTTAATTGAAAATTTAATATGAGATAGTTTTTGATTTAGAATAAGAAACTCTAAGAGGAAGTTTTGAAATGTATTGGTGGTAGTTTATTGAGATCAACTGAGTAATTAAAATGGGCATTCTCACTAGAAAAGTTTTTTTTAAAAAAAAGAATGTCACTAATATCAATCAGTCTTTTCGTACCACATATAAACAGCAAGCTGTCTTACAATTGGCCAACTAAATGTAGAAAAAAATAGTAAAAAAATAGTTGAGAAAAAACATTTTTAATGGCTAAAATTAGCTAAGTTATTTACAGGAGAGGGGGGAAAAAAGCCACTAAATAGCCACTTCATCTGGATGAAGTTTATTCAACAATAGTTCTAAAGTAATTAGTAGCAAGCACTTACCATAAAGCCATCACAGCATTGCCACCTTCAAGGGCCGAAAACAATTTATCTTTAGAAACTACATTCCTAGTGTGGATTGAGAAGGTAATATTAATGAAGGAAAGAACAAGGAAATAGCAGCACACTTAAAGCTGTCTAGAACTAAAATCAATGACAAGAGGCAGCCAGACACACGTAAGTAATTTATTAAGCAGTGATAGATTTGGGTAAGTAACACTGCAAAATCAGTCCTTCTTCAGATATGTGGGGTGAAGATAAATCGACAGTTTAGTAAACTGAGCAATTCTGTTTGCCCTTTGACTAATATATAAAACAAGACTTCAAGAAATGCACTTGCTCTTTTCCTGCCTGACTTTCACTGATGTATTTATGCCAAAAGCTATATTAAATCCCCTGGGGTAAAGATACTACTAGAATTAGACTTCTGTCAAGGCATTGCCCTGAGTGATTATGTTATTGGCAATCATGTTTATCAGGTGTCCTGGAGTGCTGGGCTCTGTACCAACACAGAGGGAGAGCACCAGGGCCTCCTTTCTCAAGGAGACTGCAGCCTGAGTCAGGCACAGAGCATATGCAGTTCACAACACTGAAGTAAATGCAATAAAGGTTGTGTAAGTCCATCCTCTCTGATGAAATATATGTTCATTCACACAGTGATCTCATGCACTTTATTAAAGACTTCAAATCACCTTCTTATAAAACATTAATATCTTCTCTCTGTGTGTTTAAGAGTCCACTTAAACATATTCTGCTATGAGTGGAGCAGCAGATTAAATAGCCCAAATAACTGTGGGAATCTCAGGCCATCTTCTTTCATGTGATATAATAAAATACTTTTTAAACAAATGTTCATCATGGGGAATTTGTACACTCCCTGCTTCCTCTTGTCACTGCTTAGATGTCCACTGCTCAGAAATTTATATTGGATTTAATTTATAGTAAATTGATCATGTAGGCTTCCTGGTTTCCTCCTGCTTCCTGAAATATTGAAACACTGTAACTCTTTTATTGCAATAGGCACCTTTAATGGCAAGCTCTTCAAATTCCTTGGAAAGCCTTATCTAAGAGCATTGAGGATGCCCTCCTGAAGAAAGCTATCTTGTTGCTAGGCACTAGTTCTCTGTAGATCATCTTGCTAAAATCTCTGTGCACTGTCTCCACAAAATTTTTCCTTCCTCATTTGGAAACCTCTTTTGTTCTCAGCGGGAAGTTCATGTTCTTAGACTCCCTGGGAGTTAAATAAAAGTGAAACCAGTAGATATGAGGCCTTGCAGAGAGCTTTGGGTCCTCACAAGACTCCTTGCAGTGACTTCCATAGGGAGAATGTATTCAGAACATATAGGAGGAAGAACCTTTTTCCTACTGGTATCTGTGAGGAACCAGCGCAATCCTAAAAGTAATTTAAGGAATTAAGGAATCTAAAAGTCCCAGATTCCTCCTCCAGATTGTGCTGACATATTACCTTACATCATAAGTACAGACTAACTCAGCTAAACCTTTTCTGTGGCTCTATGAGAAGAAGCAGAGGGAAGTGGAATACAGGCATGAAAGCCAGAGCTATTTCCCATATTCAAGAAACCTGAAGTAATATGATAGAGGAGCTTTTTAGTTACAACTCATTCTGCTGCATATAAGTGTTCTACAAAACTATTTCATTCTTTGTTCCTTTAAAACAACCAGGTTGTCGTAGTGTTCCTCTTTAACAATCACAACTTTACAAATTTTTAGAATCATGCTAAAGGAATCATTGTGAAAGTTGCCACACTGCTCTGTCATAAATATTAAACCTTTTATACTACTGGTTTAACATGGCAAAAAAAGAGATTTCAATGAATGTTATACCACACAGAATTCCTTTCTGGAAGACAATGCAAAGGTATTAACAGCATAAATGGCTTCACCTTTTATAAGAAAAAAATACTTGACATTTTTCTTTCTTGTGCAAGCAATGAATAGAAACTAATGTCAAAATATTAGCTGACTTTTTAACCTATTGCTCTCCTTCCCATTCTTAATCAAACTTTTGTATACATCTGTGGTCTTCTCTCTGGTTGTGGATACTATTGCTTTTCTCTTTCAACTTCCATAAATTATCTAATTTTCCATGATCACAGTAGCCATAGTACAAAATGACAAGAAACTGTCTCCTTTGATTTCCTCGGTGTGCATATGCATCCATAGCTCTACAATCTTCCATCTAATTGAAAATCACTGAGATTTCATTAACATCATTAGAAACATATAATTATCCAATGTTTTCCCTCTTCTGTATTTAAAGGGACTCTAAATTTATAACCTATTTTTTTAGCGATGTTTTGTATTAAATAAAGCCCTCTCTTAGGAATTTCTTTCTTCCAGATACAATTTAATGCTTAGGATGAGGCAGCTTCATTCCCATTATGTGTATCTCTGCATGAACAAAAAATGGATGGCCTCCGAAACAACCCATGGCTAATGCATTAAAGGCATTAGAAATTAATATCATTACCATAAGAGGAATTAATGTGATTAATGATGCTATTGTATAATAAGTTTGCATTGACACTACCAGTTGCCCAATGTGGAGATTCTATTCTTTCCCCTCACTCTGCATTCACTCTCACATACACAGATTGACAAGATCTGATATAGAACTGTAAAGGAGTCTCCTCTGTCTTCTGTCTGCTGAAAATATTGTTTTGCAATGCATAAGCCATGCAAGGGTCACTCTACCTCCACTTGCTTTTCTAGTGTGGTGATGTGCTCTGATCTTAGGACTACAGGGAAAGAATATGTATTTCTGAAAAAAGAAATTAAAATCGGGTTTTCAACTACATAAACCAGTGAAAATTTTTGAACAATTTACATACATATATGTATCCCATTAACAACTTCTGGGAGCATTTGCATTTATTTTTTTTAAAAGTGCCTGTTTGTGTGTGTGTATCTGCACATTATATTAACACATTCAAAAGTGTCTGTTTCCCTTTGTTCATGTGGGAACACACGCACATACAAACTGCATTTGGGTTCATCTTTAGGTCTCTGTCCTGGGTTGGGCTGAGATGGAGCTAATTTTCTTCACAGAATCCTGTACAGTATTGTGGTTTGGATTTCTGAATAAAATGAAGCATGTTGCTAACAAACTGATGTTTTAGCTATTGCTGAGCAGTGATTACACAGCATCAATACCTTCACTGTTTCTCAGCTGCCCTGGCAGTGAGTAGGCTGAGGTGGACAAGAAGTGAGAGGGAACAGAGCCAGGACAGCTGACCCCAAATGTCCAAGGGTTATCCCATACTGTATGACAACATGCTCAGCAATACAAGCAGAATTGGTCTTTTAAAGGTGGCTGTTGCTTGGAGACTGGCTGGGCAACAGTCTGCTGGTGGGAGGTGGTGAGTGACTGCTTTTGCATCACTTGGTGCTGGGCTTTTTTTCCCTCCACTTATTAAACCATCTTTATCTCGACCCACAGGTTTTTCTCACTTTTGCTGTTCTGATGCTCTTCCCCATGTTGCTGGGGGAGTGATCAAGTGACTGGGTGGGTGCTTAGCTGCTGGCCCAGGTCAGCCCACCACTTTTGCTCAAGCCCACATCATGTTTTACTGGGAACAAAGTCAAAGTGTTCTACACACCTCTGTAGGTGGGCATGACCCGGAGCACTGGCATAAAGTCATCCATACTCTGGATTAATTAGCATGCCTCCTGGTGTGATTTTGTCCCACTAACTAGCGTTCTCCCAGTCAATTCCCCAAGCTCAGGATAGTTGGAACTGGCAAGGGACCAGTTTGGATATGACCACTTTATTTGGGAGTAGAAAGAAATTTACTAACATAGTCATTTTCTGTACCATTACAGCTGGCTGCAGGGTGCGTGAATGCTTTCTCATCCATTTTGTTAGCAAGTACAAATACATATAACCATAGTGTATCTTTAAAAAATTTTGCCTAATCTGTTCTTTTTGAAAAATAAACTGAAGTTATGTGGTATGAGAAGACTTTGGATTTCCACAATAATATAGATACTGTCTTCCTTTCCTGGATTCCTTCTGTTTGGGACTTAAACTACTTCTTTGAAAACGACTATTTCTTACTGTCTCCATATTGCTAATCCTAAAAGACGTTGTCCTTGGAGGAAAACTGAGCATGCTTGAAATTGAGGATGTTCTTAGGGGCAAAATTATAATTGTCTTCTTATTATTCATATATAAAAACTTCTAAGAAATATGTATACAACTATGAAAGAAAAACCATAAAAAGAATGAAGGTGGGTGACATATGGCACTGTTGTAATAGCATTGCAAAGCTGTCGCTTCAATAGTTTCAGTCAATCACGTAAGGGATGAAACTCTTACAGATATGCAGAGAAGGAATCTTTGCTGACAGCAGTATCGCAGGCAAGAAGATGGACTGTTTTCATATGGCAGGAGTATCATCATTGCAGTCAGACTAACTGAAAGACAACTCTAGGCCTTGTTGTTGAACTTGTAGGCATCATTTTGATTGCTGAGGAAACTCACTAAAATTACAGCAATTTTATCATAAGCAAATAAAATCAAAATCTAAAATAGAGCAAGTAGATGAACTGATTTAAGAGTAGAGATACTCAAGTGATAACTACATTTCCTTAGAAGAAAAAATTCTTTTACAAGAATGTGTTGCACTGGGGGGCAACACAAGGCAATGTTTTCTGTCTACCTAATGGCAGCTTTTCCTGGTAATTTGTTTCACCAGGACATCAGTTTGCACTGGCTGCATTTGGATCCTCATGTAGGAATTTGGAGTCTCACATATCAGTATCCATTCTACTACCCTCTTATGTTGTGCCATCTTTTCAAGGAAGCTCCTTCAATTCCTTGCCTTTGTCTGTGCTTGGATAACTCGTCCTCTTTTTCTCGGAACTCTGTAGGGAGATCCCTCTCAACCGTACTCTGAACCACTCTTTTCTTTGCTGACATTGCTGACTCATGTGTAACCCTTGTGCTTAGCTCAGCCACCTCTTCATTATCAATCCTGGCTCATTGCCCCTAGCTACTCACACAGCCCCCATCATGGACTTTCAAATAAATTAAAGTTAGGAAGATTCGGGACCTCTGGAACACAGGTTGCTCATCACACTAATTGACTACTGGCTCTTGTATTATTCATTCCTCTCCAAACAGGTATAGCCATATAGCTAATGCAAACAAATATTTCTGCTTCAACAACCCAAAGAGAGATTTAAAAAGCTGAATATCTTTATGTAGTAAGCTGAATGATTATACAGCACATCATATGTTACAGCCAAACAGCTTTTTCTTCACCGTTAATGTAGTTGTCTCATTATTGTATCTCTTCAAATCTGCCAAGATCATTTGTCTTCATTTAAGAGACCCCACTCCACGTTCCATATTTTAAAATTAAAGCAATATGGAATTTTCAGAGCCTAAAAACAGTTCCTGAGAAACAGCTGTCCTGAAAGCCAAAGTGTAATAACATCAGTGAGGTTTTTTTATTACTGATCCATAATCTGTACATTAATTTGCATAGTTCCCAAGTAAACACAAGTGTTTCTGACAGCCCAGTAGAAGCATTCTGACAGCCAGCATGCATTTTCTCTTCTCCTCTGAGTCACACCCAGTTACAGAGGCTTTTCAGGCCAAACTGCATTCATCAATATGAATCCAGTCCCTTCTGTTCACACTGCACCTTCACCTCTGCTTTTATATTGCTGTTACCCACAATGATGTACAAGAACATAACTAATTTTTCAATGGTTTTCAGAGACCAGGTTGATTTTGCTTGTCCATCAATTCAAAAAACAAATCCGTATTTTATCCACAAATCTATATTTTCTCCTTCTTTAAATAATAAATCTTTCAGACTTGGTAATGCAAAACCTCACAAAGCTATTTTTATAGAGTAATTTTTCAAGATAGCATCAATTTCAATTTAATTTTTTAAATCTCATTCCTCAATAGCTCAGTAATGAAGAAGTTGTTTTAAGAAAACATACCAATGATTTCCACTTTTTTACCTAAACTGAGCATTACTGCTTTGCATTCAAAAGACTTGTTTAAAATAAACAAAAAAAAACACAAAAAAACCCCACCACCAAGAAAAAAAAGACAATTAGAAAAGGATTGTTTCTGGCACAGGGAAAGATCATTATTACAGCACTGTGAGAGTAATTTGACACTAATTAATCAGGAAGGAATTGAAAAAATTTTATATAAATTTATTTTATGCTGTAGAGTTTTAAAGAGCTTCTTATTTTCTTTCATATCTGCCTGTAAACCTCTTGTTCCGAGCTTCACAAACTTCAAAACACACTTATTTGAGGTCACAGTTAAAATATTGTTATTTTGTCCTGACAGAGCTAATGTTTACTTTGTTTAAAGTGTTTAACATCAAAGCCAATGCAATAAATTCATTATGTGCAGTAGGCCATATACACTTACCAGAAAAATGCTTATCCAATACTTTGTAAACATTTAAAGCCCCTTTAAGATAAGAAGGAAGATCACAAGCCTCTTCTCATGCACCTTTCATCCCTTATTCTATAGGTGTAATGCCCAGTATAAAGCCCACTTAAAGTAATGGGAGTCTTTCCACTGACTTCTGAGTTAATTTTGTAAACAAGTAGAGGATCCTATTCCTTCATTTCTTGACTGCCCAGAAAAATATACATCTTCACAGCACAAAGGCAGAAGGGGAAGAGATTCCGTTGCCAGATTTTGTAATCGAAGAAATTAAATTGCCTCTGAGTAACCTGTTCTGTGATACTGCTTGTGCAGAACTCATTTGCTTAAATATAACCTGGCAATAACAATCCAAAGCAGGAGGAGGACTAAAATGAGTACGAGTGTAAAAGGAAATTGTATGAGAATTGTCTTCCACCTGGCTTTCAATTTACTGTAGGCACGTCACCAAGAAAGCAATTCTGAGTTAAACAATACAAGCCTGGGCTTTGTACTGACAATCTCCAGAGAGTGCTGCAAACAACATGGAATGAATTTTACTGTCTCATGTATTAGTCATAGCTCAGCCTAGTATAAATTATCCAGCTGGACTTCTTGCCTTTATCCTGCCTAGTCACCAAAATGAGGCACAAATATTTCTATAGCCCCAAGGCAAATTAGCACAACACAGCTTCCATCCCTTACACCAGGACAGGAGGACGATGAATGCAAGTAAACTGTCAGGGGAGTTCCTGGCCCAGGATCTCTTTCAGTCTCTGTGTGGTCCTGGGCTGGGAGAACAATTTTTAGCCCAGATCAAAACTGTGCCAAGGAATTCTCATACATTTTATGCACATGCCAGTGGATAAAGGATACCTTTGCTGTTACTAGCATAGACATTCTACCAGATGACAGAGTAAGGAAGGTTTGCACATGCAAATGAATTCCTTTCCACTCCAAAAGACAGGAGACTATCCCTTCACATCTAGTTGATAGAATTATTTTGTACTATGTGTATTATAAGATCTGGAGAATAGTGGCTAGCAGAGAAATTATTTTGAATAAAACCCAGCACCTCTCCATAGACATAACTGATGCTACAGTACTATACTGTACAAGATTTAAATGCAGAGGTTGTTGTTATGAGTGGTAGAGATGACAGCTATCAAGGGAGAACTTTGAAGAAAAGTAACTGCAAAGGGCAGAAGTTAAAAAGAAGGCTCCAAATACTTCTAGTGGATCAGATGTAAACAGCACTTCTATTGCTGAGCTCTGAACCTGGGAAAAATGGGAGACATTCTGACTAGTCTTCATACATAGGTGTGAAAAGAGATTGTAATTGCCTTACTTATAGAGGGATGATTTTTAGAAATACCTTCAAGGTAGATCTTGGTAAAAGAGGAGCAGGAACTGAATTTGTCAGTAGAGTATCTAAAGAAACTTTAGGAGAAAATAGTAGGACAGATATTAAAAAGATATGTATTAAAAGGATATTATGGAAAGCACAAATGGAGAGAAAAATTACAATTTTAAGTGTAAGTTTACTTCCAGATACACTTATACTGTTGCAGTAGGATCACTGTGGTTGTATTGCCAGATAAAAGGACAGATTCCAGAAGAGAAGAAAAACCTTTAATCAAAGTAGTTGAACAAGTTCTATTGCACCCTGAGACTGGGCACATGAAATGATTCCAAAGTTTAGCAACTATTGTGAAAATTTGCATATGACATCAAAAAGAAAAGAAAAATAAAATTTAATACTGAAAAAAACATGCTGTGAGATTGCTGTGCTGATGATAAAGATGGGAGTGTAATTGTAAACTAAATCAAAGGAACTGCAGAAAGAGCTGGGTCATTTACAGCCAACTTATATGCTATTTATCAGAACCTAGAAAGGCATCTTGCTTCTTGTGGGTAAACAAAAGATTGAGTAGAAGGACAAAAAGCTGAGTGTCCTTAGTTATCACTCATTATCTTTGTGAGGCAGATCACCTAACTACTCAAAGATTACTGCTGTTGCACGGAAACAATAACCTTTAAAAATCAAAGTAAAGGCTCCCATTCACATTGTCTTGTACTGCATATGTAATCCTGCAGTATAATAATTTACTGTGCATATCTCATCACACAAATGCACATGACGTCAAATGATAATTATTCTGGATTATTGTGTCCGATATCAAAAGAAAATGCAATGAAGTTAAACCACTTGAGCCTTCTACTGCTGACGACACCTGAAAAGACTTCTAGAAGATCCCTAAGTTTTCTTTGTGTAAATTAAAGTAAGTAGTTTCATAGCTGTTGGTTGAAAACACAAATAACATTATTTGAGAAAAATTATTTCTACTATATTGCTATTTTCAATGTCAGTGTCAGATTTCCTGAGTTCTTTGCTTGCACAAGTGGTGTTAGTAGCACTGGAGTCTGTCAAAAGAAACGAACATGGAATTTTTTTAAATTGTATCTTCAAAGCTTTATGGTGTCAGCAACAGTAATGGTCCTGGAAGAGAAACCTGAAAGACTTCAGCTATGATTTCTCAGGCATTTAAGATCCTAAGAGTTTCAAATATGTTTGCAACTGAAGAGGCAGCCTCCCTTGCCATATTTTTTCTCATTGAAAATATGTCTGTCTTCCAGAAAATCACTCCTGAAAAGAAAGTTCTTACTTCTTTGTTCCACAGTCTCTGAATGTCCCATCTATTTTAATGTCACTTTACTCTATAAATCAGTATTTAATCTAGCATTTAATATTATCTGAGCAATATACGGTATCCCTGTGTTCTGACAGTCTGCTGTTCCTGAGGTAAAGGTATTGTATTGCCCAAATCAGTTTAAAAATAAGTGATAACAAAACAATAAAATTTAAAATATTAAGCAGTATGTTCTTTTATGAATTTACATTTTTGATTTAAAAAAGGGAAAGATACACTGTTTGAGAGCTGATGGCTTAAGAGTCACAAAAAGAAAATAAAATATACAAACTTTGTCATAGAATTACTTTTCTGCTTTTTACTGTCCTTTGCTTTATCTTTGTTTTGTTTGTTCTTTGTTTCATTTATTCATTATTGTGGTCTTTATGTGCACTTTGTGAACTCAGTGCATGATCAGAACATCATAAGAAAAGCACCCATTTAATTTATCTCCTTAGGCTTATCTCCACAGAGATAAGTCAAAGGCATGATTCCAATCTCTAAGAAATTGTATTATTTAAATGGTTTTCTATTGCCTCTTATTTCTGTTTCATTAAGTAATCCAAGTAGATTTTAGTCCTATTCATTTTGCTATCAGCAATACAGATTTAATTTTTCACGTTCATTTTCAAATAGTTTTGATTCTTATGGTGGTTATAAGAACCCAGAGACAGTCAACAAGTTTGTTGAAGGAAAAAGAACCTGTTTCAAGGCAAGAACACAAATCAGGTGTTCTTACTTAACCCTCTTTGCCATTGTGTGGAAGGTCTATAGCAGAAACACCACTATTAAAAAAAAAGCCATGTATTTTTCTATTAAAAAAGTACCATTGTTCTATTAAAAAACCCAAAACACAACAGTCAGATGCTCAAAGAATATTGATAAATTCTTGTTTTGAGGTTACATTTATGACCTACTTTTGCAGGTCATAAAAATTGATGTGTTCTCTACTTCACTCGTCATTATTATGTAAAAAATATTAATCACTAGGACACGTAGCTTTGAATTTCCATTGTTTTTTAGATTTCTCAGCTGTGCTTCAGTACACTCATTTGAAGTAGGTGTCTTAAAAGTGAGAGAGAAGGAAATAATTTGATGCCTGATGTGTGTTCTTGCTTTCAGTAGTATATTGTTTATTAAAAAGTGATGAATGGTTTTACTTAGATATTCCAGGTCGCTAAACACCTGAGACCCAATTAAAGTCCATGAAAATATGCATTCTGAGGACAGAAAAACTCCCTCCCCCCATTTATAAGTAAAAATGGGGACCCAAGAGCAAGAGCAACAGGAGGAAGAGGAGGTTAGAGTAAAAGTTGACTTAATTTCAGAAGCTTGAAGAAATAGTGAATAAATTAGGCTGTTGAAATTAATTTTGTTGCAGGCTGACAGGTGCTCAGCACAGGTAATTAATTCAGTGAGTTTTAGTAAACTAGAATTAGAAGCAAATGAGAAACATCTCCTCCTAAAGCAATGGGGAAGATGTGTACCACTATCTCTTGGTGCAGGCAGGCTGACACACTGCGGCTTTCTGTGAGTGATGGGCCATGAGGTTTGAGTGATGCTGCTGCATGTGCAGGAAGGTGAGGGGAGGTGGTGGTCCCTGGCCAAGGAAGAAGGGGAGAGGAAGGAGCGATTGGCAGTAGTCCATAACCTGGTGAGAAAGAAAAAATGCTAATATATACTTTCTAAAATTAGGCATATTCAATGGCCCATTTAATAACAACCTTTGGTGAAAATGAATTTTTCTATTTGGAAATTGACTTCCCACATACGGTGGTTTCCCAGACAGAACAGCATTGTTTCCTTATTTATTTATCAAAGAAGTGGAATAAAGAAGTACATAAAAGCCAAATTTCCAGTGGGGTATTGGACAACTGTGCTGAGCCCATGGCTATGCCTGGGAGGGGGCAGTTTTGTTTGCCAGGACTTCTTTTACAGGGAGGGAGGCTGAGTTCACTGCAAGCACTGCCTGCGCATGAACCTGTCATCACAATCCCACAGCGGTTGTTTGGTGATGTTTTGAAGCTGATTTGCATCTTTCTGATGGCATATGATGCAAATGCATTGTTGTATCAGTGATACAGACTTACCATTGTTGTTCATTAAAGACCCCTGTCTGCCACTCAGAAGAGTTAGATATAATCAGCAGTCAAATATTCCAGCTAGAGCACAAATCGCTTCTCATAAAACTCGCTTCTGTCTTCCCATTTTTTGCTCAAATGATCATTAGCATTTTCATCACAATTCTTTCTTCCACAGTAGCCATGTCCACATTTGTCTCAAATTATCATCATCTTCTTTTTTCTTTTTCAATATAGAGGATAAATTATTAATTAAATCCTACAGTGTGCACTCAAGTCAACCATAAGAGTTAGCAATGTTTTCACCAAAAAGATCAGGATTTGTTTGTATTTGCATTATTTATAAGGGAAATAGTATATTCATATTTTTCTTCAGGGTGTATTTTTACCTATGCAGTTCCTCCATAAAAGATTCTGTACTATTCCTCAAAAGTAATTTTGTTGTCAAATTCTTGCTCCAACAGAACTCTCTAGCTTTTGCAAGAACATTGGTAGGAAAGCAAATTAAAATTACACAGAATGAATTCATAGCATATGAACCAGATAGTTAAAGAAAGGACATTTATATATTTTCTATTATATTTATTGTGTGTTCATTGCAGAACTCTCATTTTAAATAAGTGGGGGTTTGGATTTTTTTTTTTTCATATACAGGAAATACTGCTATTAGTCAGGCTTTAACTGGATAGATTTTATGAATCCATATACCTCAGGGACATCTAAACATAAGAATTAATGGCAAAGCCTAGGATGTAATACTTAGTGCCCTTTCAGGATCTGTTGTTTTTTTCTGGTTTACATTACTTGGTTTTTTTCTAAATTAACAACAGCTCTCTTGCATATAATTATACAGAGCCCCTTTCCTCTCGATTTAAATGGACAATTTGACTCAGGGTTTGAAGACAAGGTGTTTGTCATATCTGTAAATTCACACCAGGCAGGCGTTACATTTTGACTCTTCAAGTGCAGAGATTTTTGCAAGTTCAGAGGTTGATGTCAGCTAATGCTAATATCAGCTGGTATCAGCTGGTGTTTAAGGTTATTGGAGTTAACCAGCACGACTGATTTCAGATAAGAATCCGGAAAAATTAATGCCGTGGAAAATTCAACCCAAAACATATTGGGAAGTAATTAAGAATGTAAAATGAGCTAGAAAACATGCCTGGTGTAATACATGGGTGTGATATATGTCATATCTTTCCTATCAGCCTTGAATCAGCAATATATGCAAACACCTATACATAAGTAGGAATGTGCATACTGTCTCCCTAAATAATTTGTTCAACTGGGATTTTAGTAAAAACTCTTGACTAGCCTTAATACAAAGCTAAGTGTAAGGTATCTATTAGATGTGTTTGATGCATAAAGAAATAATCATAAAATAATACCTACATTTTTCATTCTGTCATGAATTTGCATCATTGATGCTGGGGGTGTGAACTGTTTTTTCTTTTAATCTTAACATATTTTTGACACTTTAAATTGTGCTGAGGATAAACTGTGCTAATGATATTCTCAACATTTCTGGTGTGGTCTTGGTTCTGGGGTACTATGCAGACTGCATTTTATAGCCTGCTGCTGGCATTTTAAGCAACACAGCAGAGCACAGATCATCATTTATGCCAAGAAGCTCATTTACGTAAGCTACAATGTCAAGTTTAATTAAGGGCTATAGTGACAAAAGAAAGCCAATTGCATGTGCTCAAAATATTTTTAGATGACAGATGACTGATACCCATAAAAACAATATCCAGGGCAATTGTTAAGGCTATGATACTTAAACCTGCCTAAAAATATCTAAGGCAATATGTTCCAAGAGGTTCACGTTCTATAAAATTTAAATAAAAAAATCAAATTTAAATTTATAATCAGGGTCTTTCTTCATGGAGGGAAATAAAATATAACTGTCAATTAGGTGCAGTTATATCCCCGCATTTTCTCTGTTCAACTCACTGTGATTTCATAATCAGTAATTTTGTAACTGGCTTACCAGAATGGCTTTATGATGGTCCCTGGTCAAAGTAAATGTGTAGAGAAAAATCTGCTGGCATCATTTATTTTGTGTCTTTGTTGCTGCTCAGAACACTCAGTGTTTGGGAAAACAAATCAAAACCTCTTCTGCCTATTCCCCACCAACATTTCTCTTTCTTTCTCTTGCTCTTTGTGGCCACCATATCATAAAGGGAGAAAAGGGAGAGTTGATGCTAAAGATAAAGGTCAAGATGATAGAATACGACAACTCTTTGAATTGAAAACAGAAATGAGTGTGCCTAAGTATTCAGCATGAGCTTCTCTTTGCTCCCTGCAGGGCATCTGCACCACAACCACCGCATTTTTACACTTCTTCTTCTTAGCTTCATTCTGTTGGGTTTTGACAGAAGCGTGGCAGTCATATATGGCTGTTACTGGAAAAATTAGGACACGGCTCATAAGGAAGCGTTTCCTGTGCCTTGGATGGGGTAAGTCAGTAAAATTAATTTCCTAAGAATCATTGGAATGAAACATTTAATGCAGTGGCAATATCAAGAATATCATAATTTTCTTCAGTAAAACTTAAAGATAGTAGATAGCATGTTACTGAAAGGAAAACTAGGTTAGAAGCCTTTCCGCTGTACATCAAACTCCAGGCATGCTGGTGTATATTGTAGCATTCTTTTCTAAATATGTTTTAACAAACTTTTAGAAGATTTTCAGCAAAGTAGTGTAATATCAAGAAATCAAAATAAAACAAGAAAGAAGCGTTCTCTGAATATTCATGAAACCTCTTTCTAGTTAAGACCTGTCAAATGTACCAGTCATTTAGCTACATCAAAGCAGTACACTGTGGGCAGAAAATAGTGTCCTCCTCCCTGCCAGTCCTTCAGAAAAACAAATCCTACAATAGCAGTGTGCTTCATTAAATAATTCATTCCATGTAAAATTGTCCATTTTGCATTAGCTTGCCCTGTCATTTTTTGTCCAGGCAGAACAGCAATATTTTACTCAGCATCTGCTGATTATTACTGTTTTGGTTTTTTTCAGGACTGCCAGCATTAGTGGTTGCAATATCAATAGGCTTTACCAAGACAAAAGGATATGGAACACCTCACTAGTAAGTCAATCTGAAATGATAAACTATGTTTTTAATTACCAAGATTGTCATCCCCGTCAGGAACTGCATAGCACACTCAGGTATCCATTCACACCTGGAATTGCCGTGAGAGTCACTGAGTGATCCACAAAAAGAACAAAGATAAAACAGCATGCCAGTCTTGGACTGAGCTCAGCAAAGCACCAGGGATCCTAGATTTTGGTTGAGATTTTGAAATAGCTTTTCAAACTTTTAAGAAACATTGAGTATTAGGTCCACTTAGGCACCTAACATTTAAATAGATTTATAAAAGAGAATGTTAAATGTTATGGGTAGCATCTGCCAACTGTTAAACATGTCCACAACTGTACTGGCAAGAGTCTCTTTGGCACCCAGGTTTCTGCACACCAAGCAGGTACCTTGACTTTAATGTCCCTGAGCAGCTTGGAGCCAAAGCCCTTTAAACATCTCAAAACAGTTCTCCCATCCATCCCCTCTCTTCTGGACACCCTGATCCAGCCCATTTCTTGGACTGCACTGTATTTGAGAGACAGAAATGAGGAAATTTCTGTGCTTCATTTACATTCAACTAATACAGTTCCTGTTTAGCCACCTGGCTGGTTCTAGTGTGTATTTAGCACCTCAGAAAATTAACTCCTCAGAGAGGCTGCCCTTCGATCTGCTGATGGAGAAGGAGCTGAGCCTTCCTCCTGCCAGTGGAGCACTCCAACCACCATTATGTATGCAAGAGTGTGCTTCCTTTGGTCAGCCTGTTTTCTGGACAGAGAGAGGAAATATGACTCTGTAGACTGGTAATGAGGGCATTCATCAGAGATGTGGATGAGTTAGGTCAAGTCCTCACTGCAATGAAAATTTAATTATTCTCCTTAGCATCCTCACTGAGTGAGATCAGGGTTCCCCCTCCCTTCGCTGTACGTCTCACCATCTTGGCAGTCGAGCTCTGGGTGGGTAAGAATACAAAACCAAACCTCCTCCTGAGTCCCAGCTCCAACCACTGAGCTCTGCAGTTTTAAATGTGACAACATGCATCTTGAGGTTTTAATGAGGAATGTCTTATGCAACTGAAATGCTTAATTGCACTTAGAGTTGGCAAGTGCAACAGTGGTCTTAGTCCCCTTTTGAGTGTTGTATTGGGAGCCTACTCCTCTGATTTCTTTTTTAACTACGTACTTGTCTTTCTGGCTTTTTTTATTATTTAGTCCTTGAATCACAACTGGAAAACCATTTAGGCTGTGAGAATTGCAAATCACAAAATAAGGATGTCTAGACCCCCATTGGGGATGTAGCTCTGTCCCTTGCAGGATTAATCCCATTACATTTGCTCTACTGAAGTCATTCATGTGTGAGTACTTGCTTTAGCTATCATTGCTTCCTGCTTCCTTCCTGGGCTGAATGCATTTTTAAAAGAGGATATTCTAAAATATTCAGAAAAAGCAACAAATCATTCATTAAGAGTAACCTGGAAAGTAAAAAAGAGCAAGTCTCTGTGAATGTAACAGCTCTTCTCCCAGGATCCAAATCCAGCTGACATGGTACTATGGAAGAAAAGAACAAATGAAGGCATACAAGGGACAAATAGAACCATAATTCAGCTTTCTCATCTTATTTGCAAATATATTTTCTTGTCATTTGACATCAGAATTACATAAGGAAAGCAGTGAAGACAAGGAATGGAGATTCCTCCTCCATCACCAGCTGATGTGCTGTCCCACTCCAGAAGGCAGCAAAGAATTGTGTCTCATGACAGCTGTTGGGCAGGGTAAAAAGCAGAGATCCTGTCCTGCTCCTCCTACCAAAACTAAAGCACTTGTGTAAGTTTTTAAATTGCTTACACTGTGTTTTGCCTCTTTGGCTGCAGTAGATTACACACATGCTGCTATCAGAACCACACCCTGTTGCAAACTATTCATGCTCTTTAAAATGCTCATTTTGAAAATGAAGCTTTTAAGTTGAGAACATTAAATTTGAAAATTAAGGCATTTATTCCAGTTCCATAGTTCCACACACAAAGAGATACATGGAAAGGGAGAAGGTCCAAGAATCTTTGCAGCACCTCTTAGTTTTTTATGGTATATGTATAATGACAGTGCTTGAAAAGTTCCCACTGGAGCAAATTCTGTGATCATCAATCTCTGATTTCTATATGTTTTCTGAGTCCTAATTATTAGGCAGTTATATTTCTGTATATTTAAAACTACATATGAAAAATATTTCACAGAGACACTTGTAGTGACAGAGATACAGGAGCTGAAGGGATTTCCTAAAAATAATAAAAAACCCCACAGAGACAAGTTTTTAGATATGTCAGGTTATCTGGAAAAGATTAGTGTGTCTGAAAGCTTAATAGCTTTTTCCAGCCATTTCTCTAATAAATATTGTTGCTATCTCTTTTCAGACAATCAGAGCTATGAAAGTGCTATAACTTACAGTTAATAAACCTGTGTGAACTGCTCATGCTAACATAGACTGCAGATAAGTTCTAGGAATTTATTGCATCAGCAAAAATTAAAATTCTTTCATAGTCATGCTCTTGCCATTCTCTCTTAAGAGAAGGAAGCAATGTCCTGGTGAGTATCAAACATCTCACAAAATGTACAGGACACAGGAACAAGTGTACAGATGCTTCATCACTCAGCAGAATTTTATGACCATGTAACA
This sequence comes from Drymodes brunneopygia, assembly GCA_013400955.1. Taxonomy (NCBI): domain Eukaryota; kingdom Metazoa; phylum Chordata; class Aves; order Passeriformes; family Petroicidae; genus Drymodes; species Drymodes brunneopygia. The sequence goes on along the minus strand of VZTZ01022866.1, from coordinate 652,439 downwards.
TGGTCCCATAAAGCCAGCGGTGGCTGCTCTTAACACTAATCAATTTATATGGCTTTCTGCTATGTGCACATCAGGGAGAAAGAAGACAGAACAGGAGAACAAAATAAAAACAACTATAAAGCACAGGGAAAAAAATAAGAACAAAGAAAGAGGAGAGGGAAAAAATAGTAAAAAATTGACAAGAATTGCCTTGTGATGCAGGAAGGCACCTGAAAATCTATCTTCAGTCTTCAACAGAAGAAGATGGAGGACAATTGAATTTCAGTCATCAGCTAGGAAATGTTGAATATTTAGACTATATCTAGACTGTTGAAAATTCAGATTGTGTAAAAAAGAGGTTAAGTGAATAAAAGATAACCTCTACATTTTTTTCCAGCTCTGCCTCTAAATGGAAATCACTCTTTTGAACATCCATTTTACTTTATAACATGGAAAAGGGAAGGAACAATTTTCCCTTGGTCTCAAAGGGTTATGTGGTAGAAACTGGGTTTTATTTTTATTTAGAAAAAACAGTTCTTGACCCTTTTTTCAGCACAGGTAACTGAAGTTATGTTCAAACTACAATACATCAACTATTTTTATTAACTGATGCTTCTGTCTCCCAAAACCATGAAAATTTTAATTACAAATCCTAATTACTCAGAATGGCCATCTTCACTGAGTTTCAAAGTTCATACTGGTAAGGAAGTGCACTATGAATGCATTTTCCCCCTCTCAGAAGCCTGTGTTCCCAGACTGACAATAATAACCTAGCTTTTGAAAAAATAGTAGGAAAAAGTGCAGAAAATTTTGGAAGTATGTTTTTGACATTGCAAAAATAAATTGAATATTAGTGTTGTAGGTGGTTTTTGAGGTAGGACGTAAAATAGCTTGGCATGTATTACCTTTTTTAACCATGAAGCAGATAGGAACTATTTGCATCCATTTATAATTTCAGAATTTAGCATACTGCTGCCCTTGGATTCATGTGACAGTTTTCACATGGTTTCAATGCAATGGAAAATGCTTTTATTCTTTGCAGTGAGAATACCAGCCCTAACAGATCATTAATATTATCATGTGCTTGCATTTATTTTACTTGGTTTTGAAAATTAAAAGACCATTACTGGAAAATAAAGAAGATGTGTGTGATTCTGATGTGAGTGTTTCTGGATATGAAATCCAAGGAAATTATTTGAATGCATATACTGGAGTTTCCTTGTATGTAGGTGTGATCATGCATTCAAATAAACATGCTGTTCTTTGAATGTGTAATCACTGGGAAAATAGCACAGCTGCATTTACTTCAGTGTGTGAAGCTCCTGATCTTTTGCAGATATGAAAAGCTTTACATCACAGTATATCAAATATTTAGAATTTGATTCTGTAAGTGCTCTGTGTTTGGAAATCTGATGGTTTTCAGTGAAAGCCCTGATGCAGAATGACAAACTATCTGAGATTAGGAGGTCTCCAGAAAATACAGTTTTCAGATGCTTTAAAATATACATTTAGATTGTTTGCAAAATATTGGAGAGAATACAGAACAGTTAGATCACATATGATATATGATTCTTCTCTAATGGAAATATTGTCTTTAAGGTGTAGTTCTAATAGTAATTATTAAATGACAGGATATGTACAAGCCTGCCATTTCATCACTTTTAAGTATAGAACTATCAGATATGGTAAGCTAGAAATGTTTCTAGATACCTGCTTGGCAAGGCCTGTTCAGTTAACTCATCATACATGGTTAGAGGAGATTCCATAAATATTTGCAAACTTATTTTCTATTGTGCTCTTTATATATTTTTGGCATTTCAGTTTATGTATAACTCACATTAAAGAATTTGAAATGTTAACCACTGGTAATGGAAATATCTTTCAGCTCTCTACCTCATCATATCAACAAAGCAATTCTTTTTTGTGTGGGCATATGAATCTCATACATTAGAAAAATATGCTGTAGTAATTATTAATGCTTTCTTGACAATGTGTTATACTTATTTTTAATTTGTGTTAGTTCTTTTCTAATGTTCTTTCCAGCTGCTGGCTGTCTCTGGAAGGAGGGCTACTTTATGCTTTCGTTGGACCTGCAGCTGCTGTTGTCTTGGTAAACTTTAATATGATTTCCACTCTCTTTTTATGAAGTGATATAAAGTGCTACTTCCATTAGAAAAGCTTAGCTATAAAGCAACATTACATTTTGCTGTAAGTACTGAGATCACTGTTGTTTAACATACCTTCAGTATTTTGAATGCATGATTCACTTGATTATATCACTTCTTTATACCAATTATCTCTCCATGTTTACACGGTAAGCTGTGAAAGAATAATGCACTGATTAGTGGCACAAAAAACTTGTTACAGGCATCACTGAGTTATTATCAGCAGCATCTACGCAATTGTCACTGCCTTGTGAAACTCAGTGACAGCCTTGATGGAGTGCTGCTTGGCAGTGGATTGCTGTGCCAGCAAAAGCAACAGAAGGAGTGGAACCTGCCAGCAAGTTCTCCATGGCTACTGCTTTTGAAGGCAAAGGAAAAATTGTCATAGCTGGGAAATGTTCGTTTGTGTATTAATCTTCCACATCTCCGGACACGCATTTAGGTGTAGGATTCATTTCTGCCTGATTGTAGCTATCTGCAACAGATAGATTGTAGATTGTAGATTTCTGCATCCAAGTTAGTTATCCCAGACATATTTCATTGTCAGTGAAGAAAAATACATACTTTTAGAGATCTAACCATCAGAAGTATTTCAGATGTCTACTTTAGGGTAAGATGAATTACATCCTACCTGTGCCATCAGCTATCAGACATCTGCTCTGCAGTCTGTATGGATTTTTCAAAACCATTTATTTAGCATTTTTCCCTTACAGATTTTGAATCTAATTCCTCTTTCCACTCCAGAAATTTCATGCTGTGATAACTCTATCAGCACTGGTTATTTCTGGTTCTCTCTTGTAAAAGGGAATCAGTCTTATTAGTCATCAAAGATATAGCTATTCATCTACGTGAATTTTCCTGAAATGGATGTTTACTACTCCCCTAGAGTTTGTCTCATCATTGCCTGGAGTCAAGCCAGGATCCTTTTGTACAACTCACAGTCCCTGTCATGGTAGAGGAGCCAAGGATGTTTACAGAAAGCCAGTTATAATTTTCGCATGGAAGTAACTGTATGTTCTCTGTTTAATTGGCAAGCCTTTGTTCAGAGATGTTTGAAGTTCACAGTCGCAGTTTGCCCTACCATTAGCTGGTAGCTGTGGAAAGGAGCTGTTCCATGCAGCCACTTAAGCCTAAGCATATGAAGCCAAAGAATTATATAACATCAGCTGAAAAATGTTAATGCTGAAAATAAAGTTGAAAAAGAATTGGCAGGGCAGACTAGCAACAATTAGGTATTTTGGCACAAGTTTTGAAAAACCAGTTTGAAAGGAAAAAAGGATTATCCTTCTCTAATAGATAAAAAAAAAGGAACATTCATTTAATGGATTCAAAAACTGGTATTATCTGTTTGCAGGGCCATGCAGAGACAGGTTCATAGAGTTCAATTCAATAATACAAATGGATAATAACAGTCATTAAGTTGTCCATTAAATGCCATTAGTATGTCCATTAAGTGCCAAAGTCCGACAGCTGAAACACTTGAATTTTTTTTTTGTTGGATCTTCAACCCATGTATGTGATCATAACACACCATTTTACTTTAATGGAGCTAAACAGACATCCCAGGAATTCTTCTGGTCCATAAAAATAGTAAATTGCAGCCAAACAAGGCTCAAAACTGACATTTTGGTGAATGACATAGACAGTGACTTATGTGCAGAAAGATATGGAAAACCACAGGCTGGTTCTGCATAAGTGGGAACACCCACATGGGCCATAAATGTTTAAAAAGGAACTACGCTCTGACTAGCTCTTCCCTGTGCAGAGAACTCAAATTGCAGTGGTTTTTCTGGAATAGGATATATTGTTGTAATGAAAACTGACAAAATATTAAAGTTATATTACTCAAGCTTCTGGCCATCAGACATGTGCACATATATTGCTTGATACCAGGCATAATTCAAGGTTCCAAAATGAGTCTGTGGCAGGGTGTGTGTATGTGTCACCTTTTTGAGAATACACCTTTTGATGTGTTCTGGGACATTGCTACACAGTTTCTGAAGGAATACCCAGGAATGTAAAAGGAGGCAGTTTTTCAGGCCTGTAATACAATACAGCAAGGATACAATATTTTCTTTTAGGCACTGAAAGATCAACTGCTTGTTTTCTGTTTGACAGGTCAACATGGTGATTGGCATTTTGGTATTTAATAAACTTGTTTCCAGAGATGGAATCCTAGATAAAAAACTCAAACACAGAGCGGGGTAAGCAACAACTAGGTTATTTTAAAGCATATTAAAATTTTATCACCAATTCTCAATTACAGATATTCACCAAAAATGCTTTTGATTGTGCTGTGAACTTTTTTATAAGTGTAACAGTGTAACAGTAACGGATACCATTAATCTCAAAAGCTGCCGCTGCATTATCCTGAGGGAATGCAACTAAATAAACTAAATATAATAAAACACAAGTACAACAGTATTAAATTAATAAGAATGAGGATTTAGCAAATCTGAGCAGAGGTTTCACAAGATGGTTACATGTTGCAGTTAGGATAACAGTTTTATGAACTGTGTGTACTAAAGGACTGATTATTTTTGTCTAGCTCTCAATTTAATTACTAAGGCAAGAAATGTTATTCATTTGTGTTAATTGTTATAAAATGTATTTTACAGCAATATATCCCTTACTTAGGTCAATGTTATTCTGCCATTTTGACTACATTAAGAATTTGCCTTTGTTCTTACATCCACCTAACGTCTACGTAGGTGTATTTTCTAAATTAGTGTAAAATAATATCAAAGTAAAAAAAACCTGTGGTTTAAGAGTTAAAAAAGGAAAAAAGAAAAGGTAAATGTGTCTTATTGATTATTTACTTGCATTTACATTAAAATTCTGTTTATTATCGTGAGAAGAAAAGATTATGACAGAGTTCCTGGTATCAGAAACTGTTTTACACTGGATGACAATGAAGTACTGCAGCAGCAAACCTAGATTCATTGCATAATGGAGAAAAATATTTCACACCTGATCATCACCTTCTTAATGCTAATGAAAGTGTATTTAAACTTTGAGTAATGATTCTTTTACAGCTATATTTTCTAGTATTGTATTTTGGGCCAGGTTGTAGTTTAACTCCACCAATGTCTGCATTTCTAACAATGATAAATTGTGGTATCTTCATTTTACTGTGTATTACTGCTATAGGTAAATTTATTGCAGATTCACTTTTAATTATTTTACCACGTAACCAACAGTAACATTCCCAATAAGTTTGATGAGTACACTAATGATAAATACTTAGTTGGTGTGATTTGCATTTCATATTAATTCAGTCAAGTCTTTCTGGTTTTCTGTTCCTCCACCATCATTTTGACAAACATGTACCAAACCCTGTAATTCTATTTCTTCTGTTTTCATCTTTTTTCATTAGAAAGTATTCATTTCATAACCTTACTTTTGTCTGCGTTGCTCCATCAACATTCTAAACTCTGTAATAACACTAGTGAAATCTGGAATATTATAAAACTACCCAAATTATTTCAAAAGTAAAAATGACTTAGTAATCACCAATTCAAATTCACATGTGCTCTAATTCCAGTGATATAAGGATCTGGAACAGCCACAGGTTTGGCTTTGTACATTTTGTAAGGATATTCAAACTTAGATTTAACTGCTTTTTTTTTCCAGCTACTCAGGTGTGGGCTATAGAAACCCATTTGCCTATACTTTATTTTCCTGATGAAACTAACAACTTGCTTTCTAATTGTGCAACTTAGTAAACAAGTATTTTATTTTAAAATAATTTAACTTTAAAATAAATGGAATCAGAGATTGTTCTATTAGAAATAACCCAACTATTTGGGGAAAAGATGTAGGTACCCTAATGAGAAACAATCTTAACTTGTGTGATACGAGATGGTGGCTTGGCAACAGCATTCCTTGATACTACTTGGCAGATGACATCTCTTGAGTCATTCTTTGGGGCATAGAAATTCATTCATCATTTGATCTCCTCTAGAAAGGTAATTGTCACTCATTTCTCAAGTATCTTTTGCCAGCCATGCTCAGGAAGGCAGCTTCATTCTTCCTGGCAAATATTGGACTTATATTTGTCAAAAGTTCAGTCAAAAGGTCAGTTCTAGGATTTAAAACAAGTGAATGGGGCAAAATATACTAAATTCCTGTGCTTTTTACCACCTTAATAAGCATATGGAGAATCAGCAAGTGGGAAAAAATTTGTTGATGGATCTCAATCATGATCTCAATCCTTTTCCTGGTGAAAGAGGAAGCATATGCAAATGCCCAGGCTGAAAATTTACATTTTCCTTAAATGCACATTAAGTTCTATTATTATTTGCAAGATCCAGAGCAGTTTTGTAGAGGTAAAAGGTATAATCCAGTCTAATAATGCTGAAGCACTGCCGGCAAATACAGAAAGTACTCTTGCAAGATTAGTTTATTTTTCTAGTTCATTCTTTAATCTATATTTTTCTAGTTCATTCTTTAATCTATATTTTTAATTGGTGCCAACTGATGTGGACTCAGTGAGTTATTTTCTCACCCCAAAGTCATCTTATAAAAGATCATGGTTCTCACTGTTTTCTTATGAAAGAAACAACCTTTTTATGGTAATTATACTGCACTTTTTAATTGAAAATCATAATTTGGTTTATCAAAGTAGAAAACACTGGAGTTCAATGTTGTTTTGGGCAGTATATTTAAAGTCTTCTGAGTGCTGGTTTTGGCAATAGCAAAGAGTTCAGTTGGTTGAAATAAATGGGAAAAAACCCAAAATGTTACTTATCTTCACTATGTTGACCACTTTACAGCTGTGATTAGGTAAAACATCCTTCCTGTCAGCTATATCACATCTTGTTCAGCTATGGTTTCTCCTGGTTCTGACTGCAGAAAGAGAAGGAGTAGAAAAAATACTTATTTAGTTGATTTGAAAAGCTGAATGCATGCTATATGGAAAACTTAAATTCCAGGTTTTGTCCGTTAACTCTTTTGACAGGTGCAGAGGTACAATTGTCTGTACAAAATGCTTTGAGCTTAATGCTTGTGTACTGTGTTTTATTAAAAGGCAAAACAGGTCACACTTTTTTCAGTACCAACTGATATTTATTTCATCAGATTCCATGCGTTTCAAGCCCTGTATTCAGACCTTCATATGGCATGAATAAAACTATTCCAGATATTAGTGGGCCAAGCAGCTCACTAGTACAAATCTGACTATACACTATGCAGATACTGATTGATGCTTGAATAAATTTTGCAGGTTTCTTTCCCGATTAATGCTCTGTAATGGTCCATACTTCACACTCCTCTTTTAAGTGACCTGTGGTCTTTCTCCATTATGTTTGGTTGCAGCAGTCTTTCATCAGGTCTGAATAGAGGGATTTCACTTTGTGTGTCTATCTTAGCACGTGCTTATGTTTACTTCAGTGTACTGAGCAGTTTTTTATCACATTTGGGGCCTTTTTTAGATTTAATGGAAGAAATAGAGTTTGCATGAGATTAAGCCCCATAGCATTGACATTTAAAGCTAACAATAATGTAAAGTACAAAATACAGTTTTGCAACAATGTAGAGCATTCATCTTGAATAAGTCTACTTACTTTTTCTGCATGACATCATATTTAAAAGCTAAATTTCAGTAGCAACGTTTTTTGGTGACAATTCAATATTTTGTTCTTTTTGTGGGTGTTCTGTTTGTTTGCAGTCAGATGAGTGAGCCTCATAGCGGTTTGACGCTCAAATGTGCCAAGTGTGGAGTAGTTTCAACAACAGCTTTGTCAGCCACCACCGCCAGTAATGCCATGTTAGTCCTGATCATTTACATCTTCTTGTTACAAATCTTATACAGTGCATGTGAGACAATAGTATGATGATGACAACTGTGTTTGCTAACACTGTATAAAGTGCTAAGCACATTTAAATACTTAAAGAAAATAAAATGCAAATGTGTTTATTAACTGAATACAGGATATTCTTTAGAACATAAAGTACAACTGTTACATTCTTGTCTATGATTTTCAAGTTAAATTGATAAAGTGACATCCTTAAATATGTTTCATTTTAATAATGAGCTTTTAATATTTTTTTACTATATTACAATGCTGCTTTTCTCTTTTTTTCAACAGGGCATCCCTTTGGAGCTCCTGTGTGGTGTTGCCACTACTAGCACTGACTTGGATGTCTGCAGTTCTGGCCATGACAGACAAAAGATCAATATTATTTCAGATACTTTTTGCAGTATTTGATTCATTACAAGGCTTTGTTATTGTCATGGTCCATTGTATTCTCCGAAGGGAGGTGAGGAATGGCTTCCCAGTTTTCCAAAGGGCTGTACTCCTGTTAACCTCTCAACTGCTCTTTAATGTTATATACAGCTTGCTCTGCAGAAATATATTTAATGGAAAGAGAAAAATAATGTATGGTGAGATGTATAGGAACAAGTGAAAGAGGAAAAGAGAAAAAATGAAAGAGAGAGGGAAGATCAGTGAATTCCAAGCGCAAAATATCAGTATAAAACTCTACCACCTTAATTCAAGGTGTCTTAATCAGTCCCAAGAACAGTTGATTTCTAAATGTTAGCCTTTCCCAGTGAGTATAGGAAAAGGCAAACATGAATGCCCTTCTGAAGACCAAAAACTATAGATTTTTACACTTTCTAAAACAGATTCAAAATCAACATTTTTTCAGCTTATACTGTCTGTGAAAGAGGACACAAGGAGATGATGTGTTATGTTGGTGAAGATCTACCCTTTCAGATCTACAGGAATATTCTAAAGTTATGGGGACAGCAAGGATGAAGACAGATGAGTGCTGTGAGAGCAGCAAGGACAAGCAGCACCCTGGGCTGCCCTTCACAGCTCAGTGCCACCTACCACAGGATTCATCACCACTGAAATCTGATGGCAAAGCTTCTACACAAGAGCTCTTTAATCTGGCTCTGGTGACAGCTTCTCTAACCTGCCTAACCTGCTAACTAACCCCACATTTTATTGAGATGGGTTTGAGAGCAGTAGCAGAACAGCTTTGTTGGCAGATCTGTGGTAATGGGGCCCTCCATCAAAAATGAGCAGGTGGAGCTGGACTGGAGAGTAGTTCCTGGTCCACAGGCATACCTATGTGCTAGTCATTTATCAACTTATTTACTACACCAGTAAACCAAATTATAATGTCCTGCATAATTCCCTGGGATGGACAACTGTTATTTGAAAGCATCTCAGGAGTAAAAAAGAAAAACCATGGAAGATGTTTCAAGAAAGGTTTATGGTCAATGCTGAGTGAGGAGTCTTACACAGGGGTTTCCCTTCCCACCACTGACACCCTTTAAACACTGAAATCCAGTATATTAGTGAAAAATAATTATGAGTGACATAATTTATTCGATTCTTTCAGCATTGTATCACTTTGCATGAGATTTATATCACTCTCCTTCACAGTATGCATGTGACAATCTTATCATATAATGAGGTTTTCAATTTTTAAAGAAAAAAATCAGTATCTTCCAGAAATTAGCACCTTATATTTTGCTGATTCCTTCTCACTTTAATCATGCTGTTAGAGGCTATGAACTTTTGTATTTCTTGTTTTATCAACTCTCATATTGGAAGGGGCTTACTTCATTTATTACCTTTTCTTTTTTCTTCCTTGGACCTTTCCTTTTGTTCAGGATAAAAATATGTGCAGAATAAGAGATATACTCAAGAAAAATCTATTTTGTGTAGAGCTATCTTGCAATCCCCTTATTCTCTTCAGCAATTTCTTTCCCAATATGATTTACGTCTGTGAAAGTGCATATTCTCATCTGTAAATCTGAAAGCAATCATTTCACATCTTCTTTTAGTATAATGGTAAGGTACTGCACCTAGTTTCAGGAGAAAAAATAGTGGTTTCATACAGGTTTTCCTGTCTGTGAAATATTTGTATCCATTGGGATTTATTAATTAGCCTAGAAAGAGCATACCACCTCCCACTTACTGTCCTAGGGAATAATTTTTATTTTAAAATATATACCTTTTGCTTGGGGTTGCATGTGAAACATTCAAAACTAAAGCAGTATGGACAACATTATCTTTTGCAGAGTCATAGAATATCATGAGTAGGAAGAGACCCATAAGGATCACTCCCTACTCCTCACAAAACTACCTAAAACCCCACTTAATTTCATTTCCTCATGTCCTAGTTCCATTTTCTTGTGTCTTTTGTAAGGATCCAGAGAGGCTGAAACATATACCTAGTTATCAGTCATTGATTTTGTCAAAAAAAGACCAAAATCTAATCTTAATATAACTTAGCACAGTATAAAATTTTAGAAAATAATAATAAAGCAGCAGTTAAGCTTGCATCAGTGCAGTAATGCAGAAGCTTATTTGGAAAAAAATTTATTTTGACTGTTGATGAAGGCTGAAAATCAACAGAATATCAACAATGCCCTAAGTCTTGAATTAAAGACAGATTTCCTATTCTAATGACAGCTCTTTTCTGCAAAAGCTTCATTCCCAGGGAATGCTTCAGTAATGCTGAACATCTCATAGAAACATTCTTGTCTGACCATACTCGCAGGCAGGACTGTGGTGATTGAGGTGGAATTAGTCTTTTTCTCTATGTAAACTCAGTTTTCAAATTTGTAGGATACCTTGACTGGAACCACTTTTACCTCACTGTTTCTAATGTAAGCAACATGCAAAAAACATCGGATTATAAATACATTTATACAGGAATTTAGAATCTGAACTATTTATGTGTAGGAAATCAGCTAGCTATGGTTTATCTCATTCACTGCATTTTTAGCAAATCACAGATATATATATATAGAGATAGATAGATAGATAGATAGATAGATAGATAGATAGATATAATGTAACTGCAAAGAATCATTACTGTGTTTAACAGCTAATAGAAGTTGTTCCAGCAAGTCAGTCTTAGCAGTTACACATCACAGTTCTAACATGGAAATTCTAGAAGAGGCTCAAAAAATTCTAGAATAGGCTCAAAAAGCACCAAGGTTTGATAAGGTTCTTCCTTATCAAAATGAAGGAAGTGTTTCTTCTTCAGTCATGACAACTTAGGCAGAAGTAAATGTACAGAGATGAGTTATTCACTTATCAGTAGATTATCTCCAGCCAAAATGGTGATAACGGTGTTGGTGGAAGACAAAGAAGCCTAGCTGTACTGCTGATTGAACTCTGTTTAACAGAACACACTTAATCTTCTTTAGCCCTCCAGATTTAAATTGCAAACTGGTCAAAACACCTGAGGAATTAAATAAGGCAATATTTTTTGTATGGGAAAAGAAAATTCATAGAAATTTCTCCAAGAAGTACAAATCAGTAAAAGTTAATGCAATCGAATCAATTTTAATTTCAAAAATATGTATGGTCTGCACTTTATTGGTTCAGTTTGCAGCAGCAAAGTCATAGTTGTCTACTCTATGGAAGTCCAGTAAGTTATGTTTCAATCTGTCTCTAGAGTCCGGCTTTCCAGCTCCAGAGACCCTTAGGGGAGTACAGACCAAGGGAGTGGCCATCATGCAGAGTGGGCAATGCTGTCTTTGCACTGCACATTGTGCCTCTTCACTGAAAGAATAGTCTGGTACTTCTGGTTGTCTGCAAAAGCATTTAGTTCTGCCAGTGCCTGTCAAGGAAATCCTGCCAACATATTTGTCACTCTTGATGACAGCTAGAAAGCTATCTCAGTTATAGCCTATAAGATTGATCTAATATTTATAGCATGCCAGCACAGGCAAAACAATAATTCTGACTGTCAGGAGAAAAAAATTTGGGGAGGAATATATCACCATAAAATCCAAACAAAGTGGACTATTGTCATTGCATCACAAAAAGAGACAGACTTCTACAATTATATATAAAGGCCTCTTTTTTTCCTCTTAGTTGTATTGATATAAACATAAATGATGGAAATATTTGTTACTTCCTCTAGCACACTATATTGAAGACCCTTTGTGACAGGGGTTGCATCAGGAAGCCAGGGGTTTTCACCAACTAGGATGTACAACTGAAAGAGAACTAAGTGATGTGTCATCTATTTCTGTCCACCATCAACTCAGTGTCTTTTGGAAAGACATTAAATCTTTCTATACTTCTATTTCCTAACTTCTAAAATAAATATGATACTTTTTAAGCAGAAGATCTTTCATAGACCATTTGGAAATGTTGGAAGTAAAATGCAAAGTAGTTAGATATTATTGCTTTATGTTGCCTTCTTAGCCCAGAGAGCCTAGAGTTGTTCTTTTTCTTTCCTCACCTTACTGTTTAAACACCTAATTTGGCATTGGAAGATGGTGATGGATGTGTCACAGAACAATGTAAGGAGTCAGCATTGAAGCTTATCTGTCTCAGCAAAACAGTTTGTCTGATCTGCTTGAACACAAGATGTTTTAAAGCTGATTTGAATCATACTTTGTAACTTACGTTAATGCTGATGATGGGAGGAAACCACACGTATTCTTTTCTTTAGCTGTGCTCTGCGGAGTAGAGAGCATTTGGATTAAATTCATCGTTGGCATCTAGAGCCCACATTTCAAAATTGCAGGAGAAAAATAAAAAGTACATGAGTAGGGCAAGGGTAAGTTATAAAAGCTTGGAGCTGGTTACTGTTGCTAAGGAAACTACTTCCCTGCTATCTGCACGTTCATCACATCTGTCTCTCCTTCTCTGCCTGGCTTCAAGAAAATCTTGTAATTTGATGTTAAAAGGCAGGGGGAAAAAACAAGGTTATGTTTCAAAGTAAAATATAAAGACAGCACAGTCTTTACATACTTAAACAACAGTTTTGAACAAGCAGTTTAGGAGAGTAAGCTGGTATTTAGAAAGTTCAACCATTTTGATTCTGACTTGGGTGAGGACATCTAGAATTTGCAACATATGTCAGTATCGTGGATAATGCTACATTTGACATTCTGTTAACATGTTCAAATCATATGCTGCTTGCACTTCAGAAGCGTTGTAAGAAACGTGCACATTTAAGAGGATCCTAAAATCAAGATTCACTGCTTTAATATAGAAGGCACTGAAAGTATGACATGAGATTCTTGAGATCTCTGGAGCTATTAGAACTGGGGAACCTCCATGAAGAGAGTTCCAAAAATTAGGAGGCCCACTGCACAGAGTGCAGTGAGATAAACTGAGATGTTCTGAAGTAACAATGCTTTGGGGTCAAGCATGGTATGCCTTGAGATGAAATTCAGCACAGCTTGGGATGCTTTGAAGGAGGCATTTTTTGATTATATTTTTTGTCAGATCAGTGTATCAGTGCTTATCCAAGAATATAAAACTCTGAAGTGTGACCTAGCTTCAGCATTGATGAAGTGAGAGAAGACTTGGATTAAATTTGCAGCAACTGGGAGATGCCAAATTAAATTAACATCAAACACATGGAAAACCAAAGCAAGTGTAGTGCCTAAAATCAGAATCTGGGTTTCAATACAGCACACTTTAAATTACAATGTGTGATAAGTCTTGGTGTTTTGAAATCAATCCAAACCTTCCCACCTTGCTTCATTCTTCTTTCTGCCCTATTTTTGTCTCCCTCCACCTCCAACAGTCACTTACCAAGACTTCAGTGCACTCCTATTCATTTAAGGGTTGAGCCCTTTAAAAAATGCTTTCTAATTAGAATTTTTTATTTTATTTTTGCTTTTGTGATAGCTTCTAAACAACTTGCAATAGAATATGATACATTTAAAGGGGACAGCTTCTCATCACCAGCAACTGATGAATTATTCTCTTTTGCTGTTCATAAAATGTCCATGAGTAGAAGACAATTTTCTCCCTTTTAATTATTCTGAATAAGACATCAAGTAATTTTTACAGATAATAAATGGAATGTAGTTTTTTATAGGCATTTCATTCATAGTACTTTTATATTCAAACATGAAATTGTATCACCCAACCAAGTTGCTGTTTTCGAAGTCACATCTTGCAATCACGAATATGATCATATATTTAATATAGACACTTGCATTTCTGGCATTTTAAAATTCACATTGTAAAACATTATATTCCAAAAGTTGCCCTGCCATCCTTATTGTTGACAGAAAGAAGTAAAATATATTTGCATTCTGCTTTCTACAAACAGGAACTGCATTTTCCTTTTGAATATGCCTCTCTGTTGACACACATTTTAATTTTCTTACTAAGGCCTTTAACTACACTCTGTCCAGAATGAAAGTAAAATGAAAGTAAAAATAGCATTTCATATGAAAAATGATTCCTCAAATATACTGTCTTTTAGGAACAAGTGTTCAAATTTACTTTATGGATCATGTTGACAAACAGTAATTTCTGATAACTTTCTTTTGTACTTTCAAGAAATCTGTCTATGTGCAAACAATCCGCTTTTCTTCTTGTGCTCACATTGAAGACACTTCTCTCATCTGAAGAGTTTTACTCCTGGAAGAGATGCATTAGATTCCTTGTACATGCAGTTAAAGATTATTATTGGAATCAGTAATATCTTTCAAACAGACTTATTTTTTAAAGTACAATTGGGAGATTACAATAATTGCTAAGAACTGATTAGAATAACTGTAAAGAACTGTCTTTCAAGAGTCATACATTTATCAAGAAGAAGATGCACTTTATCTTGCAATGGTTGGCAGTATATCTATTAATCTTGTTATTAGACCTGTACCAAAGTGAATGAGAAGACAAAGCCAAATACTATCACCAAGACAGATTTGGCTTAAATACTATATAATCACTGTCTAGTAGCTAAATCTGGCCGTATACAAATCTAATTCCATGGTCTTGATGTGATAGACTGACAAATTTGTAGCAGCCATAAAGTATAACAAGTGTATGAAATGGCAAAAATAGGCATTTTTTGTTTATTGCCTCTGATTTATTAATTGGGCTAAAGAAAAGTCATGCATTGTATTCAATATGATTTAATTTAATGTCTAATAGGAGTATATGATGTTACACAAGAATCAGTATAAGATATTGTTTTCACAGGTTCAGGATGCATTCAGATGTCGCCTAAGAAATTGCCAGGATCCAATCAATGCAGATTCTTCAAGTTCTTTTCCTAATGGACATGCTCAAATCATGGTTAGCTTTTATTCTCTTCTTTGACTGTGAATTTAGTATTCCTAACAAAAAGAAAAAACTTATGTACTGCATGTGGCAGGCTTGCATAGCTGAAATATTAACATCTAAGCAAAAGACTGTTTAGATCATTGTCTGCTTGCTTAAACATCTTAGCAAATTTTAAACTATTGGTGTGATTTTTAAGTGGAGCACAGTGAATTAGTATTTTCCACCAGTGTTCTTTAGGACAAAAGATTCTTATATAAGAGGATAAAAAACAAATTAATAATATATTGTGACTTTTTCTAGTGTAAAGAGTACTGATGTATTTTCCTTCATGACACCTTGAAAAATGTTCTCAAACAAGACAAGGAGAAGGTGCTAGACATTCTACAGGGGGAATCTATTTAGCGTGTTTAATTAAGAGATACTGAATTTTGCTAATATCATTAGATAATATATTAAGACAACATATTCGTCTCTTCACTTTGAACAACTGTTTATCATTGACTGTAATGGGGACAGAATCAGGCCCTAAAGATACGCAAGGCTCGGCAAAAATGCAAGGCACAGCAAGCAGATGCCCTTCAAAACAATGACTCAAAAAAAGAATTTAATGTTTGGACTTCACAAGCAAGCAAGAAATAGTTTTACTGAACATTTAGCATGGAATAAACTTCTTGTGAAAATAAAAATAAAAAGTAAATAAAATCTCTTAACAGAAAAATAGTTTTGTTTAACTAGGAAAAGTGTGCTTTGATTTCCAACTTAAAATTAAGTTAAAATTCTTTCTTAGTTCTCACAATTAATTTTTGCACAATGATATAAATAATGGTTGTTTTCAGGGAGTACAAAAGTTTTATATGACTACATTAGTAGCAAGAAATGACAGAATGTTTCATAACAAATAAGCACTTCATAAGAAATTAATGAAGCTTCAAACAGGATGGACTATTTGAATTACACTTATTCACAGTAATTTTTATTGCAGGCTTTTTTTGATACTTCTTTTCATAACATTACTATGAAAAGCTTCCTTAAAGAAGATCCTTTGATGAGATGTAGAAGTTATTCTTCCATCTACATTAAAAACTATACACTGTATCATTTGATTAAAATTATATACTCTACTTCCACCTATTTCATTTTATTTTTTCTGGTCAGGCAGCATACTTTGAAAACCACCCAGTTATACTTTAGGAAACTTTGTAAAGCTCTGCTGTTGTAAAACAATACAGTTCACCTTCTCAGCCACAAGAGACCACTTTTAAGAGACTGTGACCCTGTAAGTAGGACATTTTGGAAGCACTAGTTGGCAAAAAGGTATTGTGGCTTATTTTTTATAATAATGGCTGTTCTGTTTCACTGTTTCTTGTTACAGACTGATTTTGAGAAGGATGTGGACATTGCTTGTCGGTCAGGTAAGAACATTGAAAGAGTATTTAGCCAACAAAAAGTAGCCTTGTATGAGTTCTTTGTGAAGTGAAAACCAGAAAAATATTGGTGTTTTGCTGTTTATAGGAAATATTTGTGAATTTAAACAAAAGAAAATGTGAAAAATTATGCCACTGTATGAATACATTCATTTAATTTTCTTACTAAAGCCTTTAACTAGAATTCAGCATTTGGAAAGTAATCAAAGGTGTGACTGTCTATTAGAAAGCAAATAGTTGTGGAAAGAAGATAATTCTTAACACATTAAGCTTTCCTTCCCCACTACACAAGCAAATGTGAAAACAACATTTTGTTTCAATAAAAAAAAATAGTGTATTCTGACAGCTGTGTCTATGAAGCATGCATCAATTTTCATTCATTTTAAATAAGGTGTGTTTTTAGGACTCTAAGTGAAATCAACAATAGTTTAAGGAAATTAAGTTTCATTCCACTTTACTGAGAAAAGTTGCAGGTTTTTTAAAGATATTAAAGTAGTGTGATCTTTAATCAGTTGGCTACTTTTGTTTCCATACATTAAAGACATTTTCAGCTATTTTTTTGCCAACCTTGTTTAAATAAAGTGCAGTGTAAAATAAATGACAAACTCTACAGAATTTTTTAATCTAGGAGATATTTCCAAGAGATAGTTTTTCCTAGGGAAACAGTCTTGCTTAAACATCCTCAGTTTTCAGTAAAGGGAAAGAGAGAGTGTGTCCTCTCCAAAGGGTGAGTCAGAGTAGAAGCCTGATTTAGCTATTCTGCATAAACCACCTGAAGGACTCTCTCTCTTCACTAGCTATATGAGGAGCCAAGAAAGCTGGTCTCATTAAACTGAAGTTTGAGTTTCCTGTCACCCACCTTTAAAAAACTGCCAACTGAGGTTCTTGCAATATAGACTTAGTTCTTCCCTACAAGTCAGTTTCAATATGCACATGTATTTTGAAAGTATCAGGATAGTACATTGTAACACAAATGCATGTGTGTCACCATCCAATGCAGGCAAAAATCCAGCACTGATCCACGTAATTCCCACTTCTTACCTGTGACTACATTGCTCTGCAGTACAGAGGGCCTTGTCAGAGGCATCCTAAAGGAGATTGACTCTGAATGCACTTATGAACAGACTTTACTAGATAAGCATTTGAACTCGCTTTCTGATAAGGAAAAATCTAAGGATAGGTACAAGGGTCACTGGAAACAATGAAGCAGCCACTGAATTCAGGTATTTGTGCACTGTTGTTTAAAAGCAAATGATTCTTTTCATAATGGAAAAGTGAGAGTTAGTTTAGTGTGAGGAAGGAGTCAGATGTCTTACGAGCTGCTTGCTATGGAAAAAGGCAGTGAACTGACAGGCAGGTACTGGGGGATCTGGGTCATCAGAGCCCTTGTGCAGCCAGGAGAGATGTAAATGTAATACCTGAGATACTTCAAGTTGTCTTTCAGTCTCAGCCCATGAGCTGGGTTTTGCTGTATAAAATAGCACTGGTTTGAATTAAAATATTTTCAACCAGGACCAGAAAATCCCTGCAGCCAGCTGGAATAAGCCCAGTAATTGGTAACTAATTTTTTTCTTTCTATCTTTTTTCTTTCATTACAGATGTTGGATTATAGACTTACATTTATTTTTTAAAGATGAATAATTGTGATTTAATAGATGCTTTGCTTTTGAAGCCATTCTTTAATGCTTCTGGAAATTTTGAATTTTATGACAGGATTAGTAAGTTTTACATGTGGAACTCATCCCAACAAAAATTGCTGGATGTTGCTACAAGTTTGACCAGGAAGGTCTAGGCCTAGAGCAAAATTGGATTATGACTCTTCTATAAAACATGTTCGTATTCTTTATAACCTTTCCAGATGCAGTAAAATATTCTTTCTGATACCAATGGACTTTCTTCCCAATGTGGTAATTCTTTTGTCACTTTTATTTAAAACATAATTTAACAGAGAAGAGTTTTAAAAAGTCAGTGTAAAGGAGCATTTAGGAATTTAGGAACACATGCTCATAGTTATAATCTTATGGTAGGTCATTACAACAGATTGACAAAATGATTCTGCCTTACAATCTGTTTGACATTTTCCAGGAGGTTATGTGGAGTTAATAACAGCAGTATAGATGTCATACTGTATTTTTCTGGAAAACTCTTAATGAGTTCCACATGGCAGGCTTTTGCTTAAACTCTAAGTCACCTAAAATCTGTGTAAGTCAGTAGGAATAAATGAAGTGGTTTTAACATATATAAATGACTGAAGCTAGTCAGAGATCAGTGTCAGTTATACACAGTATATTAAGAGAACAAAAAAACCCAAATCCACAGAAAAGCTGTTCCAAAAACAATATTTATGAAATGAAAGGTAATAAGTAGAAAGAAAAATATTTTAGAAGATGCACTGGTAAAAGAACTGCTAGATAAAGCCACAAGAAAAAGCAGTGTTAGGTTGACGTGGTTTCATGCTGCAAGAATCCTGTTTTCTGACCCACAGTTCTGCATAAAGACATTGGACCTTGCAGAGCAGCCACTATAACAGGAACACTTTCTAGAATTTCACTAAATGATGAAGAGGAGGAAAAGGGACCAAACCCTGAAGGAATGAGCTATTCAACCTTGCCTGGAAACATCATCTCCAAAGTCATCATCCAGCAGCCAACAGGTCTCCACATGCCTATGAGTATGAGTGAACTGGCCAATCAGTGCTTGAAAAAAGACAACAGTGAGCTGCGGAGGACTGTGTATTTATGCACTGATGACAATTTGAGAGGTGCAGATATGGACATAGTCCATCCTCAAGAACGGATGATAGAAAGCGACTACATAGTCATGCCCCGGGGCTCAGTGAATACCCAGCCATCACTGAAAGACGAAAGCAAAATGAATATAGGCATGGATACCTTGCCTCATGAAAGGCTGTTGCACTACAAAGTTAATCCCGAGTTCAATATGAATCCCTCCGTAATGGACCAATTTAATATCAATTTAGACCAGCATCTTCCCACCCAAGAACATATGCAGAATTTGCCATTTGAGCCCCGCACAGCAGTGAAGAATTTCATTGCCTCAGAGCTGGATGACAATGCAGGATTATCAAGAAGTGAAACTGGATCCACAATATCAATGAGCTCTTTAGAGGTCAGTGGTGCATAAACAAATTGCATGCTCTGTTGCCCTAATTTTATGATAAGACAATAAATTGTCTTGTGTCTAAGGGGTGAAGCTAATGTTTTATTCAATATAAATTATTGTTTGGGATCATACACTGCTGTTCATATTTCTCTTATTATCAGAAGTGTTTATACCTAGAAAACAAGACTAAAGTTTCAGAGCCAGTCAGTATGAAACAATATAGTTCTGGAGATTTAACATTCCACACGACTGCCGGGGATTTCGTGACCTACCAGGTAAAGTCCACTGGAAAATTCTGTGTTGCTATGAGAAGAAAAACTATTCCTGCAAGATACAAGTGCTGATCATTGGCCCTACCTGCAAGCACATGCAGTTGAAAATATTTGCCATTTTATTACTGACAATCATATCTGTCTCAGATATGATAGGTCTGATTCTGCTCTCATTGGTGTAAATCTTAGATTCTTCCATCCAATAGTTCACCATTTACTGGTTTAGTTTTGCTTGCGTGTGCATGTAGGCATTGGTACAACTGATGTGTGCAATAGGTACAGGTGGGCTTCATGTGGAGTATCATAGATTTCAGTCAGATTGCAAAAGTGAACTGAAAAGCCTATAAAAGGCTTTCAGTTATGACTACAATCTGTCTGTGGGATTTAAGCATTTTCAAAGTGAAAACTATTTAAATAATTTGTTAGGACCTGAGCATCAAATACTGCCATTCTTAATTAACCTTTTACCTATGGAAGCCAGGAGAGGGCTGGAGTTAATTTCATAATTGGGCCTCCTTAAGAACTGGTAATACATTTCATCAGCATGTCAAATGTTGTGAAACATGGTACTAACTCATTCTCTGAAAGAAGTTACATGTGGAAAAAAATTCTACTGTTGGCAAACTTAATGCCATTAGCTACTACTCTACAATGTTTGGACCCGTCTGTGTAGGGAAACAGAGACTTGGCTTGATTTTTCAATTTTTAGCTGCAACTGTAGCTGGTACTTCATAAATGGTGGACATTTATGGATATTTCTTTTAAAATGGAGTTGAAGTTTTATGTAGATGAAGTTTTATGAAGAATTTGGGCATCAATTTTTTGATCAGAATTTACTTTCTTTTCAACAGATATCTTTACAGGCTTTGAAAGCAAAATATTTTCCGTGCTGTTTGTATTGTGTGTGTACTAACATAAGTTTTTACAAGACTCTATTTAACTGAAAAATGAATAGAAAATTAAGTGTGGGGATCTGCAAGATATCAAAAATTATCCATGTTTTGGTTGTTATTAAAGTGAATATGTAATGTCTTGAACAAATTTTCAAAATTACTTCTAAAAGACAGTGTAAGTCCATTTAGTGCTCAGACAGGCTCTTTCAAAGCAAGAAGAATTGTTAAAGAAATTACTGCCCTCAGTTCAGGTATGTTAGTTAATAGATCTTAGATGATACACAGGAGTTCTCAGATTTAATGCAAACACAGAAGCAGAGTAGCTAAGGTCACCTTCCAGCAGTATCCTCTCCCACCTATCTGCAATACTGTCTTTCAGATCATTTTTATCAGATACAGAGGCTTAAATCCAGTCCAGTTAAGATTAGACATATGGATGACATACGTGAGGAAGATTCATAATTCTTCGAGAAGATGGACATATATGCCACCATGCCATCCACTCTAAATTAATTTCTGGTGATGCCTCTTTGCCTCCGTTGGTGGCAAAGTTCATCTAGGACTCCTGAAAAAAAATTAAAAAAAAAAAAAAAAGCAGATCATAGTTAAGTTGTAAAAATCATGACAACAGTTACTTCCTTGTACACAAAATTGTAATTCCTGATGCCACTTTGGAATATAGGCTTGTAAACCTATGAGTATAATGTATTGCTCCATTAAAGTTATTTTTTAACTGTATTTGTATCATATTTTAAGCTTACCTCTAAGATGGGATGTAGACACAGAATCTCAGTCACTGTTCTGTATATCATTTTTATGCTCAGAAGAGAATACTAAGTATGTAGTAGAAAATGCAGTAAAATATAATAAGATAGTAAATATGTAATCTCTTCTAACTTGGGAAACATACTAGGTTTAGCAGGCTGTATTTTGGTCCAGAAAGCCAGTAAACCTTATCTAACCCAACATAATCCCATGTATTAGGAAAAAAACACAGATATTAGGGCAGGTCAGAAATGAAAGGAACTGTTTCGGCTTTTGTGTCTGCCTTTGTGATTCTCAGCATTACTTGATGAGGATGTGCTGCACTGAATTGAAGATAGGAACATGAAAGAAAATTGTATGTAGAATAAAATCAGAGCCTCAGGCAGAGATCCAGCCAGATGAAGAACGTGACTGTGTTTTTAGATATGCAGTGTGTAAGAAGCAAGGGTTGAGGTAAAGCCCAACATTTTATTGGCTGGAACTGACCAGCTGGATTAACTTTTGTGGCTGCCTTAAACAAAGTAAAAAAGGGAGGGCAAGAGATTTGTTTTTTTGAAGATTGCAAGACTTTTCAAAAGACAGGGCTTTGTCAGACATTATGAAGCAGCAAAACCTGAAGCAAGAAATTCAAGATCACCATGCCCACCTTCCTGACAGAGCATGACTAGACCGACTCTAAAGGAGAAGATCCTGAGCAGTAGAAAGTTCCCCCTCCTATCAGCTTGTAGTTGGAACACAACCACAGTGTCAGCACAAAAAACTTACCTTCTGACTTCTAACTCTGAAGGGAGGATCCACTACCATTGTACATCTAAATGCAGGCATCCCCCTTCTGAAATGGAAAAAAAGCTCTTCACATTTGGCTCCCCTATCGAGTCAATTGAGACAAATAGCCCTTTTTAGGCCACTTTCAGACATCTGCTCCACGACAAAGTAAATGACATGCCTCAGTGCAGGTGTCTCTTTTTAGATTTCATAGAGGAAGCCAGAATGAGTAGTTCAAACACAAGCATCGAAAATGTTGATGTCCTAAATGTAGTCAGATGAATCCTACTGTGTGTCGCAAACTTTCTTCTAAAACTTTTATATCTATTTTTGTTTTCTGAAGGAAATGCTTAGATGTAAACAATTAAATGCTTTATTATGTATGGGAGAATTTTAGCTTTCAAAAGATAGTTTGAGAATGCCATAATATTTACATGCAAGTATTGCCCGGATCAGTATAAATTTAAGGATGCGCAGATTCACAATGTGCAAATCAGTGATTTTTATTTTATTTGTTCCGCACCCAACAGTACTTATGTGATTATAGGCACAGGCAGGCATTTTAGCGCATCATGGAGTTTCTGAGGAGGACTAATCAAACATCTGGTTAATCTCCTGCACATCCCTTGTATGCATGGATTAAAACTGGCTTTGCTACCTTGGCATCAAAGTGGCTTGTAGTACGCTCCTTCAGTTCAAAGTGTTTTGATTTTAATGAAGAAAACACTCGATATAGTCTTTTGGAATGGTTTTTGTTTTGAAAATGTACACTGAGTGGTGTGCTCATTAAAATGAAATTACTTTGAAGTGAAGTATTACATTCCCAGACACGTAGATGCAGAGGAAAGTTAGGAGGTTTAAATGTAGAGGAAGAAGCTTATCTGGGAAAGATTTCTCCAGGATAAGTAATTCATCTCTTTTTATTGGGCAAAAGAAATGGAGGAAGAAGTAGATACCTGTGAAGAGACTTGCATGGTTACCTTTGTGGAAGAAGAATGAATGGTTCTTTGAAGGAAACCATGGTTAGTGTAGTGTGAGCAGAAATGGAAAAGAGCTGAAAGAAGACAAAGACTGTAAACAATTATAAAATGAAGAGCATGCAAAGACAGGCAATAGAAACATTTACTAAAGGGGAAAAATGTCATCTGCTTTATAAGAACAGGAAGGAAAAAGCTTCACAAATTTTTTGTAATGTAAAGAACTGGAATTGTCTTTCCAGCCTCATATCTCCTTTATTTTTCTGTCTCAGTTTCTGCTGTGAGATCTTTATGTGTAGTAAGTTGATTGTGTGACCAAAATAATCCTTCTGTATTAATTTATGAGGGCTATTAATACATTCAAAGGCAGTCAACTCTGTAGGTCCTTGGCCAAATCACTGACAGGGGACTTAAGGAAGAAAATACTGTTACAGCTGAGAAAATAAAGGGATCTATTAAAGACAGTGAAGAGCAAAGAAAAAAAAAGATAGGTAACGAGGAGGAAAAAACAGTAAAGAAAAGGGGTGGGAAATATAGCAGAAATGGAGAAAAAACAAAATGAAGGTATTAGGAAGAATGAGATAAAAACAGCAGGGAAGGAACAAGGTCTAAAATCAGAATAATCATAATAATAATAAAAAAATCCCCAAACCAGGAAAGGTGAGAAAAAATACAAAGTTAAAATAGTCAATCTCGTCAATAAAGTACCAGAGCATCAGGCAGAATAAAAGCAAAATGGTGTGAAGTCATTTTGATTTATGACATGAGACATAAAAAAAAGAGAGAACAAAAATGGAGAGACGAGCACCACAGGAATTTCTTCTTTATCATGTTTCCACATTGAATTTATTTTCAGGCATTCTGTATCTCAGATTTCTATCCCTCCCATTCCTCATTTCATTCTTCAATAAGCTGTGGAGACAGCTCTTGCCAATTTTGTGACTCTCAGTAAAATGAAGTCTAACCCTATAACAACTCTCTCTTTCTTCCACTTGAGTGAGTAGGTCTCAGAGTCCTCTGCCTTCAGAAATTGATGCAGCTTATTTTGAGGTTATCTTACAGAAGTGGGGGTAGAACCAGGCAGAGTTTATTGTAGTAATGAAGATGTGAAGAACTGAACTTTTAGTCAGTGTTATAAAGTGCAGCATATATTGCAGACCTTATATTATAGTTGTCTATTTTACAAGTGCTACATTTCTCCCAAAGCATTCAGAAGCACAAAGCAAGTGGTCTTCGTTGACTGAGTAAATATATATGTAGGCTGTCCTATAAAATAGGGAGCAGTAGAGCACAATAATTTGTCAGAATACTTTTAAAGTGAGATCTTGGAAGTTATGTTTCTGCTGTGTGCTGATGTACTAAATTTGCTAGCATGTTTTAAAGACTCGAAATTCCCACATTAAATTCACTTTGCATGAAAATTTGCTGGCTTTATGTCTAGCTTATGTTATGAACTATTAGCCAACCATCTTCTCTTCAAAAAATAGAGTGTTTTTCAGTTATATACACACAAAAGGCTTTTTAAATCAAAAATGTCTATCCACATTCCACTTTTATATCTCTGAGAGCCAAACAAGATTTTTCTTTACTTTTGTTCTGGGAAAAAATCCTCCTCGGGCTAAGATCTTGTATGTCAAATCTCATCTCAGAGTGAATTATAAACTGCTGATAATAAGACTTTATATTAATGGAAGCATGGTTATAGTGCTCACTATAATATGATATCTCTGGTTTCAATTATGCTTTGCACAATGCAATATATCTTTAGGAGTATCTGATGTAATTAATCAGATAGTGGTGTAATGCAGAATAGAATAAGGAGAAAAACAGGCATTTGTCATTTTACAGACATGGAGAGGGATTTTATTAGTAGAAGCAGCTCTTTCCTGGTGCCAGCAGATTAGTGTGTGCTGGTGTATGGAAATTATTCTTTGAAATTCTATTTTTGTCCCTCAGCAGAGTTTAGAGTTGTTCTGGAATTACACAGAGAAGCTATACGTGATTAGCACAAAGTAAAATTGATTTAAAATAAATTGCTACCACAAATCTCTTTTCACAGAGTTTTATTTTGGCTCTGGCATGAAGGGTTGGGGTTTTTTTCTACATAAAATGGGTTTTATCAATGAAGATTAAAGAACCATAGAAATCAGAGATGGAAAAATTCTTGTCAGGTCATCTTTTCTATCAATGCAAGAACACTTTCTACAATGTATTTCTCTAAAACATAGTCAAACTTACTTTCAAGACTAGAATGAAGGGCTTCCACTGTTTCCCTTAGAAGATTATTGCATAGTTACATAAATTTACTTTTTTCCCAATACCAATTCTGATTTTTTTCCAGATTTTTTCCCATACCAGTTTTGTTTATCAGTGTTTATATCCTTCTAAGGTTTCTGTACGAGCTTCTGTGTTTCTTCTGTGTTCTTCCAGAGACAAAGTTAAACAAATCTGCATCGCTCTTTCATCCTTTCCTCCTAAAAGTACTTTTTTCTGCTACTCTCCTCTGAAATTTCCCCAGCTTACAGACATGATTTGGCTTCTTCCAGTGTAGAGCACCAATGCAGAACTGTCACTGGAGTTGTACAAAGAGGTCTATCACACCCTTGCCTGTTTAAATTGATCTCTTTTTTTGTAGCGTTTGTAATTGTACATGGGTTGCAGTTCACTGTCTACCCATTCCCCTCATTTTTCTCAGAATTATACCAGCTAACTCCCTGCCACTGACTAATTACATAGGTCTTCAACTTTTTTATACAGTCCTTTTATTACTTACCCTGGCAGCTCTCCAACATTTGGAGCTCTACAGCTTGGAGAACAGATGAGTGAGGAGTGGATAGGAAACTATTATTCATATCCCCTATAATATAAAAAAGAAGAACTTCAAATGAAATGTCAAAGGGATAAACAACATAATTTCTTTCGTCATGTTTTACACATTTAAATTGCGGAATTCACTACCCCAGCACATTTTAGATTTCAGAATAAGCTCCTCCCAAGAAAATTCTTAACCTACTGAAGTCTTATGGAAGTTATTGTAGTAGAAATATCATTTTACACTTGCCCTTCTCTATATTATTCCTGAAACATCATAGCAGAACCTGGTCAAATACAAAATACTAAATGAGACAAACCATAGATAATATCCTTTACAGTTATTTGTTACTTGTATTCTATTACATTAATACTCAAGTGAATCTTCAACTGATCCTTGGAAAA
The DNA here is from genome assembly GCA_013400955.1 of Drymodes brunneopygia. Taxonomy (NCBI): domain Eukaryota; kingdom Metazoa; phylum Chordata; class Aves; order Passeriformes; family Petroicidae; genus Drymodes; species Drymodes brunneopygia. The sequence continues at coordinate 625,844 of VZTZ01022866.1, read as the reverse complement.
AACCCATCAACTTCCAGTGTAATTTTTTTGCTGCTAAAATGATTCTCCATTTTGCAGGTGCATAAAGGGAACAGCTTTTTGAAAAGAAGCATATTGGTGTGACCAGTTCAGCAGCTCATTTGACACAAGGAAATTTCCCCCCTTACTCCACTCAGTTGCCTTTTGTCAATTTAATATGTAGAATGAGCTAGATGGTTGATTTCTGAAATCATTTAGGTGTGTGTGGAAAACTCCATTTTCTTCAGCTAAAAGAGACATAATAAACTTCATATAAGTAGAAAAGAATATATGCAGTCACAATTTATGTAATTATTTTCATGGCTGTTATATATCATACAGAAACTAGAACAACTAGCCCTAGAAAAATCCTCACTGAGAAAAACCTGTGGTATATGACCTGTTCAGTTGTAACTGGTATGAACTAACAGCAAAATTGCAATACTTGCCTCTCTCTGACAGTAGCACAACTGAATATTTTAAAGTCTGTTAGATATGTATTTTCACCATGCAAACAGTGATAGAGTTGTCTGGGTGCAAAATACAGATGTTTCAATTTTACAAATCACAGTACCTAGCAAACTGCGCATTTCTTCCTAAATTTGCTATATTTTTACTTAGGATTCAATGATACCAGGTTTATTAGTGAACTCTAGCTTAAAAATAGCATTTTCTGTCATTTTTCAAAGCTACTCCTGTATACTTCACCTTATTATCTGTTGTACACGTTTCTTATTTTGTAACTACTGAGTCTTTTCAGTGGTAGATGTGGTCTAATTGTGCCTTAAAAGTAGTTCATTCCTCATCACAAATGCATAGATTCTCTTTAAATCAAGCCTTAATGATTAAAGATAGCTTCTCTAAAGCTTGTTTTGTTGGTTGTTTTAACTTAGACTGTTCTTTTATAGAGCCTAAAAGCCCTTTAGGCATCAGAGTGTCAACAGTGTTGCAGTAATATTCCTTTTATTATTGTGGATTGGAGCATTAAAATTTTACTAGAAAACCAGACAACATGTCACAAAGTGGTATAATCAAGGGCTCAGAGACCAAACATCTTCCAGTTTTTACAGCTGGAAGACTTGTAAAATCATTCCTTTCAATTTCAGGAAAACAAAGCAGCTTACTAAAACCTGCAGGTTTGTTAAACCAAATAAAATCAAAACCAGAAACATTCTTCCTCTTGACTTAGTGAGTTTGATTCTTCTTCACGGAAGAAATTAAGTGCAGTGTGAAAAGGTTCCTTCACCATGACTTAAAAGCCATCATATCCTATCATAAAAACCAGGGTTAAACTTCAGCAGCAAGCCTTTTTTGATTTGGGAGTACTTTCTCCTTCTTTAACCCTCCTTCCTGAAGATGAATGTGTCTTTTTTTTTTTCATTCTCAAGTTCTTGCATTCTTTTCAGCTCTCATAACTTAGCTTCTTCTTTCTACATCTCTTTAATCTATTGCAAGCCATTTAATTTCCAACTTTAAAAGAAAAAAAGGTATCTTTATCCCTTCTTTATAGTATTTCTGGTTCTTTTTTGATATAATTTGAATTTATAATTGGTTTCTTTTGGAATCTAAAAAATTCTGTGCTAAATTATTTGTGACATGTCTAAGCAATCATATTCTGTTGCATTTTATATAAGTGATTACTTCACTAGTAAATCATTCTTGCTTTGTATCAGATGCTTGGAATCAGATCTCTCATAAGTTTAAAGCAAAGTCATTGCTTTCTCCATTCAGATTGTCATTGCAAACAAACAAGCTGAAGCTATGGCTTTGGCTTGATTTTGCTGTCATTTTTTCCATTAAAATCAATGGAGTTGTACCAATGTAAGCCTGACGTAGGAAAGAATCAATTTCTGTAAACCTATAAAAAGTCTAAATCATAGATATGTATAGGTACCTGTGTAAAAATGTATAAATATGATGATAATTTTCAAATACCACAGAAAATATAGAAAAATATATATTTTATACACCAAAAGGTTCAATTGCATGCAAATAACATGCACATTTGCATCCCAGTGAAATGCAGTCTGGTTTATTTCAGAGAAAATATGATGATACTGGTCTAATAAATTATGCAAATCACACATTAATCTTAAATTATCAACATAAAATCTATATCTTCTAACAAAGTACCTAATATATACCTGATAGGAAAACAAGAATGTTATTTAGACTCAAATATGATTTGAATAGTCCCCTTGTTAATAAAACCTCTTTTTTCTTTTTTCTTACTGCTTAATAGAGAAGAAAATCACGTTATTCGGACCTTGACTTTGAAGTAAGTTTTACTGAATTATTCCTGAATATTAAAAGTATTTTCCTAAAAGTAAATGTGAAGTGTTCATTTTAGCAGATTTTAGCCTTCTGGCATAGTAGATGTGATAGGGTTGTTCAATTGGTACTGTACAGAACATGATGAACAATTCATTAAAACTACTTTGGTGCAACTTGTTTGCAAAATATTCTGAGATCAAACTGTCATATTGCAATATTAACCATCATGATTTCAGTTTTTAAATTCTTTGCCTCTTCATTTTCATCTGGGTTTGGTTTTTTTATTTTATTTTCTTTTTTTGGCTGGCTATCTACTTACTGAAAAAGTGTGGCACTTTTATAGGACAGGCTAAATCATAGCAGAAGTTTGCTTTGTTCAAGAGATTTTCAATAATTTCTTTTATCTTTCTTCAATACTACTTTACTGAAATATGAGTTTCACATCCAAGTAGTGATTATGAATGTGTCAAATTTTGAATGATGAATTGCTGCAGGTATCAAAGCTTATGGATCACATACTATATAAAAAATAAAGTTCATGTAAGGTTCTTTAGGTTGGATATGCATAATTTCCAATTTAGATCCTGTTGAGTGAGAAGGTTTAGTTGTGTACATTAATGACCATTTTGTTCTATCTCGGTCAATATGATTAAGTCTCTTAGAGATTTGTTTTGAAGTTTTTTCCTCTGTTTTTTACCAGAAGGAATACAGCAGTTGGTTTTCAAGGGGCTGTTCATAATTTGGGATGTTCACATAGGTTGTCTGTTCATGCATAGAAGTAATTTCATATAATTCATTATGTATGTCTCCAAAGAAGCTGAACAATTATATTTGTATGTAACCTACAGATCGTGGGCTAAAATTTGAAAGTCCGTGATCAGCACATATCAGCCATGACATCAAAAATTCCCCTGTTTGCAATTACCCTAAATATGCTTTAGGATAAATGCATAGAAAGGAAGAAGAAAAACATGAAACAATAACAAAATTCTGATGAGCAAGCAGATCTAAAATTAAATTCAGTCAGAGGATTTATAACTATAGTGATATGAAGAATTCTAGATTTTACTAGTTTTCTCATTGGAAAGTAGAAATATCACAATGAGAACATTCTCTGTGGCAACAGATACTAAAACATTCTTTCTTTCACTCAGGAATATAATCCAACACCAAATAAACACCAACAGTGCAGTACACACTCTGCTCTCAAGAAACAGGATTCACATTACATATTTTCTCTTGACTCACATGGTTTCACCAAATCACAGAATGGGTCATTGGAAGGGACCACAGTGGGTCATGTGGTCCTACCTCACTACTCAAGCAGGGTCATCCAAGAGCACATGGCACGGGATTGTGTCCAGGTAGTTCTTGAATATCTCCAGTGGGAGAGACTCCACATCCTCTCTGGGCAAACTGTGCCAGTGCAAAGTCACCTGCACAGCAAAGAAATTCTTCCTCATATTCAGGGGGAACTTCCTGTGCATCAGGTTTTGCCCTTTGCATCTTGTCCTGTTCCTTGGCACCATCAAGAGGAGCCTGGAAATCTCCTCAACACCACCCTTTAGATACTTATAGGTAGTTATAAGGTCCAGTCTCAGTTGTCTGTTTTCAGGGCTGAACAGGCCCAATTCCCTCAATATTTCCTCAAAAGATAGATGCTCCAATCCCTTAGTCATCTTTGTTGCCCTCCACTGAACCTGCTCCAGGAGCTCCATGTCCCTCTTGTACTGAGGAGCCCAGAACTGGACACAACATTCCAGTTGTGGCCTCACCAGGGCTGAGTAGAGGGGCAGGATCACCACCCTCACCCTGCTGACAACGCTCTTCCTGATGTACCCCAGGACAGCATTGGCCTGCTTGGCCACAATGGCACTGCTGGCTCATGGACAGCTGGTTGTCCACTAGGACACCCAGGGCCTTCTCTGCAGAGCTGCTTTGCAGTAGGTCAGTGTCCAGCCTGTGCTGGTGCCTGGCATTATTCTTCCCCAGATGCAGGACCCTGCACTTGCCTCTGTTGAGTTTCAGACAGTTCTCTGCCCATGTCTCCAACCTGTCCTAGTCCTTCTGAAGGGCTGCACAGCCCTCTGGGCTATCAGCCACTCCTCCCAGCTTTGTGTTGCTGTTTATTTACACCTTTTTCTTAACTTGTTTGCAATATTGCTGTTCCATGGCCTAGTATTTTTAGAATTACTATTAAAATGAAGAAAAATATATTTTTTTTGTAAAAAGGAAAGGATGGGGCAACTGGGAGTGGCTGAGGAACTGAGAGCAGCAGCAATACTGTGCCAGTTGCTTCTGTGTTTTACAAGTACTGATGCAGACTAACCCCATCTCGCCTCCCAGCTTTATGATTCTTCTGATTAAGTCTGTGGGCTTTTCTGTATCCTTATTCATAGTATGGCCATTCATTCATAGCAGTGTCTAAGGTAAAATAAAATTTAAAAAGCCAAAAAATGCTGAGATAGTGTGGTGTGGCCAAAATGCTCTTCTCTGGATACCCCAAAGCAGCTTGACTGCAAAATAGAATACAGTCTGGAGGTAAGATCAAGCCAAAGGGATTGAACATACTGCTTTTATGTTTAACACTTTCTCTGCTTTGTCTGTGACCAGTGCCAGCTGGCACTCTCTGAGACAATGCCCTTCCACATTTCTGGGGATACCAAGTCATAGAATGACATGGATGTGGTTCTGAAGATAGCAAATGTTAGGTATGCAGTGTGGACAAGGCTGGGACAAGTTTGGCTGTTGCACAGCTGGCAACAGAAGAAACACGCGGGTCTCAGAGTAGCAGTGGAATTTTTAGGTAGGACCGACCAAAAGCCCTGCCTTTCTTTATTTACCTATTTTTATGTTTCTAAAGACAATTAAGGATTGGTGAAAGGGGTCAAAACCCCTGAAGGTTTACAGGACAAAGACATGGTTAATTATCTTTTTCCACTCCAGGGAAAGGAATGAAAAACAATTTTACAAGTGCAAAACAATCCCGGCCGGTTAAGAAAAACAAGGACCATGTTTATAGAAAAAGCATGGGAAACTACAGTTACAGTGTTACAACTTATGGGGCCCTGTAAAACCAGGGCGACATTTGGCTACCACTATCCTTTCCTTTTAAAACTCTCTCTGTAGCCTCTACACCCTCAACCTTTCACACATGTGTCTCTATATACATACAAGACTAATACTCAGGCTATGTCTATCTTAATAAATTAGACATTTGAGGGATTATTCCTGGGTGCCAAAATGTCAGCTTTTATAGGGATTAATTTTTAGAAAGACCTTCAGTATTTTAGTCTGGACCACCCTAGTCCCTCCAAGAAGTTCTTGAGTGTCATTAGGGACTCAGTTCAGTCTGGGAACTATTCACAACAGACAATTTGGTTTTAGACTTTTCCTTTGGGAAACTAAGAGAATTTAATAGAATTTAGTATTCATGGAGAGCATTCCATGTTAGATGTTGCCAGAGAATAGTCTTGGAAGTGTTTGACTTATTACTATAGACTCATGGCTTCATACTTAAAAAAATTAAAAAAAAGAAGAAAAGAAGACTGTTCTAGTGGCTTCCAATGAAACATTCACCTTAATATAAATAATTTGAAAGAAAAACAATAAACATACATTAAAAAAACATGAGAAAGCCCATTTTTCTCCAAGAGCCACAGAAGAAACTCAAAGCTAGCTGTTATGTAATGTGAACACAGCCAGACTAAGACTACACAACACCACAAAATACTCTCTGTCCTTGTTATCCTCAATACATGCAGAAATACAGATGTAGTTTTAAGGGCCTTTACAATGGATTATAAATAATGAAAGTCCTGTGACTGTGTGGGTTCTGTTACGGAAAGCTTGTGTCGCAGTCAAAGGAAAGGGAGAGAGAAAAAGTGGACATCAAAGCTGGCACACACTTACTATAGATCTTAAGCTGGTTGGAGAGAAGGGTCTCAAAACTGGGCACCTCTGTCTTGTTTTCCTTTTTTAAATAGTTTACCATTACATTCTTAAATTATCCCTTCATGTAGGGGAAAAAAAAAAAAAAGACAAGAGTGTAACAAACAGGGCTTAGTCTGTCAGCAGGAAGTATTTCTGCTACACAGTATACTGTCCACAGTTAGATTTTGTAAAACACTGACTAATCTAGTTGAACGTTGAAGTTTGCTAATGAACAGTCAACATAAAATAACTTTATAGCTCTTTTCTTGCTATTAATAAAGATAGGTTTGGACTCATTCATGCAGTCTGGTGTCCGAAACATGAGCAAAATTATTGGTCTGGACATTTTGGATCTTTGCTGCCACAGGCTGTGCTAACCCCAGCTAAGTGCCCTCCAGCTCCTGTCATTTTTTCTCTAGAACTGGACAGGTAGGTTTTTCATTAAGTCTCAGCACTAACAGTTAGCTGTCAGATCAAATAAAATTCATTCTAATTATGTTGAACAGAAATACAGATGCTGTAGAAATCCCTAGGGGAGGTTTATAATAGGTGTATGCTGGCAATTACAAAAATGTACAGGAGAGCGAAACAGTACTATTGGCATGCATTTTAGGATTCAAGATCACAATTACCTTTAAATTCTATGAGAGAGTCTGTCTTTTGGATTTCCCCAGTCATCCCACTCTCTCATTTCTATCAGCCATTCATTGGATCTACTCTGTTAACAACATTTATGCCAAATAATTCAGAAAAGTGCCTTATTAACCTGATCCCTAGTATTCAAGTCATCTCTAGCTCCGAGGAAGAGCAAGGATACATAGGACAAGGGTGAATATCAGACTGTCTTCTTTCCTTCCCACAGATCAGTAGACTTTCACCAGCAATAATGCTAAATTGATCACTGATTGCTGGAGCTGCATTCTTTCAGAATTTCATCTGCTATAGCTATTTATTATAATACCATTATAACTCACAAAAGTTTAAAATCATTCTCTTACTAACCTGAAGACATCTCTTGAAGACAAAGGTGAAAAAAAATATTCCTGCAGGGAAAAATTCTTTCTTGTTCCCAAGTTTGGCAACTGATCATACCTGTAACATCTTGAAAACCCAGCATGTTTCCATTAGATAGCTGGGAAGGCATTCCCCCATCTGTTCTTTTAACTTAGCCACTTTGTACAAGATTTGAGAGAGAACATTTTTAACTGTGACCATGTAGAAAATCTCCAAGGCAAATTAAATGACCTGATGATGATGATGATGATGATGATGATGATGATGATGATGATATTGTTATTTATAAGATTGACCACAAATCATAGAATCACTGAATAGCCTAGGTTGAAAGGGGCCTTAAAGAACATCTCAATCCAAGCCCCAGCCACTGGCAGGAACACCTTCCACTAGACCAGACTGAGCCTCATCCAGTCTGGCTTTTAACACTTCCAGGAATGGGGCATCCACAGCTTCTCAGGGCAGCCTGTTCCAGTGTCTCATCATCCTCATCATAAAAGGTTTTTTCTATATTTAACTTAAACCTTAGTTGTTTCACCTTAAAGCCACCATCACTTGTCCTATCACTATGTGTTCATACAAAATGTCCTTCTCCAGCTTTTTTGTAGGCCCTCCTTAGGTACTGCAAGGCTGCTCTAAGATCTCCCTGAAGCCCTCTCATCTCCAGGCTGAACAGCCCCAACTGTCTCAGTCTGAATTCATAGGAGAGGTCCTCCAGCCCTCTGATCATGTTTGTCACACTACACTAGACTCACTCCAACAGGTCCATGTTGATCTTATGTTGGGAACCCAAAAGCTGAATACAGTGCTGCAGGTGGGGTGTAATGAAATATTCATTAGTGTATTTGTCTTGAGTTAGAGTTCAGCTAAAGCCCTATCATAAAAAAGGGAGCTGGGTACAGAGTTGTGTTTGAAGTTCTCCCCATCTTGCTGACAGCCATCCACACTCCGAATCCTTTTCTGTGAGTAGGTGATCATCAGAGTAAGGTATAGTCTTTTCAAAACACACACTCTATCTGACTTAAGAGTGGGGGTAGAGATGTGGGAGTGGTGTCGATTCAGCTTGACCCCCTTTGGGGTGTGGGGTACAAGAGTTATGGGACCTGCAGGAGACACCATAAGAAGATGTGTGTCTGGAGTCTGGAGGCTGACTCTGGTGCTTCTGGCAGGGATGAAGCATCAATGGGCAACTGCACAGCTGCACCTAAAGAAAAAAGGGCAGCACAAGTTCAGTTTTCATCCTTTTCAGATCCTGATGCTACCACAATCATCCTAGTATGAGTGGTCAAGATCTGCAGCTTTGTATTGTTAAAACTTATGTACCTCTAAGATTATTAAAGAGGTGTTGTCCACATGGCCCATTTAATAGAGAAAACAGAATAACAGACTACAAATACTTTGTAGGTTGTTTTCTCATAAAAGAGAAAGAGCTACCCAACAGAGCATATTTTCTAGAAAGGAGATAAGATGGTGCTTTCTAACCAGGAATTTAAAAGAAGTCTAGAAATTCAGAGTTAAAGTTGGAAATTTAAGTTACTGCACCTTCAGTTCAGATTGTTCTTTCTAAGCAATAGGGAGAGGGTGGGTGTCAGTGGGTAGGAATTATGGAATGGAAGCCAGGAAAACACAAAGTAACCAAAAGATCCATAGGTACATGTTCATACTAGTCATGCTGCTATTAAGAATAAAATGTAAAGACTTTTTTTTTCTGGCAGACTTCCCAGTGCAAGTGTTTTATTTCTCCTCCCACCTGCTTCTCCTCAGGAATAATGTAATGAACTGAGTAAGACATTTGCATTATTCATATTTGCTATTTAATGACATCTTGGGTACACGATTAAGGAAAAGATATCAGAAAGTAGCATTCTCCATATTCCCAGCTTTCTACTAAAAAGTTTCCAAATGGAGATACTTTTTTCACAGCCTTATGCTATTTCCTGCTTTTTAAAGCTAGTGTTTTAACCCACCAAAACTGTTTTATTCCCATGACCATGTCTCCTTATTTAAGCTAATAATAATCTTTGAGGTAGAACCTTTCTTTTTTAAATTTTATGTATATGAAAATTGCTGTATACGCCTGTCTACCAGAGCAGCAAAATCTTAAAAGTATCCCTAGGAAGTCACTTAAGTGAAATTCCCCTCATAAATTTAGATAGCTATCTCTAGTTAAATTACCTTTTGCAAGGAGTTTATTACTAAATACTGCAAAAGGTTTTCCCTTATTCACCCCACAACTCAAGTTAATAGGTCTTTAATTGCTGATGTCTCATGTCTCTTTTGTGAGACATGTTGCTGAACTTCTCAGAAGCAAACAAGTTCTTAAGTTATGTGGCTGTATGAAGGTTAATATGGGTGTTGCAGCATAGCAATAGAAATTCCTGGCCAAAAGAGCAGCCATGTTTCATGAAATCTTTAAAGACCTAATGCAAATGAAAGATAAAGCTGGCATTGATAAAGGAATATTGAGAGTCAGCTATTGCCACTCTGTTTTAAAAGGTACTAACCTAGGCTTGGCAGGAGTGTTACTTGATGGAAAGGGTCACACTGAGGCTCCACACACATAAGTTTGCAGGGTTTCACTCACAACTCCAGGGAAAATCAGGCTTGACACAAAATTAGGACTTGTCAAAGGCCTGTGTCCTGCATCTCGTCTATCAGCCTTCCTGGCTGCTGCCCTGGCTGTAATTCAAGTTCAAGCAGTTACAAAAGCTTAAGAAAAGCAAAGCCTATCCACTGTTGGACAGAGGTGAAACATCCTCAGGCCCTCTTATCCTCAGACCATCCACACTACAGAACCATGAGACTGGTCAAACAATGAATGGCCTTCAGCTTGGCTCCAGAGGCTGCTCTGAAGCCATAACTGAGAATTCCTTTGAAAACAGCTTTGATGGGCATAGTTTACAATTTAGGCTTCTCTTCTTCTTTACAATTCAGGCTTGAAAACAGGCTTCACTCTCCAAGTAGCTGCCCAGGCAGATAGATGGCTGAGGCCTGTGCACTCAGCTGTGAGAATTGTGGGTGCTCTTTGGGGTCTCCTTCTCTTCCACAGGAGTGCCATATAATCAGTTTCAGTGGAAGAGTGCCCTTGTCATGGGCTAGAGGGAGGGTGATTTCCAATTTCTTTGTCCATGAAATAAGAAAGCAAGTAAAATTGAAAATATATGCCTACTTTCCTTAATGTGAATGCAATTTCAACTACATTTTATGATGATTTGAATGACAAGAAGATGTCTAATTAAAAAGACATCACATTTGAGGATTTTCCATTTTGAGCCAAGATTTCTGAGCTCAGTGTTCTCATAAAAATATTCCAATACAGACCATTAAAAAGTGCTGTTGCTTTCCTATAGAAATTAATGTAAGCATCCATGCTGAAAACAGAAGTTCTAGAAAATATTTTTGAGGTGCAAGAGAAATATTCTTCTGAGAAATTGCCATTACTTTCAGGATACTTCCAAGCTAGCATAAAAACAGTGGCCCCTAATTTGAGCAACTCAATAAATGTAGGGTTAAAACAGTCTCTTGTCCACAGAAGGAACATTAAATGCAGCAAAGAGAAGGGCCAAAGCAATTTACTTCCATTGGTCAAATCTATAGGGAAAAGATGGCCCTGCCAAATTCAATTTACTTTATTATGTTGGAAAAAGTAATGCTTCTCTTAAAAAAAAAACCCAGATTCAATTATAAATATAAGCAAGTATATTCCATTTTGCAGAAGGTCATGCATACAAGAAAGAGGCATATGGAATTGTTTCAAGAGTTAAATCAGAAATTTCAGACTCTGGACAGATTTCGGGATGTACCAAAATCAGGCAGTATGGTAAGTGTCCTTCTATTATATTTAAAATATGGTGGATCCTAAACAGCAACAATGAAACAAGAGCCTTTTGACTTCAGCACATTTCCCAAGAAGACCTCACCTTTAGGTGCCTCAGAAATGAGAACAAAAGTTATTTTCAATAATCCAGCGTATAACTAGGCTCATTACATTCTACAATTAGACCATAACTAACTCACTAACGTCATTACAGATGACAAGTAATTGAACTGTAGGGAACACATTTCAAATCTGTATGTGCCTACTGTGTCTAAGGGGCTTTATACAGAGAAAGCAGCTCACTGATATAATTTGACCAATAAGGCTTTTCCTCTAGCTAGGCAAGGAGATAATAAATTAGATACTACAAACAAGTCCAGATAGATGTAGCTATACATGCAATTGTCCAGAAAGCACACGAGATCTCTGTAATGCCATGTCTTTTCCATAATGGGTGTATAAATATTTATCACGGGAAAAGCAAAAATTTAAATCATCCTGAGCTGAGGCTGCTATCATCATAATTCAAATTTATACACACACACTGATACACCTATGCATAACACCCTGACTACATCTGATAATGAGAGCAAGGAAATAGTTTATTCTGCCTAATTAAAACAGCTAATTTAGTCTGACATATTTTTATGGGTAATATTTTGATCAGTAATAATTTTTATATAATTTTATAATGTGAAAATTGTATATTAAATGGAACTGAGCTAGAATCATTCTATTCTATAACTTTTTCAGAAGAGCTGCTCTCAGACATGAAGAAGAGGTATTAAGCAGATGTGAGGCCAATGGATTTACATCATTTACATCATCTTAATCCAGCAGAAATTTAGCCCTGATTCTTTGATGAACCTTTATCTGTGATATGTGTTATTTTGTATCAAGTTCTCACTCACTCCCCCTTTTGAGATCAGCTGACATGTGAAGTTTTCATTTGTCTTCCTACTTGAGATTTGCTATTCACATAAAGCTGGAATTAATTCAAAATCTCAAAGGGAATCTCAGTGGAAGAGTTGTGTTTACTCTGTTTCACATCAGTGCTGTGCTTTTGAAAGGTCTGCTAATGAAAGCTGCCTAGAGGAATGGTCTGTTTGTGAGACAGCCAGAGAGTGATCCAGGTACCTAAATATAGGCATCTCAGGCTATTTTAGGCAGAGGTCTTGGTTTACAGCACAATACAGGCAGTGATGATACAGGACTCAAAGGAGATCTGATCCTCTCGTGAAAGATAGTTGGAGATCAAGCAAAAAGTCCAAAGGCATCTTAGATGGTGCAAAAATATTGGATTTTAACAACTAAATCCCACGCATCATGTTACAGCAGAAATCTCTAATTAAATTGGTCCAGAAAGTCTCTTACCTTATAAAACCTAGCATAAAAAAAATTAAAAAATCATTCAGTAGCAAATAAACGCCTTTCAGTCTGTTAATCTTAATATATGTGAGCTCATCAGCCTGTAAGGCAAGGTGGCTCTCACAGCATTTCCAAGGTTTCTGTCATTCTGCCATGCACCTGCCCCAATTTAAAATCCAGCCGGCAATTTCTGTTTCAAACCACTCCATGTTTCAGGCAACAAACTCTTCTCAGTTATCTTCTTTTCTCATCTCCTCCTTTTCTACACTCTTCTCTCACTATTAGAAAGATGTCTATTGGTACTGGATCTCTCAGCCCATTCCTCACACATTGGTTCTTATGAAAGAAAGGGCTTAGCTGGCAGCTCAGGTGAGGAGCCTGCCAAAGTGTTGACTGTTCACAGAGAAAGAGTCGCAGCAGTGCCGAGCACCCGCCAGCCTGGCTCCCTGCAAAGCCATTTCCCCTCTCCAGCTTCTGTGCCTCATGAGAGCACGTCAGCAATCAGCCTTATAAATGGAAACTGCATTATTTCATCCCTGATTTTAATTCTTCTCTCTTTGGTCTTCAGGAGAACTCAGGACCGAGCAAGGCTCCATGGGAAAGTTTCAAAACCACAGGTGACTACCAACACTATACAACGATAAATGTATTAGACACAGAGGCAAAAGATGCTTTAGAACTCAGACCAGCAGAATGGGAGAAGTGTCTGAACTTGCCTTTAGACGTGCAAGAAGGTGACTTTCAAACAGAAGTTTAACAAAATGAACTGAACAAAACAGAAACAAAGTGAAAATAATTCCTTGCACTGACAATAAAAAGACTTTGGGAATCCTGACGATCCTGACACTCCTGTCTGAACATTGCAACTCCTTTTTGTCAGGCTCTTCCTGTGCCAAATGTCAGTGGTTTTTTCGTACAGTATATTCCCACTAGTGCAGCTAGTGGAGAACCAGGTGTACAATTCTTACCATCGTGTGTTGTAAGTACCCGTGGAATGGATTTGTAAGGTAATCTTTATAGATAAACCTCAAGCAACGATTCATGTTGTAACAGCTTCATTTGGTTTAGTTTTCAAAAAACTTCACCATGAAGCACAATGTATATATTTATGCAGTTTTTAAAGTTTATAACAGTCTGTTTGGCCATTACTACACTTTTTACTTTATAATATAAAAGCAAAGTTTTTGTCATTAAATGAATGTCTGTTGAGCTACATTCTTCATTGCTTTAAATGCAATAAAGTAATAATCTCACTTTTATATGAATAATATATTTCACATCTTTATTATTGCAGTTTTCTCTGGAAAGCTCAGAATAGCTTTCTCTGCTGCAGCTGTGTATAAAATATTTAAAATGTTGTATGGTGTAAATAAACCTTTGTCTACATATCAGTTTCCTAGTGCATTTTATTCAATATTGTTTCTCTTAAATTTGAATATTGATAGAATTTTCTATAAAACACAAATATTGAATATGTATTTGGAGTTTTAATAGCACATTGTATGTAGCTTCTGCAAGGAGTTTCTAAATCACATTAGTAGGCTTGTAGCCATTCTGCATTTTCTTAGGTATTTTTTTCAACAATGTACCATATAAATTGGACTTGTCAGAATGCTATTACAATTTTCCTGGTTTATAAGAATTTTTGCCTAGTTGTAGAAAGACAAATAATGGAAAATAAGTTAAGTTTCAATGCACAGCATGCAAAGGAATCACTGACTTAGAATCATTATGTCTTGTGCATGGTTTTGTTGCTGTATAACAAAAATAATCTCAAGATAAAAAATTCCTAAAGTATTTTAGATAAAAAAAACAAAACAAGGAACCAAACCCCAAAAAACTGAGTCAATTTCATTATAAATCAAGTACAGAGTATCATTTGTGTTGAAAATACAGTTAAACAATTAGGAAAAGGAAGATTAAATCTCCTTTTGCATGCATAGAAGCAAAGCCAGATCTTCAAAAGTCTCATCTACAGCATAGCTGTGGGGGACATAGATGGAAGGAGATCTCAAATCTTCAGATGTCATAGTTCTAGAAAAAAATTTTCAAAATCTATTTTGGTTCCTGCTATACAAAATTGAATATGCTGCAGCCTACTAGCTAGATAGATCTTAGAGAGGAAGAAAACATGACCACCAATCTGCTTAGAAAGAAAAAAGACAAGAATAGAGGCTTAACTGGGAACTTAACCCAGATCATTGGAAGAGGAAGATCAGCATCCATCTGTTAAGAGAAAAGTACTAGGATCAACCTTTGGACCAATCTTCAGAAAGTGTTTCAGTTTGACAATCTTTTCTCCAGGCCCTAAGGTATTTAAGTCACAAAAAGGAGCCTGACTTTGCCTGCTTTGAGTGAGCATCTCATGCTCACTCATGACTTCTCTATTCTAATGCCTCAGAGTCTAAATTTTTAAGCAAGTAAGAAATAAATAGCCACCAGCCTGGTACCAGGTCCAGTAACTGGCTTGGGTACCTAGAGGTTAGATGATGTAGTACTATCACCCTCAGTAAGTTTGCAGACAACACTAAATCAGGCAGGAGTGTTGGTCTGCTGGAGGGCATGAAGGCTCTGCAGAGGGATCTGGACAGGCCACATCAATGGGCAAAAGCCAATGGTGTGAGGTTCAACAAGGCCAAGTGCTGGGTCCTGCCCTTGGGTCACAACCACCCAAGGCTGTGCTACAGGCTGGGGGTGCAGAGTGGCTGGAAAACTGCTCAGCAGAAAGGGACTTGGGGATGATGGTGACAGGAGCTGAACAGGAGCCAGTGTGTGCCCAGGTGGCCAAGAAGGCCAATGGCATCCTGGTCTCTGTCAGCAATGGTGTGGCCAGCAGGACCAGGGCAGTGATTGTCACTCTGCACTCAGCACTGGTGAGGCTGCACCTTGAGTCCTATGTTCAGCTCTTGGCTCCTCAATTTAGAAAGGATGTTGAGGTGCTGGATCAGGTCCAGGGAGGGACAGCAAGCCTGGTGAAGGGTCTAGAGAGTAAGTCCTATGAGGAGCATCTGAGGGACCTGGGGTTGTTTAGCCTGGATAAAAGAAGGCTCAGGGGAGGCCTTACCCCTCTCTACAACTTCCTGAAAAGAGATTACAACCAGGTGGGGATCAATCTCTTCTCCCAGACAACCAGTGACAGGAGGAGAAAGTGGCCTGCCTTGCATCAGGGGAAGTTCAGGTTGGACATCAAGAAGTATTTCTTCACAGAAAGGGTAGTCAAGCATTGGACTGAGCTGGCCATGGACATAGTGAAGTCTCCATCTCTAAAGGTGTTCAGTGAACAACTGGATGTGTCACTTAGTGATGTGGTTTAGTTGACAAGGTGGTGTTCAGTCCAAGGTTGGACTTGAGGATCTTGGAGGTCTTTTCCAACCTTAATGTTTCTATGATTCTTTCATTCTATACTGTGATACATCAATCAAACAGAACTGGCCCTTTTTCAAGAGGCTGATGCAGAAGGAGGCAGATGGCAAGGCTGGCTATGCAGCCTCCTAACTTTTCAGATCAGATAGTGCACCAAAAACCTCTCACTACATACAACAGAAACTCTACATTTTTTAAGGATTTCATTCCATATGGTATGAAGTCTCAGAGCGTGTTTTACAAAATTTCTAATTTTTGAGCCCATATGAAGAAGCTCAGACCCCTGAATCCAGATATAAGGCTTAGCATCCTCCTTGACTGATCTAAACATAATACCAATCTTGAACACCTTGATATTTCAATAACTAATGCAAAAATTATTTGTGTAAGCTGTACATCACCTAACTCCCATTCAATGGTGTTCTAGTTACAGCTGTAGAAAGCTCAAGGTTGGCTGCAAACTTCCCCAGGAAACATGATAAATCAGTTCACACTCAATATGCTGCTGACCCAGTTGTGGTGTTATTAATAACCCAGTGGACTCAGGTTTAGCATTAGCCTGGGTGTTTATGTGTCACACGGCAGTCACAGATGTGCTTTCAGCGTATGAGCAGCAACAGTCAGTGCCTCTTTATTTAGAGTTTGTGCTGCTCTGAGCAGAAAATGCTAGGCATTTTTATTTTCTTACGTATTTCATATTTAGAAATTAAAAGCATGCTGAAACCCAGTATATTTGCCTACTGATTTGACTGTTTCCTATTAAAACAGAGTTTGTTTCTCATAAGCAAGATGCCACTCATACTTGCAGTTTCTGCTCAATGTCTCTGAAATGATGCATGTCAGATTGAGCCCAGCAGGAGAGTATAAACTTTTATGCACTGGCTTAAATGTTGATAAAGCACTGAGCAGATGTTTGGCACCATATTATATGCAAATAAAAATTATGTCAGGACTCCCTAAATTAAACTAGACACAGACATGACAGGGGGCCCTGCATCTGTCTGCCAGCTAGTGCCACTCTACGTGGCCTGGCTACCTCAGCTGGGGTCCAGCTGCAGGTACAGAAAGGTTCAGGTGTTTGTTTGAGGGCTCAGCCAGTGTTGCTGTCACTAGCACTAGAGGAGACTGAGACAGCTGAGCTGAGCCCAGAGTTTACCCAGAAGCAACTCAAAATATATATTCCTTACATATATATATACAAGAGGCAAAAATCTTTTTCATTAAAGGCTTCATTTTCTCAACAGCTGAAATACACATTAGCAGTTGTATAAAACCCTATGCAGCTCCTCTGTCTTCTTACATGCATATTCAGGGAAAGATTTTTTTTTTCTGGCAAGTTGATGCTAAAAAAAACATGGCCTGGACTTTCCAGTGTAGGGAAGCAGTGCATACAGGAAATCTAGCTGAGCAGCCAGAGATCACTCCAACAGTAGTTCAAGATGTCCAGGATTTCAGATCCAAGGCTGTGTAAAGGGGTTTGGTGTTGCTACCAAAATTATTTGCTACATGGGCCTTTGCCAAAGTAACATTACTTAAGCCAGAAATTTGGAGGTAAAGTATGAATTAGCCACTATTAAACTTCAGTTCATACTCTAGAATACGTCTTGGAAATAAGAAGGGAGGGGAGTGTAAGTGATGCTACAAGGGATGAGAGGTAGGATAGCAGTGCTACCATTCTGATTCACCTTTGGAGTACCAGTGGTTTGATGTTGGCATTAATGTAATGCTAATGACTCTTTATGATGAAAATTTAGGGCAAAAGACTCAAAGACTTAGAGGTCTTTTCCATTTAGTTAACTACAGAGTCTGAATTTCTTCTCAGTCAATGAATCAGTGCTCTTGGAAGTGTTTTCCTGATACTCCTCCTTTGAGATCATCATTTGTTTCCATGCTGATAAGACATAAATCATCTAATATTGTTTTATAAAGGATTAAACTGGGATAATCTCTTTTAAAAACAAACAAAAACAAGCAATGAAAGAAAAAACATCCAAGCCCCAAGCTGCATCAGGAGAAATGTTCTAGCTTGTCTGTTTCCCATAGTAGCTAGACCAGGTTTAAGAAAAGGCCTGCTTCCCGTCTGGATTAGGAATCCATCATGGTATCAGAAGTCTGCTTTCCCCAGGGTCATACAAGGGGATGTGGAAATCTCCTTTGGCAATCAGCAGATGGAGACATGTACTGATAGCAGACTCTCAGTTCCTCGGGCATTAGCTCGAGGCTGTGCTGCATCTCTGGATAAGCCACCCGAAGCAGTTTGTATGAGCGAACTTTATTTCCCTCTCTGAAAAGAAGTGTCATAGGGCTCACTTGTGCAATCAAACCCCTTCTCATGTGCTGAGGGAGGAATCCACAGAGATACTTAGCTGAATATGTGCTTGGGGAGCTGTGATTCATTTCTAGCCAGGTCTCAAACAGTGCAATGCTGTAATCTTTTCTACTTACATTTTAGAAACATCCTTCTTTGCAAGGAAAGCAAAAGTGGCCTCACTAAGAAAAATTCAATTACTGATAAGATAGGCATGACTACCAACCCTAGCACTCCTACTGAAGTGTTCTGTCCATTAATTACAATTGTAAGTTAAAGTAAGAGCCATTTTTCTGTTTTTGACAAAATTGCCTCTTAAGCTGCATTGGACCATCCTGTGGCACTGAGTTACTCCAATTAGCTATGCTACAGTACTGATCCTCTTGTTTGTTCTTCACTGGTGTCATTTTATACCTCATTACTTCTTATGAGGAACAGTTAATAACTTTAACCAATTCAACTTCCTCCCTCGACTATACCAGTTACTGCTATTGGCCCCACAGTTACCTCTTTTTTCAGAATTACAAACGCATGCTCAGTTAGTTCCCATGTAGAAGTCTCTCCCTGATTTCTACTATCCCTGTGTCCTTTACAGCTTTTTTAAGTCTGCTAAAGTTCTTAAATGAGTTCAGTAAATCAATAACTCATGAGAGTATTCTGTTTGTTTCATGTAGAAAAAGAAAAAACTCGATGAGGAAGCTTCTAAAATTCATTTTTATTCATTAGGAGAAAAAGAAAACTCAGAAATACTTTAACTTTCTTTTTTTTATCTAACTGTTTAATGGAAAAGGCATCACCATTTCTTTGAGCAAGAAATGGGAGCCAGAAGCTTCTCTTAAGTAATTCTCTTTATGAATATACTGAAGTTTTTTTCTGCTGCTCCTTCTCCCCGGTGATGTGAAGGCCAACTTTCTTTCTTAAGTTGCACTGTTGCACCAAGACTGATGGAGAGATCCCTACAGCCCACTGACTGGGTTCTGCAGTCTGAAAGTGAGCAAGGACTGTGTGAAGACTTTCAGATGGAGCAGTAGCTGTTTCCCACAGCCTGGAAGTGAGCTGAATTCTGAGCTTTTATTTATATGTTTGCAAACCTCCTTCCGTATGACGGAACATGCGGTAGCCATATGTTCAGAGTGATGCCCGTCACTTCCTGACTCTCTTCTTGAAAAACATAGAATGGGCTTCCAAGACAGGGAAGGGCTTGGGGTCTGCTGCTCGTGTCTGCTCATCCCTGGGACCAAGAGTTAAGGGCCTCAGTAGAGGCTGGATTCAAGAAACAGCTCTAGTCTCAGTGTTTGTTTTCTTGTTGATTATCTTGAGCAGCTATTGGGAAGCCCAGCTGGAGATGTCTATTTTGTATGCACTGTAAAAGCAGATAATATGCCTTGTTCAACATATGGAGGCAAGCATAGGAAACAGGCACCTAAACCTTACATAATGCAATGCTGACCATCAAAAAATCCAAGTCCTTTTGTGGATCAAATCCTTAAGAATTGAAATACTTTAAAAATCTGGTTCTCAGAATCCAGTTTTAAGAACAGCAAAATACTAGTGTTTATTCCAATTATCAGTTGAATGATTTACTGGATTATGTCCTTGAATTATTCATTCAGGAAATTGCAAAAGGTGATACCTGAAGGACCTCATAGTGTAAAAAAAAAAAACTGGAATTGATTAGTATGTATGTTCAATTTCTTATTTGGTGTCTCCTTGGACCCAACCACTTTATTTCCTGCTCTTCTCAAGAACTATGTATTAGGAAAAGATTTTCAGAGCTCTTTTTAATAAGTAGGTTCTTAAATCAAGCAAGAATTATCTGTGATTTGTAAAGACAGATAGGTAGAATCCTTTCTATCTAATTTAGAATTCTAATCAAAACACTGTCCTATCAATATTTCAAGCACAGAGCTCTGCAGGGCAATCTAACTCTGCCTATCACAGCTGTCCAGGTTATTTTTGCAACCTAAAGGAAAAGGGAAGCACCTCTGAAGCCCAGCTAGACCCAGCCAGTTCTCGAAGTACAGATTGATTGCACAAAGAATTTAAAAGCCTCATGAGGGCAATAAAATTCTTCTAAATTAAGCACCAGATTTAGCAGGATTTAGACATCAACTTGTGAGCTAAAGTCTAAACTCCCATTATAA
Source organism: Drymodes brunneopygia (assembly GCA_013400955.1). Classification (NCBI taxonomy): domain Eukaryota; kingdom Metazoa; phylum Chordata; class Aves; order Passeriformes; family Petroicidae; genus Drymodes; species Drymodes brunneopygia. The sequence continues at coordinate 605,626 of VZTZ01022866.1, read as the reverse complement.
TCACTGAAGAACAGGTCAATACAGTCAATGGAGTCTAAAAGCCAATTCAGCTTTCTCTTTACTAGAAGAAGGATGCAGTTAATATGGGATGGCCTACATTTTGTGAAATGTTTACATGGGCACTGCACACTGACACGAAAACTTCACACCACATCTAAAATGATACTCATTTTAACATGGGAATCCTGCTCCAGGGGAAGATTTTCTCAGATGCTCCAGGATATCCTGCCTCCATCTAATACTCCAGAGAGGCATGGGATTATGGGTGCCATGTCAGATTTCCCAACTCCTTACAAATGTCAGAGCTACCCTCACTATCACACAGTGCCACTATTTAATCAGAATCTACCTTGCCTGCCCCTCTTTTGAACATTCATGTCAGTGCAAGCTGAGGATTCACTTTCCCTATGATTTTATTGTTACACCTCTTAATCCTATATGTGGATTATCCAGATTCTCATCCTCCTGAGAGGTAAAGGACCACAGCCCAGGACAATTTAAGCTGCCAAGTATCAGTAGGCTGTGAAAAAGCACATTCTGGAAGATTAAATATGGGTCAGACAGGCATGACAGAGTTATAGAGCCAGGAAAATTACAGCATTATGCTTTGAGCTGATGTTAGATTTCAGTCACAAATGGTCTGATAGAATATGAATGCTTGCCTGGCACTGTAGTCTTGATTTTTCACTCCATGAGAATCTCCTAACTACTGGGCAACAGTCAAGATACTTTTTTTTTGGACTCTATCCCTCCTATGCTCTTACTTCTGTTCACACAAAGGCCAGACTGACAAGTGTGTTTAGCAGGGATACTGTGCGATGCCTTCTTGAAACTCAGAAGGTGGTGGTTCAAAGCTTTCTCAGATGAGTAGGATGGGGAAGATTTATAGCTTCCTCATGCTGTCTTCTGACCAGCAAATAATTATGCAAAGAAGAAAAGACAATCCCCCTCTCAGAGCAGATAAAGCCAGTAGTAGTTAGTGGGCAGACTCAGGCCGTGGCATCTGAGAAGAAATTGCACACTATAATTGGCACAAAAACATGAGGGTGGCTTCTCAATGTCTCCCTTAACAAATTAGTTAAAAACCAACCAATTCTCAAGGGAGATTACACAGAACTAGAAAGGACAATCTATACCATAAAGAAACCTCCAATTATCATTGCATGAAAAAGGAGGGAATAGTGTTTTGTATTACAGACCAACCTTAATCTGTGCCACAAATGGGGGCTTTCAGGTTCTATATGTAAATCTATGCAAAAAAAAAGAAAAAATTCATTATCACTCAAGTAAAAAAATAGAATATTATAAACTTTTAAAACACCCACACTTGATTCTTGGTCTGAAATAGCTGCACATAATTTCATCATACATAATTTATAAAAAAGGTTCAAAACCATCTGTCTCAGCACCATGTTATAATACGATAGCTATCTTTTGGGGGCTGTGCTGGCTTTGGCTGGGGTAGAGCTAGCTTTCTTCACAGTGGCTGGCAGGAGATTGTGTTTTGGATTTGTGCTGAACAGAGGGTTGATAATACAGAGATGTTTTTGTTACTGCTGGGCAGGGATTACACAGAACCAAGGCCTTTTCTGCTTTTCACACACTGGCGAGGAAGTTGGGAGTACTTGAGAGGTTGGGAGGGGACAGACCTAGGACTGGTGACCCAAACTGACCAAGGATATATTCCAGACCATGTGCTCCATGCTGAGCACATCACGTTCCATGTATAACGTGGGTGGAAGAAGGAGGAAGGGGGGACATTTTGAGAGATGCCATTTGTCTTCCCAAGTCACTATTGCACATGATGGAGCCCTGCTCTCCTGGGGATGGCTGAACACCTGCCTGCCCGACGGAAGCACTGATTTAATTCTTTGTTTTGCTTTACTTGTGTGCATGGCTTTTGCTTTCACTATTAAATTGTCTTTATCTCAATCCATGATTTTTTGTGGCTTTTACCCTTCCAACTCTCTCCCTGATCCTACTGGTGGGGAAACGAGTGAGCAGCTATGCAGTGCTTGACAGCTGGCTGGTGTTAAATCACAACAGGGATGATTATCCAGACATTTAAAAGGTATTATAACATCTACATATATTCAAAGTGTAAAGAGGCTAACTTTTACCTGAAAATTTTATTTTTTGGGAAAGTTCATTACAAAGACGTGTATTGAATTCAAAGATTTTAAATCGTTTTTTTGGTTTACTTTATGATGGTCACTTAACACCCACTTTCCTCTAAAACTGTGATGACAGTAAAGAAATTGATTAATTTTGGTAAGGGAAAGCAAGATCATTCTTTTCCTAGCAATCAATTTTTGCATAAACAAAGAAAGCCCAGGATCCTGGTGTACATCTCTTCTGCACGGTGCTTTTGGCCCTTCGCTCCTCTCTCTCTGCATGGAAGTCCTGCTTGGACATAGCAACTGCCTGCCCCAGTTTGATGTCATCTGCCAACCTGATAAGAATGCATTACCTTGCACCTTTGACAAAGAGGTTAAATTGGACAGGTCTCAAAAGAGACCCCTGCAGTGCAGCATTTATAATCTGCCTCTAAACCCACAAATGGGGTCACCTTCCACTGGACCAGGTTGCTCAAATCTAATCACTACCAAAAATAAGACCAGAGCTCTCAGCTCCTACAGCTGTCACATTTCCAAAAAACCATCTCACTTCTGCAAGGATGGATCTCCTGAGATAATTGTTGGAATTTAACAGGCTGCTGCTCACACACTGCTTGAAGACCTCTTCCACTGGACAGGTAAAAGTATTGAGCAAGAGATTATTTGAGGAAACCTCTCTGATTGCAAATATGTATTTCAGATAATTAAATAGTTGCTGCCATACCAGCTGCTCTATCAGGAAATGCTTGTCAGCTTGTGTCCACATTCAACTTTATCACACAGACCAAAGACAACAGGATGTATTTATCTCTCTTTAATCACTGTGTTCTGACTACCTGTGACCTGTAGTGTGACTTAGATATTGATTCTAGTCTTTTATAGGGTAAATATTGATACAGTTATAACTTTTATCAAATTTCCAGATTGCCTTTCCACCCAAGATAGATGACTGTGTTTAACATTCATTACATTGTTGACTAAGAAAGATATATTTTTTATAATTTTGAAAGTGAATAATTAATGTATTCTCCATTCTTCCAATTTATCTCTTTCAAAAAATGCTAACCACTTATTGAAAGATAATGATAGAAAACCTGTATGAATAATATTTCAGGATGGTAATATATTCATTTTCAAATATGAGTGATGAATATTTTTGAATCTAATTTTTACACAATAACTGTGTTATACCATATTGTTATTAGCAGTTAGACTGCTGTGGAAAATGCCAAGGCTGGGCGGGGAAAGTTTTTGCTCAGGGTCCCTAGACCTTTTTTCAGGACAGAGCAGGTGTGTGCTTCAGGTGATGCTCTGACCACCACTCCCATCAAACCTCTGCAGGTCTGAGGCATAGGAATGTGCTGGCTGCTCAGCCTTCCTTTCCCTTGTGTGACAGCAGAGGACAGCACACAGGGTGTTTTTGTGTCCCAGCAGTTTGCCGGGCCCAAGCAGTGAAGGAAGGCCACGGCAACAGCAGTGTCACATGGAAGGGCTGGCCCAGCAGCAACAGACCTGTCAGTCACCAGGAGGTTGCTTGTTCATTTGTCCAGAAACTGATTCTTCCTCCCAGCCCCTGAGAAGCTGTGCACTGCCACCCTCCCATACTGAAACTCCTCTAGGAATACAGCCAGATGTGTGCCCAGGAGGTACCTCTCAACCTTCTGCACCTATGCTGAAACTCTTTCACCACCAGCTCTAAATTCCTGCCCTTAGTGTGGGGACAGGCCTAAATCCGTCTCCTTCTTCCACTTCTTCCATGTAGAAGTGAGGCAATAAGCAACACTGTAATTCCACTTGATGAGAGAAGAGAAAAAAATCCCAGCACCAGCATATCCTACCCTTGTGCACTCTCATTCTTCTGACCCTGAGAGGAAATGACTGGATACCCTTGCTGCACTCCAGCACAAAGATCCTGTTAGTGCTGGTCCTTATTCTAAAGCATGAGAGAAGTGAAGGCTCTAATCCTCCATCTTTCTCTCAGGCCTAAATCTGCTGAGAAGTGCATGTTACCCTCTGCCTGGCACCATTTGGGATGTGCAGCACACATCTGGGATGTGCAGAAGCAAATTGATGGTTCCACCTCTGCCACTGACCTTCTTGCCATACCTTCTTGACAGCAGCAGTGATTGTCTAAATGTGAGAAGGATGGGGAAACAAAGTGAACTGTGTCAGCCATTTAGTGGAAGAAAGGAGTCAAATATCCCATCCTTCTTTTTAAAGAGTTAAGAATGATAGAATCACTAAGAGCTTTGTTGTGGACTCTTATTTGCTGTCCTGCTGCCTGAAGAAAAGTATTGAAATGATTAAGGGGTCTACAAGAGAAAAAAGGGGAGTCTAAACTAGATTGAAGGCAGGAGAACTTAAATAAGACTGTTTAAATTGCCTCTCCAAAAACCTTTAGCTACTCAGGTCATCGAAGGAATTTCACAATGATCAGAAACCAAATTACAATTCACTGATTTCCTGGTTCAAGAAGTGACTATTGCAAAGTTTACTAACATTTCAAAGGGATGCCTCATCTCAGGAGCTGCTTTTTGTGTCCCAGATGTCTATCTGCCCTCTCTGTGAACTGACACAGTGGTGTGCTAGTTAGTTCCACTTCTGCATCAAAGCTCATAAAGTCAATCCCCAGTTCTCTCCAGGATGTTGATGTTTATGAAACACCAGTCAGCAACCCTGACTGCAACCAGCAGCACCTATTTTTGAAGCCAGCAGGCTTTTTAGCTTCACAGTACACATCCACAGCATCAGAGTCAAATATCATGAAAATTGAATTAACCTGGATGAGAAAAAGAAGCCAGAGAGTTTTTCTTGCCAGAGAATGCTTCAGCTTTATTGCAGCCATGTTGTCATCTGTGTCACCATAGATGGGCACAAACAAGAAAAATGTATGCCCTATTGCCTAAGGCATCCTGGACAGGCAGGAAGGCTGGTGAAGAATTTGTTTTGGTGACAGCTGGAGGGGCCTAGAGGGCTGTCAGCTCTAATACAGTCAGACTGAGGATTAATTCCCACATGCAAGATGCAGGTATAGGCATCAAAATTTGGAACCCACTCAATCAGGGGAGCAGCAGTGTCTGCTCTGGTCAGCAGGGGATGTGTCATTTGCTGTGGTACTCTCTGAAATACACAGGTTCAGGATTTCACTTCAGCAGAGTATTCTTGCAGATGCATAAGCTGACTGTTTCAAGTTCCTGAGTACTGGAAAATCCTTCTCTTTTACAGAAGAACCATAAAAATTTTGCTCCAAAAAAAAAGATTGCAAATGAAATTACTTGAACTGCAGGTAGATCATCTTAGTTGAAGAGATAAGCAAATTAGGACAGGTTTTGTTCTTTGTTACACCTGATAAATCTGGAATAAACCCATAGATCTCATCAGAGCTGTCTCTTATTCGTACCAGTGTAAACAGAGCAAGAAAAGTCTACTTAGCTCTTTTCCCATGCTAGTGTAAATAGAGATTTGCACATTTGATGTGTATGTAAAGTGATTTAATTCATTCTATCAATCTCTTTATGTATACAGTGCTCCACCTTCAATCAGGAAAACACATCTATACATTTGTTTTCTTTTTCCTGTTTTGTAAGAAGACTCTGGCATGGAAAGCCCATTGGCAAGAGGCAGAAATTGAACTCCAGCTATCATTACTGATGTCCCAAATACCATATGAAATTTCCAGAAACATGAAGAATCTCAGTTTTGTTTGGAACTTTTCTAAAAGCTTCCCTTTCAGGCAACATAAAAAAATAATTATATTACCTGCAGTTAGAGCTCTGACAATTTTAACAACTAGTCATTAGATTTTCATAATTGCAGTGTTTCCTAGATACGTTATGTCACAGATACACATCTGTGTGATCTTTTATTGTATGCATTCAGTCTGTCTGTAAAATCCAGAAGTGGAAAAATAGCACCTCCTGCCTAGAAAAGCTATTACTTTAAGTGCAAAGCATTAGGCTTTTCAAGACCTGTGAACCTGTAGTGAGCATGAACAACTTTATGTGGAGATTCTGGTCCTGAATGCAGTCACTCAGCCCTCAACTGGGTAGATTTTCAAGAGCAGAGCAAAGGCAGACAAAGCCCAGCTTTTTACCTGAACGTCACATTTCAGACACCTTTCTTTGAATCAGACTTGCTATATGCCAAGTTTGGATGATTTTGGCTCAAGCTGAGGTTCTCCTTGAGAGGCTGGGTCAGTGCATGTGTAATCTGAAAAGCTGGAAGGGAATATATAACGGGCTCCTCCTGTTCTGCAGAAGAATCACAGAGCAGAAGTTAACCCAACAAGCCTCCAGCACACTGATACTGCTTATTTGAGATGTTCTGAGGAGGGAAAAATTTCACTAGTATCCTCTTCATTGCTTCATATTAATTTTGGCAGATTCTTTAATTTCCTGGGGTAAGTCTGCCCAACTTGAAACTATGCCATCCTAACAGATTGGTACAAGCATGAGGACAGGAGACAATGTACAGTAGGTGTGTGAAATGTACCAAGCTGTGAAATTAATCTTTGCCTTGCACTTCCATACTTCTTACAGATAGGGCAAGTGCTCAGGAACTGCAGAAAACGAAAAAAATGAAAACAAAAAATTAAAAATAGAATGAAACAAAATTAACTTTCAAAGCTTCTGGAGGCTTTCCCTGACCTTTGCTTGTATTTGTGAGTGTATGTCTTTGCAGAAAGACATTAGGAAAGATACTAAAATGTGCTTTTCTACCTCTTCCATATCTGACAACAATTTCATTATTTTCTTCATTATTTCCTACCCTCACGAATGAAAAACAGATGCTGGTTTTCAATGGCTAAGAAATGCATCACTTTTCATCTGTAAAATCTAAATTCAAGTTTGTCCTTACTGAGTGAGTTGGTCTTTTGAAAGAAATTCATTAGTGCATGACCAATGGAATTAAAAAAAGAAATGCATCTGTGCAGGAACAATTTTGCTCCACAAATAACTCCAGAAAGTCAGATTCCTGTACACTGACATCAGGGCTCTTCATTTGGCTCTTCACCAAATCAAGTTATAAAAAAGAGCATCAGGCATCCCACAACCAGCTACTCCTAGACTGCTGCAAGCAAAACTGTGAACACCAGGCAAGACACAATCCTCACTGCTGCCATGCAAGATACTACTTCTGAAATTCTCCTGCATTTTTCTTTGCCATATAAATCAGGCTGGTTTGAACAATAAACACATCCATTCTGTCTTTAAAAATCACAGTTTTGCACTCTTGCAGTAAATTTCACCTAAATATATGCAAAATAAAATATTTATTTTCAACATCATTCTCAAAAGGTATTTTTGATTGGTCTGTTTGGCTTTGGATGTTGTTGTGGTTTTTTCAATAAGAGTGGACCTAGGTAAAATTGAAGAATTCGAGAAATCTGAATCATATAATGAAAAGCAATTTACCATTCTGCCTGGAGAGAGATGTTCTCAATCAGTGTGTCCTTCCTGCAATGACTTATGGATTAGAAGGATAGAGGTTCTTTAAAAAAAAGAAAAAAGAAAAAAATTACAGCTAAGTGAAGATGAATATAATAAGGTGTAGGCTGAGACTAGCACATACAGATAAGAAAACAAATGAGTGTTTCTGCCAGGGAGACTCAACAGAAAATAAAAAGAGAGTGGTCCTGGGCCAGGCACTCTGCAAGATAACATGATAAAAGTTACAGTGGAGGAGGTACACAACAGAGCAAGACATGGGCACAAAAATAATAGAGAGGTGAGGTAGAAGTGCAGACATTGTCAGTCCCAGAGAGAGCTGGAAAGGACCAGGATACAGCATAACTGACAGTGCTTGGTTCCACTGGCTGCTGTTGCAACTCATACCTGAAATGCCCATGACATGTATTTCTCCATATCTTAAAATTATTAAAAGCAGATGATACTCCAAGAAACCTATGAATTTTTATAAAATACTTCATTAAAAGAAAAAAATAAGATGAGATAAAATGAAATTTTATATAAATGTATTACATAAATCACAAAACTTACTATGAAATTACATGACTGCTAATTGGGAAAGGGACACCTTATGTTTGCACTGAGGGATCCACAGCCTGTAGCTCAAAATCCCAGGGTACAGAGGAACTCTCTGGTCATACAGCATTCAATTACTATAAATGAATGTATTGCCCGCAGCCTGAGCACGTACAGAAATGTCTTCCTACTTCTAATGCTACACTGGACACTTACCTTGGTTAAGCTAATATTAAAAGGTGACCATGCTTACTGCATCCTATGGGCCTGCTGTTATATTGTGAGTTCACACAATGTTCAGTTGTTCCCTGCATAAAGACTTAAAAATGTTCAAACAGGCAAGAGAGGAGCTTGGTTCCTAAAATCACTGCAGGCTTATCTGCTCACTCCTGGTGACTGTGAGTACCCTCTTTAGTGACAAGTAGTCATGTCCTTTTCAATACCCAGCCTTCCTCTCAGGTGGTGCTCAGGCACAAGCCACCTGCAATAACAGCAGCCTGTCCCCCAGAGCTGAATAAAGTAACTCACATGCTGCTGGGCTGATACACAAATTACTTGCTGCCATGCAAATAAGGCAACTGGAAGCCAAACAGGAGCAAAAAAAGCTCAGAGTGAGATTTTGTAAATACATGTAAAGTCACTTCCTTCAGCTTCTCATACCAAAAGCAGTTCTGTTTGCTGAGGGCTGTTCTTGACCTGCCTCCCAAACCCACAACAGCACGAATATATTGCCATGAGGCTACAGAAATACTGGTCTAGTTCAAAACTTTTCAGAAGAAAGTTCGTAGTAGTCACGGAGATGAAGATAATGAAAGATAAGAATGGTTATGAAGATAAGAAAAGTCATTAACAACCTTGAAGGACATTTCTATCACCCTCTGGACCTCAGAGATGTGAATAATCTGTGTAGAGTGTGCACATTAATTGCAGGTATAAAGGGAATGACTTGCCTGAGAATTGTTATACAGCATCCCTCTTGAACCAGAGGGCACTTGAAACCTAGCACAATACAGCACAATTCAATACAATACAATAATTAGTCCCTTTCAGCAAAACAGCTACCCAAGCTCCCTTAGAGCTAATACTCATGACACATGAATTCTTGTCGAATTGACTTATTTTGGATGACCCAGACCATCTTCCAATACCGAGGGGTTTAGAAGGCTTAGCCTGATGCTCACCTATCTGAATAATATTTTTCAGTCCCATTTTCTCCAGGTCCAAGCCTGCAGAAAAAGGCACTTTTAGTAAGATAAAAGCAAGACAATACTGCTTAACAAATCTGCTGGGGCTGGTTTGTTTAACAGCACTCACTTTAGATGGATGTGCTGAATCTACACACAATTTCTGAGTGATGTGATTTCTGACAGCTATGACTATTAGTGTCCTTGAATGCTTTGGGAACACAAGTCAGGGTAACAGGTTGATATTACTGAATACAGTGTTTTAAAAATGTGTCTGCACTTGCTGCTGAGACATGCACATGAAGGAAGTAATCTACATGAAATTAAGGAAAATCCCCCAACCTTTAATGTAATGAATTTTTATGTACACAGAGCAGAGAAAAAGGCATCATTTCAAATTAACTTTATTTTCAACAAATTTTCCACATCCCACAAAAGAAAGAAGGCTGACTCCTTGAGTACAGATCCATCATTTAATCATATTCCAAATCTGTTTCCTATGTTCTTGCACCCTTCTGAGTGCAAAAAGTTAGAAGACTATATTTTGAAAACCTTTGCAAAGGTGAGGGGAGAGGGGCCACAAATGTGGAAAGCATGCTCTCCCATGACAGAGCAGTTCATATTGCAGGTTACATTTGGAGGAGCATGGCTTTCCATATAAGGAAAACTATATTCCACCTCCTCATCAGTGGTGAAATGCATCTGAAGTAGTTTCTAGTGCCTAGTTTTGGTCCCCCACAGTTCAAGAGGGGTGTGGAGAAAGTAGAGAGGGTCTTCAAGACATGCAGAAGTCCAGGAGAAAATGGAGAAAGTCTCCAAGACATTCAGAGTTCTAGGGCACACGATCTATGTCTGTGGAAGAAGACGACCTCCAGAAATCCTATCCTGCCAACATTGCTATCAACCTCACACAAGTGTAATCCATGATGCTTCTGAATTGTGAGATATTCTTGAGAAAATTGTGGAGGTGCAGGACAGAGGAGATTGTTTCATTTTTTTGACAGATAAGTAAGGGCTTATAAAGATAAGAGTGTGACAAATGTTGAACAGACTCAAAAGATGCTTTGAAAAGCACTTGGGATTAAAGCTTTAACCCCTAGGTGTTTTTAAAAAATGGTAATAAGGAATTCCATAAAGTTGAAAGTCAAATATATTGTATCAGTAAGAATAATTGTGGTAGTTTGAAAGCAAACTTGGAGTGAGAGACTCCAAGTCAGAACTACAATTTAATAGAAAAATTAAAATAAATGCAATAGTACAAAAACACTGATAGAGTCAGAATACAACCTGACACCGTGTTGGTCAGGGTGTTGGTAGCAGTCCAATTAGATGGTGTCTGCAGTCCTCTGGGAGTGATAGATGTGGTTCTGTTGAAGCAGTGATCCTGTGGACAAAGTGTAGTTCTCCTCTGAAGGTCCAGTGGTGGTGTAGAAGGGTCTGGTCTTCCTCTGGGAATCCAGTGGAAAAACTGACTTGTGGTGTTCCAAATCCCAGATTATATCCAGATAGGAATGCTTAGTTCCTCCCCCAGGGGAGAGCATCTCACAATGGGATGATGCAATTCTATCAGTCGTGCAGTGGGACTCAATGGCCCATTAACAGAAGATATCCCCCTGGAGGGAGGATGGGTCATGGAAGAGATAAAGAACACTGCCCCACCTGGTTTCAACAGCTGGCCCATTAGAAGACATCCTCTGGAATTATCAGGGATGAGTCATGAGGGGAGCAAGGAACACTGCCCCACCTGGTTTTAACAGTTTATGAAGATGGTGATAAAATACAGACTATTGTAACCGAAGACAACAATGCAAAGGTGTCAGCAAAAAGCTGGAAATCATCTCAGGAAAATCAAAATATACTCCAAGAAACTTAAAGACAGAGAGAAGTTCCTTACAAAGAAGTACAAAAAATATCACAGCTGTGTTCTGCAAATATGAAAGTTAATGAAGAGTAGGAGTTGGAAATGGAAAGAAGCAGTAGTAGAAAGAGGGACTTCTTCACAATGTTCATCTTTGCATTTCTTTCTAATGGAATCCTTAACCAAAATTCAAATAAGTAATGAAAGTGCTCTTTGTTTCACACAGGTTTGAAGCTTCTGCTTTTTTAGTCAATATGTTAAATTTTTCTGAGTGAAAGTAGAAGTGTCTCTGGCCATTTATGCAATATTTTTCTGAAGACTAATTTTAAAGCCAAACTTGCGATTATATTATGTTTTTAGGTGCCTATCTACTTCTGGGTTAAACAAAGGACCAAGGGATGATGAGATGCTAGACCTGAACACAGCGCTATGTTTTCCACTACATTCCCTGAGTTTTTAAATCTTTTTAGAAATTATAGAAGACAGCTGCATTTCATAAAGGGACATGGGTCATATTACAGAATGATTTGCTGCAGTAAGTATGCTAAAAAACTTCTAAATACATTTATAAGCTACATGAGCCTTTGACAACACCTGATACCTTAACTGTGGTGATGTATATATAGCACATTTATTTTACAAAATTTAAGGAGATAAGAGAATCCATAGATTCGCATTTGCAATTTATACCTGAAGTCAGTAACATTCAGAAAATACTCCTATTTTTTCCCGTATCAGAGAATTTTCATAGATCTAACATAATTTAAAAAATATTTTACATTTTTTATTTTCTACTGAATTGATTGAAAATTTTTAGTAGCACATCTTCAACAGGACTGCTGTCATTTATTTAAGACTGCTGGAAAAATGATTAAAGGTATAGGAAGTTCAATGAACATGAAGTAAGTTTCACACTAATTTATTTGTTAATAAAAGTTAGTTATTTTTTCTTTGGGCAAAGAGAATATTTTCAATAACAGTATTTTACAAGCCAGAAATTGCATAGTTTCACTGTCAGCTTCACCTGTCATAAAATCCTCACTACGTAAAAGAAATCTACAGTTTTGGTAATGCAAGTACATGGTTTTTCCTCTATACCTTTTTATCATGTCAGCCCCCAGAATCTTCTCAGAAGACTCCCAAAACCTCTACAGTCCGTTTCTATTCTTTTTAATCAATTCTGACCTATGCTAAGATTGCAAATGAGCCATTCAACTAATTTTCTTTTTTTAATTTGGAGCGCAATAGTGGATGGTTCTCCTATATGGAAGAGAATTGGAACATCCAGTTAGTAAGACTGGTTTTGATTCTCATTTCCATTCCCCCATCAAGATGCAAAAACATTAGATAATGACCTCACCAAAATAAAATTAGAAACAGCCTTTGAAAATTTGTCTTCTAACTACCTAACTGAATTTTATTTTTTATTCTAGTCATATCTCCAAAGGCTTATTTAGTTATTCTGTCAAAATGAGAAGACCAACTTGATCTCTTCAAAAACAAGAACACCGTCACAGAAGAGAAAGTTTAGTTGGGAGCACAGACAACTACTATCTTCTTAAGTAGACCCTGAACTGGCAAAGTAATAAGAGAAATATCACCATGAGTTGCAAATTCTTCCATTTCAGGTAACATGAATTACCTTTGAAAATGTTATCTTGCCATCTAATCTTGAGTCTATTGAAATAAGTTCAATTTGTTTACTGCAGAATGGAATGCAGCTCTTTTCTGTGTCCTAGACCTTTTCAGGATTTCTAGGAAGATGTGCAGAGATATTGTAATGGAACAAGTGCTATGCTAAACTGTTCTTTAAACTCTCACAGTAGAAAAAACTGGTACCTGAATCCACTTTTTAAAAACAACAATTAAATGAGCTCAGGCAGTACTAGTTTTCAAACAGTAAGACAAAAACATCTGTTGCTATGGACTCAGGTAAATATGAATAGATATGAATCATCATAATGCAGTTTTGTTTGCAGCAGTTTTCCATACTGTAATGTCCCAGGAAGATTATTTAAACACAAAATATTTTAGTCTTAGCATGCATTTTCTCATAAAATTAAGTATTGGGAAATGGTGAATATCTGATCCACTCTACCATGGCACAAGTCAGTTGTGAACTATTAGCCAGATAATCACTTCCTCAGGAAATTTTATGTAAACTAGCACAGTTTTAAGCTGTTTCTGGATGAAGAAGGTGTAGCACTCTGTACCATTGAAAGATAGGGGAAGTTTGGCGAAGTAGTTATGAGTATCATTAACGCTGGGCAAGAATGACTGGCAGCAAAGGCTCACTTAAATGACTGTCTGAAGTAGCTAATGGTCTGAGGCACTGTTCACTGCTCAGACAGTCATTAAGTATAAGAATCTACCTGACCTGGAGGTCATTACTGCTTACATTAATTACTGCAATGACGAATACTCCATGCGACACTCAACCACATCTCCCTAAAGTCATTTCTGCATCAAAACCTCCCTCAGGTTTCAGATCTGTGGTGACATCTGGCAGCCAGAAACAGCATGTATAAACACATTTATTTGAATGAAGATAAACCACCAAATGTTTGAACTGATCAGAACCACCAACTAGCTGGCAGACTCAGCCTGTAATTTTATAATGACTCTAAGCATCCTTTTCCACAGAGTCACTTATTATTTGCTATAGATCTCCCATACTTAGATTGTTCAAGAATTACTGTGTGTGCATAAGCCTTTGTACTTTCCCAGCCGAAACAGCTTTTTAACCAGATATAGATCTGCTAGGAGCTACATTAAGGTGAAAAGGCTTGGTGCTTACTTGAAATGAAGCACATCAGGAATAATTTTAATTACTACTGCTTATCTGACAGTAGAAGTTGTGAATAAACCTGCAACTCATGTGCCTACAATACCTACACCTCTTATGAGGTCTCTGCTCTGAAAAGATTTGAGTTCTCATAGATATGCAAGCAAAGGATGGCAATAAAAAAGGTCAGCATTTAAAAATTTGACCTAAAGAGATATGCTCAATGCAAGGTCTAAGGTAAGAGAGACCTAAAACCCATGTAACCTCCAGGAGCATACTCGATAGCTCATGCTGCTGTTGGACTCAGAGCAGAATAACACCACTCAAAACCTTTCTACGAAACACCACAGTCATGGTCAAGAGACTTTCTGATTTGCATTGTGTTTTGAGTTGTTTACAGCATTACTCCTCAGGTGAACTGAAAGTTCATGTCCTTGGTTCAAGTCCTCGTGTCCTTAGTTACTTGTAGGCACCAATTATTTGCTTAGTACCACTGGCTGAAGTCAGAGAGACTACTCTAGCAAGCTGCTGCTCCCCAGGATACAGGAGGGTTGGCAGCCTGGGTCTGGAGGGTTCATATCTCAGCCCTTTGCAACACCTCACTTCTTTACAACGTGGTGCATGGCAGCAATACCACGTAAAATAAAAATAAGGTCTGCTTTCCTTCAGATTAGTTAAAACCACTTGTATTTTTGGATTCTGACACACCAGAACTAAAGAGTATAAAGATAACCATTATTGATACATTAATTTTGATAGTTTCCATTTATCTGTTTCGAAGATGGTAGCTGTCAATGCAAACAAGGTCTCTTTATTGGATATAATAGATCAAGTGGACAGTTTCTGCAAGAAAATATATGAAAGAATGTTAAAATCTCTTCAAAGGATCATTAATAAAAGGATGAATATTCTTTCAATATATCTGTGCTTTGACAGTACTCTTATGCACTGCTTGCTGCATGTAGCCTAATGCAAAAATTGTGATGTGAGGTCTGTCTGTTCTTGACATGTTGTATTATAAATTATTATAAACATCTCCAGTGCTGTTGGTAACAGTGTGAGCTGCTCCCCTGAGGAGTTTACTGTAGACTTTCAAAAGTGCTGCATGACTTAAGGGTTTGACTTTTTATGGCCATGGTGACTTTTACAGGAACATAACAAAGTGTTTTATTAGTGTACTTTTGAATGTTTAGTAATTCAACAGCCACAGTTTGTGGTGACTTTCTGTATAGCACAAGCAAACAACTGAGGTTTTAAAAGACACAGAGGGAAAAAATATTTGATAGAAAAGCATAAAAGGAATTGTCTCTCTGCATCAGTAGTAATAGCATCTAAGACTTTGCAGGGAACATGGCCTAACTGGACCATTAATTATATTTTTTGTCTGAATTCATGCAAATAAAAAAGCAACACCTACACCTACTATCAGTCTACTTTTTCATACTTTGCTCAGAAACAAACAATATCTTTAATAAAGAACAGCTCCTTAAAGACCTCCACACCTGTCATACTTAGGCAAGATGGGAAGACCTTTTTCTTGACCTTTCTGTCTTAAAATATGAATGTAAATGATAATGTGACTTTACATTTTAAATGAAGGAGGAACTAGGATCCACTTAAGAAATATATGCTCCTAAATCTAAATACTGGGCTACTCTTTATATAATTTGTTTGTTGATACAAGAAACTCATGTCAGATAAGCAATACGTAGCTTCAGTACACAGTGCTGTTTTTAAAGGTAGAAAATTAAGATATGCTAATATAAGCTTCTAGCAGGTAAGTCCAAGTGTAAGAATAAAGGCTTTCAGGCACAGAAAGAAGAAATTAGACAAAGTAAGGTGAACTGAAATGACACAGCAATGTATTTAAACTGCACATTGTTCTAGGGATTTGAAAGAATGCCATGTCTGATAGTATCAGAAGTCAGACAAAATGCCTGGAGGATGAGAATAAAATAGTCAGGGTCAGACAAGCAAAGATTATCCCCATCAAGTTATGTACGAGCAGTAGGAGAACCTGAGCCTGGCTAGAAAGCAAAGGGTGAGCTGGAGCAGGGATTACATGTGTTAACCTGACACTTCTTAAGGTTTGTGCTAGATGCCTGGGTGAGAGGCATGACATCGAAGGGAGAGAAAAAAGACTGTCTAGAAAGGAATTTCTGAAAGACAAGCTCCAGGAAAAAAAATCTTAAGATCTTCAGCTAGGGTTAAAGAACAAATATCAGTGTGTTTCAGAGCTTTGTCACATAGTCTGCCTCAAACTCAGCAACACGACTGAGACAAATCCTATAAGAATTCTTTTTTTTGTTCCACAAAGTTATTTGAAATGTCACACACTTTGGAGAATTAGTTGGCTTGTAATAAGAAACACTTCATCTGCTATAACCTTTCAAAACACCAACTATTCACCTAGAAAAGTATTCTACATGACTTGTCCTGTCTATTGATGCTTGCCTTATTCTGGAGTTATATGAGTTCAACAAGACCTGTAAAAATAACATATTAATATGTATATTATTTTCAGATCTTATGTGTCTTATTCAAGATCAAAGAACTTTAGATTTTATCACCATAAACATTTCATGTCATTTTTAAATGAAAATTATTTTAAAATAAGCTAACTGCAGGTGTTTGTTCTTTGATTTTGTCATCCACGTTTGTTTACAAAATGTAGAGATTATGCAAAGATGATTCTGGTATGTTAGAAGGATTTTGCAGGTAAATATTATTTGACAGTTATGGCAAGTCATATATTTTTCTTCATTTTTGTAACATACTTCCATGTTATTCTTTCGCTTAGAAAAGAGTATGAGGTGTGCCTGGGCTTAACAGTAGTGGTTTCTGGGCTATGGGTCAGGCAAAATGCTCTGAGAAGACAAGAAGGTTCAGTCTTACTTGTGAGCATCTGGGCAAGAACCTCAAGAACATCTATAACTGAGGAAAAGTGTGAAATCTCAGGGGAAAAAGGGGCTTGCAAAAGTAGTCAAAGCCAGCAGGATGGTAAGAAAGGCAAAGAGAAGATATTAAAACAAGACTCAGAGGGGTCATTCAGAACTTCATTGAAAGACTCTTGTCCAAATATCTGACCCTTTTTTCCTGTGGGTAGAGGTCTTCTTACTGTGCCTCTTCATTTCTGTTCTTTCTCACATCACATTTTCTCTAGTGTACACATTCTGGTAAAAATTAGTTTCAGAGATTCAAATGCCATTGGTGTTCCCAGAGAAAACATATTAAGAAGTAAATCTCCCTCAATACAGCAGCTAGCACATGGTCCACACTCACAGGTGTGGTTTAAATTCTTTAGTTATACTTGAATTCCCACTGGAATAATTGTCAAATATAGGCTACCTGACAAGGAAGACATATTTAGTTTTCTAGTCACATCTGACAGAGTTTCAGAAGGATGTTTAGAGTGTGAAACAAAACCCTTTTTACCTCATCTGTACATTTCTAGGTTTATCCTGTTAGATTAATCCACATTCTTCCATTGTCTCACAGTGGTTCAATCAACAAAGATAATTTATACAGGCCAACCCAGGACCAGCCGGAACCCAATTCCCTGCTATTTGATATTAAAAGAAACAATGATTTTTTAAAATAAGTCTGAGAGAGGCATTAATCAATATGGATAACTCTTATCCTCTCATACAGCCACCACTCTTCCACTAGACCTCTTCTCTGGTTTCCCACTTCCTTCCCCTTACATGGATATGACCTCACTTTTAGCATAACTGCTCATACCATTCATCATATGTTAAGAGCCTCTCTGGTTTTTTTTACATTTCCCACATAACATACCCCATCTCTCAAATCTTAATAAAGTTTATAGTAAGGAGAGAGAGAGCAGTAAGAGCAGAGCTCTTCTCTCATGTGTCAGGAAGGTACGGCAGATGGTGCACTAATGTGTTAATTAAATGGCTCCTTTGCCTGTAATTTTCCTGTTGCTCATCTCCTGATGTTAAGAGCTGAGAAATAATGGAAGGGGTTAATGAGACAGAAACTTAGCCAGGTGGCCAAAACTTCACTGCAGCTCCTGAACACTAGGTGCCATCTCAACACTCAACAGCAAAAGGGAGGAAAGTGACTGCCATCATTGCATGCCCCCGGCACTACAGAGCACTGCAGCCTGCTGCAGGACTCACATGTCCTTGCAAAATTTGTACAACAGAGGCAGGCTGAGATAGGATCGTGTCAGCAAATGAGGAGAAGGCAGTGCTGCTTAATGCCTTCCTTGCCTCAGTCCTTAAGACCAAAACCAGTTACCCTCAGGATATTCAGAGCTGGAAGTTAGTGATGGCGAGATGAGGGAAGGCCCCATAATCCAGGAGAAAATTTGTGATATGCCAACTGGACACCCACAGGTCTACAGGTCCAGATGGGATTCACCTGAGGGTAATGAGTGAGCTGGCAAAAGTGCCAAGCCAGTTTCAAGCATTTAGCAGCAGTCCTGGTTAACCAGAGAAGTCCCAGTTTACTGGAAATTACCAAATGTAACACCATCTACAAGAAGGATTGGAAATACGATGCAGAGTACTGTCAGCCTGACCTCTGTACCACGGAAGGCCATGGAGCAGATCATCCTGAGTGCCATCACAGCATGTGCAGGACAACCAGGGGATCATGCTCAGCCCCACACTTCAAAAAGGCCACTGAGGTGCTGGAGCAAGTCCAGAGAAAGTCAACAAAGCTGGTGAAGGGTCTGCAGCACAAGTCCATGAGCTGGGGGTGTTTAGCCTGAAGAAGAGAAAGCTCAGATGGAACCTCACTCCTTTCTACAACTACCTGAGGGGATTGTCATGAGGTGGGGATCTGTCTCTTCTGCCATGTCTCAAGTGAAAGCACGAGAATAAATAGCCTTAAATTGTGCCAAGAGAGGTTCAGGTTTGACATCAGAAAAAAGAATTTTCACTGAAAGAGTGATTTGGCATTGGAATAAGTTGCTAAGGGAGGTGGTGGAATCATCACCTCAGGAAGTGTTCAAGAGGTGTCTGGATGTGGCACTTGGAGATATGATTTGGGAGTGATTATGGTTGTGCTGGGTTGATGGTTGAACAGGATGATACTGAAAATCTCTTTCAGTCTTGATGATTTCTATGATTCTGTGACTCTGTTATGCTGAAGGAGAAATGTCAAGCTGATACATCCAAACACACCAAAGGGGAGAAATTATAATAGTGCTACAGCTTAAAGAAGATGGACCAAACCAGTATTCTACAAAGCAGGTATCCCCTTGCTTCCCACCTTTTCCTAGGGTAAAAACAAACCTATCCTCGGTGAATGGCTCACACACCTAGCTCTTTGCTATCTACCACAGTTTTGATACATTCCATTTTTCAGGGATAGCAATTTTCCACAGGTAGCTTCAGCTTCCACCTTTCCAAGCAGAAGTACTTGCACCTCTGGCAACTGTTTACACCAGCCAACAGGGAAACTTAAGAGATAATTTTATCTCCTTTACTGTGTCCTTACTAAAACCTTACATTGTCACACAGGAGTGCTGTGATGGGTGTTTTGTCATCAGTTTATGCTCAATATATGTGATGCAAAGCTGTTAGTCTTTCTTCTCAGACCTTATTTCAATCCCATTTTTCTTCCACAAAGGAGAATCCCACTCCTTTTCCAATACTGTGATGCCTACAAAAGTTCATATTATCCTCTGGTACCCTGACAGTCCTGCTTATCCTTCTGATCAATGTTGTTTTACTGCTTTCGTATTTATACTCATCTGCTTCCTATTTCCTCATGCTTATACCAAATATAGGCTGGGCAAGGGATTATTTCTTCGTTCTGCATTTAAACAGTGCATGGAGTTGAAGTAGATCCTCTGGTTAATGATCACAGCTCCCAGAGGCAATGGCAATATAAATAAATTAAACAACATAAATAACCTTAGTAACTTCATTCTACAGACTGAACAATATCCAAAGATCATACATTACCTCTGTTTTATTTCTGGGGATATTTACAGGGATAAAGATGCAGAATGTTAACCTGTGTGCAAACCAACAAATATCCAGACTGAAACAATACTTGAAAGCAAAGGTAAGTGAATCTCTGGTGGGTTCAATAAGAATCCAATACTTGGCAGGTCATCAGTCATTGTCAACCATTCTAAACAAACCTTTATATGCATCCTTGCTCCACAAACACCCCCTGATCTGGATTTTAATCTATATCCACCCACTTTTTGTTTCATATGCAGTTACACTGGGACCAGTAAGTGAAAATCTTCCTGATAGTCTGTAGGAAACAGGCCAAGATTATACTAGATACTTACAGAAACTGATGGATGTCTGGGTAATTTTGAAAATATCTCTAATATCCTATCTATCTATTTTGGCTCCTAATTTCCTTGGAAAATATTACTAATAATTATCTTGGTTGACTTCAAGAAAATTATTCAGTATCTGTATTTGGAATGATTTTTTTAAAGACATCAGGGTACAGAAGGGCAGAATAAAATGGATAAATTCAATATTTAGAAACTGGAGAGGGTCCAGTATAGGGCTGCTGAGATAGTCAAAGGTTGAGAGCACATGGCCTTCAAGGACAAGTGGAAGGAATTGGGCTGCTTTAATCCAACAGAAAAGCAGGCAAGAGGGGGTTTAAGTGCCTGCCTATGACTCCTTGAAACAATTACAGAATCTGTAGAGCTAAAGTGATATAAAGTTTGGCAACTGCCACAAGCTGTGGTTAACAAGTTCAAGAAGGGGGAAAAATAATGAGAAGGTCAGTTCAGTGTTGACTCCTGTTTTCTGTAGAGGTTATGGACTCTGTGCTTGCAGGTCTTCAGGACTTGATTGGATAAAGCTATGGCAAATCTGTTCTGGTACGAGTCCTGTTTCAGGTAGGAGTATAAGCTCAAGGCTTTCAGAGGTCATGTCCAAACAATATTTCTGTGCTTCTGCAATACTGTGATGCAAATTTTTTACAGCATCAAGACAGTAGTCATTTTAGAAATGTCAATGTCTTTAAAAAGCATCACTTTGTTCCTTAGCTGATCATCTGTGAAATGAATACCATACCTCCCTACTTCCCAAGGGGACAAGTTAGGGGATAGTACCCACGGGAACTATCTGGATAAATGAATTATATATGTGAATCTGCCATCTACTACTGTTAAGGACGCCAGAGTAAATGAAAAAAATTCTAAATAAAAGTGTGTGACAAAAGCCATTACACTAATTTACTCCAGCTGAGCTACCACCCCATGCTGTTTATTCATCCAAATAAGCAACTGCTAAGTTGAATGCTGCTCAGTAAGAATTATTAAAGTCAGGACGTTTTGCACACAAAGTATTGGCTGTCTGAAAAACAACGTTTTTGCCTCAATTTACTATTACCATCAGGGAAACTTTAGAGACTTGTGAAGGACTTGAGAAGAACTACATTTACAGGACTATTCTTACTGGAGGCTAGTTATGGTAACAGACTGCTGAGTACTAAATAATTTTCAGGAAGAGAGACAATTTCTCACATTCTGTTAGAAGTATAGTAAAAATTAGTACCTGAAAATTCTAAGCTGTTATATTCCTTGAAATCCATTTCTATTCCAAAACTGCAATCTCTTATGCAAATCTGAAGGACAAGTAAAGGACCCTCACTGTACTTAATTGGCCTCTGTGTTTGCCAGAAAAAACCTTGCACCGTCAAGCAAGGCACCATAAATTGAAACAATTTTCAAACACACTTTCCAGGAGATGGAAGAAAAGTTCATAAAAAGGTCAAGACTGCAGTCATCAAAGTGGTGGAATCAGTGCTTGAGGAGAGAACTACCATTCACAGGGAATGGACGTGTGCCAGATAAAGAAGCTGCTGCCCAGACTTCTTCAACCCTTCCATAAGAAGAGGGCTAATTTCTTAAAGAGCCATTAGAGAGTTATGCTGTGTCCTTGAAAATGGGGCATCACTCAAGAAATCACTTACAAGGAAAGAGGAAATCTTTTCTGAGAAGCCAGGTCAACTTCACAGATAGTCTGGTAGAGAGACTGAATGTGATAAGCACTGTAAAAGGGCTCAGATTAAATTAAGTAACTCTTTATTTTTATAGAAAGCCAGCTGAGCTTTGAAGGAAGAGCAGGTCATTAATTTAATAGGGTAAAAGATACTACTAGGACTGGTCAGTAATTAATTAAATTGGAGACCAGTGCTCAGGTAAAAGAGTGAGCAAAATCCAATAGACTTAAGAGCATGTACCAGTAAATTAGCCACTGGCAGTTTGAACAAACATCCATACTGTCATGGATAAGCCCCATTTACTAGAAGACCTTTGAATGATGGTACAGCCCAAGAAACAGGAGATGACAGTACTTCTATCCATAAGTAACTGTCATTTGGAACCCTCTGACGAAAAATATTAGAAATAGAGGCTCTTCTTTAACTTGGCAGCCAGTCACTTGTGGTGTCCCCCAGGGATTAGTGTTGGGCCCAACCCTGTTTAATGTCTTTTTCGATGATCTGGGTGAGGGGATTGAGTCTACCATTAGCAAATTTGCAGATGACAAGCTGGGGGAGAGTGCTGATCTGCTGGAGGGTAGGAGGGCTCTGCAGAGGGACCTGGACAGGCTGGATTGATGGGCCCAGTCCAAGGATAAGAGGCTTAACAAGACCAAGTGTCAGGTCCTGCACTTGGGACACAACAATGCCCTGCAGCACTACAGGCTGGGGACAGAGTGACTGATCAGGGACCAGGCAGAAAGGGACCTGGGAGTGCTAATGGACAGCAGCTGAACACGAGCCAGTGTGTGCCCAGGTGGCCAAGAAGGGCAATGGCATCCTGGCCTGTATCAGCAATAGTGTGACCAGCAGGACCAGGGCAGTGATTCCTCCCAACACTGGTGAGGCCACACCTTAAGTGCTGTGTCCAGTTCTGGGCCCCTCAATTTAGGAAGGATGTTGAGATACTGGAGTTCATCCAGAGAAGGGCAATGGAGCTGGTGAAGGGTCTGGAACACAAGTCCTGTGAGGAGCAGCTGAGGGAGCTGGGGGTGTTTAATCTGGAGAACAGGAGGCTCAGGAGAGACCTTATCCCTCTCTACAACTGCCTGAAAGGAGGCTGGAGCCAGGTGGGGGTTGATCTCTTTTCCCAAGCAGCCAGTGACAAGAGGACACAGTCTTAAGCTGCCACAGGGGTAGTTTAGGTTGGACATAAGGAAGAAGTTCTTCACAGAACAGGTGATATTTGAATGGGCTGCCCAGGGAACAGGTAAAGTCACCATCCCTAGAGGTGTTTAAGAACAGACTGAATGTGGCACTCCATGCCATGTTCTAATTGACAAGCTGATGTTTGGCCATAGGTTAGATTCAATAATCTCAAAGGTCTTTTCCAACCTAGTTGATTCTGCGCATAAGAAATACAGAATAATAGTAACATTGACAAAGAAAAAGGAATGAACAAATAAAAACCTCTGTGTTAGCTATAACTCTTCTTAGTAGCAAACTGTCTAAGGCAAGATAGCCTGATTCTTTGCAGGCCACACAACTCTGTCCTCTTAGCAACCCAGCAGCAAGGAAGGAAAAACAGAGGAGAGCACAAGCAGAGCATGGCTGTGCTGCTGAATTGACAAGCCCACAGTGACAGCTTCCCCCAGAGCACTGTGAGTGTTTCTACAGGGACAGCTACACCCAGCCTCACATTCACACTGCCCTTGTAAGTCAGTGCTGATACCAAACCACAGCTACTTTGGGTTCACTGTCCAGTGAATGCTCCTGCATCCAGCTGGGCTTGCTGCTTCCAGCTCATGTCTGACCCAGCTGAACACACACTGACTACAGCAGTGTCTACCGCATGCTTACAAATATAGTCAGTATAACGCTGATTGCTCTTTCTTCCCTTAATATATAACCTCTTCTTCTGCTTCAGTTTTCACAATTTTCCCTGCACAAACTAACAAAATAACATCCTCAGATGATTTTCACTATGGTCAGCAGGAAACCTGATGTGCTTGGACTAATAGAAGCCCTTTACTAGGAGATATCATGATTGAAAAACCAAGGCTATCTACTGTGTGCACTGTGTAAGGAAAATGTCCTGGGAAAAACAGCATGCATTTATGTGTTTGAAGGCTATCTTAATGTATATCCAGAGTATTTTAGTATTTACAAATTTTTGAAAGCTTGATTTTGCAGCCTTGAAAATACTCTTCTAACTTATTTTTTATCTTTCCTTATGAAGCCTTTTCTGTCATATAAGTGAAGAGGAAAACTATTATGTATTGCAAAAAACACATGCAGCCTGAAGATTTCAACTGATTGCAGTAGATGGTTAGCATAATGTCAGATCTTGTCTGTACTAGCAAATAGAACCGGCATTGATCCTAGGAGCTCTTCTTCCGTGCTTCATACCCATAAATTGCTAGAACTGCCTCTGAAATAGTTTCTTTTGGACCAGGCAGCCTTGCTACCAGCTTGTTCAACAATATAGAAGCTAATTAGCTCTTCCTTCACAAGCTGGTTCCACCTGAAGTAACATTTTTCCTCACATTTCTCCTTTTTACTCCAGGTCCATTAAGTTTCCCAATCCAGTCTCCCAGCTCAGTCTCAATTTTCCCTGTTACCTCCAAGCTCACCCCCCAGCTTTCCCTAGTGTCAATGTCCCAGCTGATGACAGCTGACACAATGCAAGGCTAGAGGGGCTGCTGATTGTGTTGAGAGCTGCAAGTGCAGGGTGAAAACTCTTGGAGCCCAGTCAGGAATGCTGCCCACAGCTGACAGTGCAGCCTTCATCATAAACCAGCCCACATATACCAGTAACTCATATACCGGATACCAGCACTCTAAGCAGCTCCTTTGGAAACTGCATCAAGTGCTATCTGCTGCATAAAAGAGGAAATAAACAAACATTTACCAACTTGAGAGTTTTCATTTCTTGACATCACTAGTTTTCAAATGAAAATGGGGAAAATTCCAGACTACATAGCAAAGTTTTCATTCAGGTCTGCTGCCATATTGAGGATATCCTTCTCATTTTCATTGAAGATGCTTTCATTAGCAAATTAACAGAGGGGTGAAAGGTGCACAGAGCTGTACTTGCTCTGCTCATATGTGCTCCTGTGTAAGTATTGTAGTAGCTGTACACAGGCTGATGAAAATGTTATCCATGATAATCTGAAAATAATGTAAAACCACAAGAGCATTTAATTGTGTCTCTCAGTTTTTAACCCAGAGTGGAAAAGAGAGATGTGTCCCTATCTACCCCTTTCACAATATATTACAGAATTCTTAATGGGTTTTTTTGATAAATGTTACCTATGAAAGCTTAGAAGGCTTAGAAAGCTTAGAAAATGGATGAACAGTAAAATAAGAGTTATATTTAATGAGAAATTCCATTCAACCATTTTAAGCTATTGGGATACCACTGTCATTTCTTTGGACTGAAGAATTCCTTTTGTTTTGGTTTTCAGGTTATCAGAGGCTGTGGTAATAGATACAACATTTCTCTGAGTACAGAAGGCAGCAAAGAAACATCTCTATCTACTCCTACAGGAGACTGATACCACAAGGAGAGGTTGAGTGTCACAGTGGGGACAAAACAGAATTACTACATATCTATAAATGTAATTTCCAATAAAGACTAGGGTTATGTGGAGTGCTGTCTGCATCTCAGGGGGATTCATAGGAATAAGTAAGATACCAGAACTGTAAATGCCTCTTTTGGCAACTGCAATAGCTACTGTGACTCTGGCAGTAACTCACATGAAGTTTTTAACTTAAAAGTCACTTTTATTGGCTGATGGAGTACAGGCCAGAAAAGCTGTATTTTCTTTCTCTTCAGAAAGCACAGAGGGATCTTTAAATTTTCACTTGAATTACCACCAGAAGTGGGTTCAAGCCTGGTTTTGGCTTTTTTCTCGTGTCTTTTTTAAGTAGGTCATTTTCTCATATGTCTTTTGAAAGCTGTTATCTGAAGCATGTCCTGATAACACAGTTGATGGCAATTATGCACTCTCTGCCCTCTCCTCAGCAATTGTGCTCATTTACTAATTTGTTCTGAGGTGGCTAATGCATTGTACCCTCGATGCCTGAGAGACGCAGCAGTGGTCTGTGCACTGCTGAGTGTTATGTTCCACTCTATTCAAGACCTCCTTCTTCAGCTGAGGCACCATCTGGGCCACCCACCATATCTTGATTTAAGAGCTCTCTCAAGACCCAGAACAGAACATTTCTAACAAGGAGGTGATAGCTGAGTTAAAAAAAAAACAAAAAAAAACCAAAAAAAAACCAAAAAAAAACCCACAAACCAAACAACAAAATACCTACACAAATTCTTTCCTTTATTTATATTAAAGACTTGTGGGGAACAAACACACTGTATGCAACAGGCAGAGATGACAGTTCTTGGCACTGACACAGCCCAGAGAGCTTGAGAGTGTCAGACCAACACACGTAGCAAGCCCAGGCTGAAGCAGATTTAAGCTGGCATTTGAAGAGAAGGGCACTGTATCTGGCACTTAAATTAGCATAGCAAGGGGGAAAGAAAATAGAGGGCCAGAAAAGGGAAGGACATTCTATTCTCTCATCTCTCCAAATCTGACCAGAAACGCAGTAAACTCTGAAATAAACCATTTTAGCTAGCATGAGATGACAGCTGCCACCCTTTAAAAACCAGTAACTGCTAGGTAAAATGACCATAGACATTATGTCACACAAGCTGTTTTTAAGTAAGAGAACAGAAGTTATCCCACAGTACCTCATGAATCTCAATGATAAAAGCAGTGAAACCAACCCCAGAAGCAGCAAACACAAGCAGGAATCAGCCAGGCTTGACACAGCTGAGCTGCCTGCAAGCAGTAATCGTTGGTTCCACAGAAGTGCCTATCCCATTCCTGCTATCCCAGAATTTAGCACCAGGCACCAGTACACAGGGTGAAAAAAGTAATAATGTTGGTCAAGGGTGAAGCTTCTACTCCCTTGATTTCTCTGAAGAGAGAGACAGGAAACATAGACCCCCTGATTGCCAGATTTTGGAAGTTGTTTTGTTGAGAAAAATATACATGCCATGTAATTTCTCTGGAAAACTGACAGCACTAAAGCAGTTGATAAAAAGGTGATATAAAGGTCCTTGCTCCTAAAAGATTTTTTCAAAGCAACCTCTAAAAAAATCTTCATCCACTGAACAGATGGCTTCCTGAGTTCACTTGTACCTGAGGAAGGGTACTAATAACTGGTCTCCACAGACTGGCAGGAGACCTTTCAGCCTATGCCCATTTGAGCAAAGCAGTGAAGCCTCTCTCTGCAGGAGCTCATATGCATCCATGCCAGTATAGCACCTCTGCTGGTATCCTGCAGTCTGTCATCTTGGACATACTGCCCTGCTACCACATCAATTTTCCACCTCTCTGCCAGCTGCTTTGGTGCAAGCTGTGGAACCACAGAACTGAGCTCTGTTATGCAATGCTGGCAGAACCTTAGAACCTCTGAGCTCAGAACAAGAATGGCAAGCAGGGATCAGGATATTGAACTTGACTTAGCATTAGGAAAAGTCTCTAGGCCCAACACTGATAAAATGTGTTACTAAGTGCACAGTGCTCTGAGTCAATGAGAAGTTCCTGAATACTGATGTCAAATACATCATATTACTGCAGGTGACATTCTCTAAACAACATTGGATGGTTTTAGAAGGCCTGCTGACCTCAGCCCAGATGGTTCTGGCCACCCAGGCACAGCTGAAAGCTTTTATCACAAAGATCATGACCAAAGCCTACCAGGAGAGAATACTCAGAGCAGGAAACAAATGAGCTATGACAATTAAATATTATACCCAACACACCACAAAGAGAACAGAAACTCAGTTAGGGATACACTGTTTAACAGATCTAAGTTTGGTTAACCAGCAACACAATTGATAAGACTACCTTCTCCTTCTGTTTCTCAAGAGTGGTGCTACATGCATATTCAGTGCTACATTCAGTGTGGAGAGTATTCAGTAAAAACTGTTCATATTTCAAAAAATTCTTTAGAAAGCATTGCTAAGCCCCATGTATACTGAGATAACTAATGGAAGATGGCATTGACCTAGAGGTGTTTAGTGGCTTTCAATGGAAAGTCCCTTTTTTTTTCACTTACACATATTTATGCAGTAGCCAGCAACACATGAATGTAAAGACACTTGGTATTCTCTCTCAAATAGAAAAAATATGTAAATTTATATCAGTACCTAAATAATGAATCATGTCAAAATATTAAATCAATTTCAGTTTTGGAAATTATAAAAAATGTGATTCAAAATGTCTCCCCCTTGTAGTACAAAATGGATTGCTATAATTAATCATATGAAATCAAATACATAATTTGTACCGTTCTTGAAGTCATACAACCCAACATACAGCTTTTTTGATCCTTTCCCAAAAGATTGTTAGTGCATTTTGAATCACTACACTGCTTTTTTTAGAGTTGCCACATTGTACCCCTGAGGTGATAATCTTTCAGGGAAAAGAGAGAAGCCATTGCTACGTGCTGTGTTCTTGCACACCCAAAGCTATCAGTGCAAGCAAAGCAGTTTACATCCTGTATTCAGATACAGTGGTGTAAATCTGGCACCACCATTAAAGTACACACAGTTATGAATTGACATTAGGGTAAGCAGAATTTGGGCACAATGCATATTCCTTTTTATTAAAACTCTAAAGCATTTTGAAAGCCCTCAGGTAAGAAGTACTAAAAGAAATGTTAAGTACATTAACAGTTATTGATGTGCACACTTTCATACATAGAAAGTCTGAGTATAAATTGCAAAGGACTATGGAAAGGGAATATTGGATCCTGTGAGAGACATAGCACAAGCCAGTTCAAATGCTGAGGAATGAAAACATGTTTTTTTACTGCCACACCTGCTCTAACATACACCTGGCCCAGCTCAGACACACTCAGTGGCTGTGTACATCTAAACTGGGGCTGAAAATCTGGTATTCATGTATCAAATTAAAGCATGTGATGACTGACTTGTGATCTCAAAGGTGTACACACTGACAATGACTGATATGGCCTCTGTTTTCATATTTATTCCAATGGCATGATTATTCTAGCACATCAGATTTACAGAGCATGGAGGAACAGTCCCTACACTGTCTTGCTCCTGCCGTGCTGTTGCCACCCTAAGCAGTGGAGCTGGGACACAGGTCACTGAAGCACGTCCAGCTGATGGCTCCCAGCTCCCTCTCGAGCCCTCACAAGAGTGTGAGTGAACAAGTGCAGGCATCACTGCACCTTGGGCTGTGCAAATGCACGTACCTAGATCTTCCTATTCGTGTCACTTCACACTAACCACATGGAATTATTTCTTGTAATTGTTAAGGGGCAAACATTAATCACATTTTCTGGCCAGAGCAATTGCTTGAATGGGGTCCTGATATTTTTTTATTCTATCTTGCTTTTTCCCCCTTTTTTTTTTAACATTCTACTATTTCTTTTCTTTTGTGGTATTACACCATCCCTCTCATTGTGAAGTTCATTCCACCCTCTCCTATCAGTAATTTTGTGGTTTTTCCATCCTTTTATTCCAGCTGCTTCCCAGAACTGCCAGCTAGGGTGGCTCCATCACTCATCTGCAAATAGCTTGTCAATTCCAATGGACTCCAGCAGTCCCTTCAGCTCCATGTGTCGTGTTGCTAAGCAACATGCTTATTGGCAGGGCTTTTTATTATTGTCATTGTTGTTATTAGTAGAGGTAAACTTTTTGTTACATTGCAACCATTTCAAACACACTTTCATTACATAATTCGCTTCAGTTCAAAATACAGGAAAATGTTGCTCAGGGGAGTGAAGGAGCAAAGCAAATGAATCCCACTGCGGTACAGAGATAATGTGAAGTTTGTCTGCATGGGTACTGCTATACAAAAAAAAAAAATTGACAGGTATAACAACACAGCCTTATGTTTTGTCACTTGGAAAGCCCTGCACACAGAAACTCATCCTGATACTAAAGTCTTCACATTCTTTGCCAAGTGACTGGAGGGGGAAGAATTAAAATTAGCCTTATAAACTAAGGAAACAGTGGGAATATTAATGTTCTAATTAAAAGAAAGGAATCTTGCATGCCCAGTGGAGCTTCTGTGTAGACCAGGTCCTTGAAAGGAAATTGCAACAGATGGGTACTAAAGAGATTTCTTTTATTATTATTATTTATTTTCTTAATATGATTAGATCAAAGCAGTTGACTCCATTTCAAAAAAGGCAATTTTACTATAAGCACTTATTTATATTGGGAAAGGCTAACAAGACAAAAACTTGTGAACCTGGTTTTTAATCCCAGTCCATCAGGGGATTTCTCTGTAATATTAGGTAAGTGATTTATGCTCTTTTCTTGATTCTCCTGATCTAAACTTTAGGTGTTTCCTTTCTAGTTCTTAGGATTCACCACATCAAAGTCAACTAGCATTTCCAAAAATATGGAGTTCTTTCAGTGGAAAGTGCTACATAAATATAAATTGATATTTTAAAGGAATAGTAGTTCCTACAGAAATATTCTCTGACTCATACATGGTGATTTTGCTCTCCACTTGAAAGATTATTTTTGGTACTATTTCAGCCCTCCCCCAGGTGTGTGACTGAAATAACCAAAGTATGTACATGGATTTTATGTTTATGAGAGAGGATGGTTTGAAAGGTATAAAGATGGAAGCACAGAGGATATCCAAAGTTAGTGTTAAAAAGGCATGCAGCCAGTGATTATGCCTAACAGACAATGCTGGTCCTAATCTCAACACAGTAGTTTTCCCCTCATGTTTTTATAATTACCTCTCTTAATACAGACATTTAGACATTTGCCTCGTTCAAATATAAGGTCTTAGGAATCTCTAAGGGATTGTTTCTTTGCTTAGATTTCGGCATGTAAGAAGGAGGAAGGATGAAGAAGATTACTGTCTGTCGAACAGGATTTATTTCTTCTATGAGTAAAATACATTTCAACAAATACTAAAGAAATTTCCTTGTTCTAAAAAAGTTAGGAAAAGAAAAAAAGAACAAGTGATGCAGAAAATGTCTATATTCTGGGCTTCACACCTCCCAAAATCAGTTTGGTGAGGCCCAACAAAATTAAATTTAACAATCGGCAGGAAAGTAAGCCAAAAAAAGAGGTTCAATATTTAGTAAATAAATGTATTAAATTCAGCAGGGTCTTATGACATTCACCACAAGCACTAGGGAAAAGGAATTAGGAGAAACCATTTTCATCCCTATGAGTTTACAAACATTAAGGTAGACAGAAGTCTACCTAGTTTCAACCACAGAAGCCCCAAAGGACCAGAAAAGGAAATCTTTGAAAATGGGAGGGTGTGGGGCGTGTGGGCAGAGGGGATAAGGGAAGGATCCAGAGAATTACGGAGCACTTGACTTCAATTCCCAGAAAGATTCTGGAACAAACCCTTAAACAATCAATTCAAAAGCAGCAGAAGACAGCAAGATGATAAAAGACAGCTCACTTGAGTGTGTTAAGAACTGATGATGTCAAACCAATCTAACGTCCTTGTCTGCCAATATAATTGGCATAATGGATTAAAGGGAAGCAGTAGATATAATGTATCTTGCTTTAGCAAGGACTTAGAAACTGTCTTGAGACACATTCTTCTAAAAAGGCTGAAGAAATATTGCCTAGATCAATTGTTCTTACACCGTAAATACAAACAGCAGAGCTACAGGGGCACTTCAAAGTGATGCTCAGCAGCAGCTGCTCCTGCACCAAAAGCAGGAGGTGTGAGATGTGGCACTTCAGGCTTAGCTGCAAGAGCAGGGTGAGAAAGAAGATGTGGCTACAGAGGTCAGAGAGGTTTAAGTGAGTGAAAGAAAGGGAAATGGGAAGTGAAGTGTGATAAAAGAAATCAGGGGCAGTGAAAAATATGAGTAGGATCTCGATTTAAATACACAGCTAGAGGAGCAGGCCAGGTAAGGAACACCAAGTTGGAGAGGCAGGGATGGGCAGTGGATTCCAGGTTAGAAATCTGCACAGGTATATTAGGAATCTGCAGTGGTAAATTAGAGTGTGCATGAATGCATTGTTGTTTGAGCAGCAGTAGTGAACTGTGAATCCATTGTAACATTGTTCTGGGCCTACATTTTCAAGATGTTTGGAATTTGGCAACTGATCTGTACCAGAGCTAGTGCACTACTGCTCTGTCAGAGGTGCCCACAGTCCAGAAAACCTGGACAAATGTATAAAAAAATAAATTTCAAAGGCAAAAAAATATCCTGACTGTTATGAGAAACTCCTTAACGGACACAGAGAATGAAATGCCACATAGGAAAGCTGTAGAAATGCTTTATTTCAAAGCTTCTGATGTCTCTGATATTCATCTCTGAATGAATCTTTATGCTGCTTCAGAAGAGAGGATCATGCTAGATAATCCCGTGAGGTCTTCTCCAGTCCTGCATTTCCAAGGGGACATCCTTTTATTGGCAGTTTAAAGAAGTGGCACTGCACTCTCTGGACCAGCTCCAATGAAACAAAGGACAATCCAGCCACTTAAGCCCACACTTGCAGGAGACAGGCAAGCTGAAAAAGCTGACCTCTGTTCCTCAGAGCCCCACCTGAAAAACATGCTAGCAGAAAGTCTGCCTATTATCAGCCCTCCTTTGCTATTCTCGAAAATTTAGAGAGTGAAAGGAAAAAAAACCCTATATTTGAGGAGTTAAAAATGTACTACTAAGTTGGTGAGTGCTTTAACAGTCAAATAAAAATACAGCAGTTACTATTAGCCCAGTTTCAGGAATATCCACACTTACTCTCCAAATTGGCTTTAAAAAAGGCCCATTTAATATCCCTAAAATTGTTATACGGGAAAGCCTACAAATACAGACCCCTTTTCCTGGATGGGTACCATGCTTGTCCATCCAACATAGTTTGGTGAATGCAGACTGACAGCTTCCTGCCCCTTGAGCAGTAGAGGCAGGAGACATTATGAGAAACCACCAGCATCCTGCCATCCTCAGTGGGAGCAGCATGAGCCTCATGGTGGGGCTTTTTTCCCCTCAGTCCTGGGGAAAAGGGGAAAAAAGCTGTTTGTTTTCCTGCCCCTGCCAGCTGCCCTTTGGCAGTGGCCCCCAGGCCCCCCAGTCCCACACACACCAAGGGCAATGGTTAGCCAGGCAGTGACTGGGGAGGGGCACCCCAGAGCTGGAGCTGGAGCAGGGAGGCAGCAGCCATCAGCACCAGCTCAGAGTTTAAACCAGCAACACCCAGCCCAGACCATGGTAAGGCTGAGCCCCTGCACTGTTGGGGACCTTATCAAAGCAGGCAAAACAATCTCAATTCATAAAATTGGACCTAATTTACTGTAGTGGTAACTTACAGAAGTTTTATCTAGTGATTCTGAGATGTACATGAATAAATAAAAGACAGTGTACCAGTGGAAACAATCTTCCTCTCCTTTCCCCAGGCTCAGCTTCAGCACAAAACTTCTGCCTTCAGCAGCCCTCCTCCACCCTTACTCATCCCAGCTCCCTTATTTTCAGTGTGCTTGCACTCAGGCCCTCCCAAGTCCTTGGCTGAGGCAATGGATGGCACAGGAGGTTGGAGTCTGGGTGTAATGTCTTTGCTCTGCCCCTCAGTTCTTCTTTCTCCTTTCCTTCTGACCGCCCCTCTACTCATCCAGAGCTTACCCACGACTGGAGCCCCTCAGGAGTGTCCTTGCTCTAGCATGGGCCACCCATGGCCACAGTCCCCTCAGAGGCATCCTTGCTCAGTCACAGAGCACTCCTTTCCAAGAGTGAAACTCCAACTGTGTCCCCAGCAAGTGTCCCCTTCTGCACCTCTCCCTCTGTGTCTCCTCAGATGTGTCCTCATGTCACTCCTCAGGTGGTCACACAGGTATCTCTTGCTTCTGTCAGCTCCCAGCCTTCCTTGGACACATCCAAGGATCACACTGCTCCAAGTGGCAGCACTTTGGGACACTGTGTGGTGTTTCAAGCTGCGGCCAAGCCATATGGAACGAGCCATGACCTCCCCAGGCCTCGGCTGCACACAATCCACCAGGTATGCTGAATGCAACCTCTAATGGGAAAATTAATGTTCAAGACAAACCTACATGCCATAAGAAAAGAGAAACGGACTTCAGGAGGCATCATGGGCTGTGCATTGACATAAAGATAGGAAAAGGGTCCCCCATGTGGACCCCCTGAACCTGCTCTAAGCATAGAAACCAAATGGTTCCCAGACAAAATTGCACAAGATTTCAGCTCTCAAGCACTGAGGACTGGAAATGAGGTTAAGGGTGGTTAAGAGTGACAGAGCAGAGTTCTTTTAATAATCTGGAATTTATATTTTTTCTCTTTGTTAAACTTCTGTGAGACATTCTACTGCTACAGTCAACACTGTGAATTCTTTCTTCAAATATCGCAGATATTTGGCATGACATTTTTAATTAGTCTTTATAGACTGAGCAGAACAACCACTTGAAACTGGCACAGCATAGCTTATTTTTTGAAAAAAATCTGCTAATAATGCCCATATACATTCTTTAAAAGAAAATTAATCCTTTAGAATAGTAAAAGTCAATATAATTAGGAGCAATGGAATCCAATTAGGTGGGAAAAAAATGGAGGAATCAGCAAATATCTTTGACACTGACATCTATTTGGCTGGGGAATGGCATCCCAAGGAAAATGGTGTGCACTCCATCTTTATTCACTTTGAATTTAAATGGCCAGAACTCCAATGACTGTTCAATATAAAGCAACCCTGCAAAGAGTATGAGTTACAGCCTGACTTCATCTAACTTGTGTTTGTATATCATATTTCTTGAATTCAGAAAAGAGAGGTTTTCACATAAAGCATAAGTGCCATTATTTATATTCTCAATATAGATTAGACTGCAGACAGAAAGAAATAGTTATAGTTATCTACAGCAATTTAGGGCCTTTTTTGCATTGATTTATTGATGGCTACTCAAGATTTCAGCTGCACTAAAAGATGCAAATTTTCACCCAAGACTGCAGTTATTGCTTTCAAATCACCAGATATGTTCCATCAATGTTTATGGATATTGCCTTCATAAGAATAAAAAAAATCACAATGTAGACATTGAATCCAAAGCTGCACTAGAGAATACCTTCCTTATGGCATACCCTGAAATGATCATTTGTTGTTGCTAAATTAAAGCTGTGTCAGTCAATCATTTTTTTTAAATGACTGCCTCCAACCAGCTGGTAATTCTTTAGAAAAGGGTGGCTTCAGCCACTCACAAGGGACAATCTGTGCTCAGTATCTCACCAAATTATTCTCACCCATAGCCAATGAGGCAAATTATTTTCCTGCTGGGTTAATGACCTCTGATTGTGCTGTCCCTACAGTTTCACTAGCTTGGCCTCACAACAGGCAGTGGTCTGATGCAGATGCTGTCAAGATAACGAATCCAGGTTAGAGTCAGCACTTGTTTTGAAAAAAACCCAGGGATATTTAAAAGTGGAATAATAGGAGCAAACATACCGCTTACAAAGTGTTGTTGAAGAAAGAGAGTAATTTTAAAATTATTTTAATAGACAATATAGTCTTCAAGGGTCAATTTCTTCTGTGCTAACACAAACAGGCATCACAGAATACCATCTATTCTCTCCGCAGGCTGGTGGTGGCTTCCCTCTCCTTGCTCCTGCTTTGCTTCTGTTCAGATCTATAGCTTTGGTGGGGGAAGGGAAGGGAAGGGAAGGGAAGGGAAGGGAAGGGAATCTATATCATGAATCAACTAGTCTGGTAAAATTGAATACTAAACATCAGATTTTACAGCTATTTTATATTTCCCATAGCCTCATCTGAGCAGAGGAAGGACATTTTGGTTGAAAGCTCATGGAGAAAAACAAAGTTATTTGAAAGACATTACTAGCAGTAAAATCCCTTCTTGGTCTGAAAATGAGGATTTATTTCCACTCAGAAAACCCTTAATTTTATCTAGAGATCATTGTGCAGAATCTGGGGCAAATGTAACATACTTCTGCAAGAAAGACCTTGAAATCTAAAGACACATATATAAGTTAACAGGTTGCAGTTAGAAATCTATTATAATTATGAGCTGGTTGAGGAAGACAGTTCATGTTTATAGGCTGAGACTTATCTTGCAACACCTTGGAAAATATGCCATATGCATCAAATGGCAGTAGAAATAATGGTATGTTTACTTACAAAAGGTCCCTGGTTCTCAGGGACTTATTGGGAACTTCAGAAAAACAGAACAGAACATTTCTATATAACCACAGTAAATTATCATCTTTATTGTTCCCCCAGAATTATTCCCTCCTTTACCTGGTCTTATTCCACACTGTGTATTAATTAATCTCCATTATATAAAACTTAAATCACATTTCAGAGTACTTAGGATTCAGCCCACTGGTTAGTAATTAACCTACCTTGCCTTTAGCCATAAACCTTTACGTCGCAGCCCTGTTTTTGATATATGACTCAACAAGTCTGAAAGTCTTAAACTCTGTTCAGATTAATAGCTGACCAACTATAAGATAGATTTTTCCATTTAAAGACGCCTCTTACTCTTTGAAACTTATTGCTTTTTCAAAGGTAAGTTAATGTGACACATAACTGTGACTTAAGGTACCATGAAATTTAAGATTTCACACAGAGATGATGATGATAGGATTCCTATTGATTTGCCACCACTTGCAAGTTGGTATGTTCTGTATATTCCTGCCAGGAAAGCTGTGCAGGTTTCTGCTGATCTGTTTGGGTGGCTCAAGGCAACCATCTGCATCTACTATTTGCCCCTCTGGGTACAACCTGGCAGTTTAAGAAAGAACAGGGCACCAACCATGTGCATTATGTCCCTTCATGTAAATGGGACCAATGTTCTCACTCACAGCAGGTCTCAGCCACCCCTCTGGAGCACCTCTGGGAGCACTTTTGGGCCTGCAGGACAGAGGTATTACTGAGACCAAGCCAGGTTCAGGTCGGACCATTTCCACTCTGCCTTGCCACAAATCTGGTAACTGCATTTGCACTGTTCCTCCTTCAACTACGACAGAGCTCCTACCAGGCTCTTGTTTCTTACTTCATTTGCAGAAACCTCTCACTTCTGGTAGCACAAGAAGACATTCTTCCTTACTTTCTTCCTTTTCAACATGGGGCTGACCTTCCCCAAGAGACGCTGAGCCATTTTTTCTGTTCATTTCTACTCACTCAGTGGACTGGGCAGTGCGCAAGCAGCACCTGACTGATTTTCATGGGGCAGTGACGATGGAAGCGGACAGAGCTGTATATGAAACTACTGACAGCTGATGTCAGGAATAATCATACCTGTTTATGTAGTAGGGGCCAGAACTGAAATGGAAACAGTATTTTCTCTAGGCCACTTTTTTTTGACCCCTCCCTTTGTTGCAGAAGCACTTTGGTTAAACAAAAGAGGGTGAGGAAGAATAGAGAGGGACGAAGGAGGGAAAAGGAGAGACAGAGGGAAAGGTTGAGGGAAAAGAGGTGGAACTTCAGCCCACAGCATTAGGCAGATATCTTGGTAGCAATCCCTAAACAAGGAAAAATCAAACTATAATCACAAATCTTGTCATTATATTTCTGAAACAAGAAAGTTTGGGGACCTAACTGGATCTGGATGAAACACTCTCTCTTTCTTTATTAGTCAAACTTGAGAAAGAGAGCTGTGGCCCACTTAAGTTACTAAAACTTGAATAGCATCTAATTCCTAGTTGATTACAAGCAATTGATTTGGATTCATCATAAGGAAATTACTAGATTAATTGGGGAGGGAAAAAAAGCATATGGAAAGACTTCTTGGCTCCTGCACAAACATTGGGGGAAATAAGGACAAAACAGTCTATAAGCAGTTACTATCTTATCAAATTTCTCCTAAAGTGAAATATTTTAGGAACAAAATAACTGCTTGCATAACTAAGGACATTTCCACAAAATCAGAATGACCTTAAAACAAGATTGTGCCCAAGATTATTTATTTGACTTTGTCCCTTTAAAAGGAAAAATCTCATGCTATGAAATAGGAGCTCATTAGATCATTGCTTAGATCAGCTTTTTTGGACTCTTTATTGATATTTTTTACCTCCCACAGCCTCATTAACAGACTGGCAAGATTCTTGCTTATTTTTCTCATTCCTTGTGGAATACATAGATTTCAGATAATTTTTATCCTTTACTTAACTTATTTTCCATGCTGGAATTAATCTTCTTTTTTCACACACTTGAAAAGCTAGAAAAATACACCACCTCATATTTCATTTAAAATAATTACCTTCAGTATGATTAATAAAAGAGTACATTACTGACATGTGGAGGTGGTTTTATTTATTTGATATTCTTTGTCTGACCAGCAGTAGCATAATAGCAAGAATATTAAAAAGCAACAGGGAACTGACATCACTCTACTTTTACAGGACAAGTATTCTTATGGAAAAAGAGGAAACTCCCTGAAGGGAAAGCATGTTCTTGGCAAGGCTGAGCTGTGACTCAGGGTGTCAAAAGTCATTTTCCTGTTCCACCACAGATTTTCTCCGTTATCTTGCACAAGATTGCTTAAGCTGTGTGCCTGAGCAAAAGTTAAAAATATCTCCCTTCCTTTGACTGCTATCATGACTATTCATCACTTGCTCTTCAAGGGAGAAACTATTTCGTCTCCTTGCATGTGTCTCTGCAGGGAGGGACTGAGCTGCCAGGGAGGCAGACCAGGCTTGTAGTGCTCCCTCTGCCCATCACAAGAGGAACACAACATCCAGAATTCACTGCTCAGCTAAGTCACACTCAGTGAGAATTAGCCATTCTCCCAGGCTTTTGGGACCAACATGTTGGATGCCCACAGAATGCTCAGTACAGTGTGTTATCGTAGATTTTGGAGCTGAGTTCACACATATTCCTGACATTTGGAGCACTTAACCAACAAACCAATGAGACTCACAGAGAAGTTATTGTTCTCTATATTGTGACAAGTAAGACTAATATATTTTTCCAAAATACCACTTGGAAAAATAACAATGATACGTTATTAGGAAACTATGCCTAATTATATATGGATTTAGCTATGCATACATATATGCCTCTCAAATGCAGGCTTATTGTTGCTGTTATTTTCAAAAGTTGAAATAAATGATTGCTTGCTCTAATAGTTAAATTCAGAATTTTCCAAGTTAAAGAATACAAACACACACAGTCTAACAATTAGTCAGAAATAGTGCTTTTGCTAAGTCATCTTATGGTGCCCACTAAAGGAGATGTCTTTACAAAACACATGGAATTTCACAGGACACAGGATATTCTAAATCTGAAACTGAAAAATAAGCTTAGGAAAAAGAGTTCTAGCTTAAATGCCTTAATTTTTTTGGTACAGGTTAATCTCTGCTCTATTCTCTGTACTCTAAAAATGTCAGAATATGACCCAAATAAGCAAAGTGTGATTAGATGTTGGACTAAAAGACCTACCTTTACATGTGTACATAAGTGTCTACAAGTATATGAGGTGCCCAAGTTTCTACTATTGTCAAGGAAGATCTATCCAGTAGAGTCAGCGGTGACTCGGGATTAGTTCAAACCACTTAAGACATCTGAATTTGGTTAGATAAATTGCATTTTAAACTTTGTTAGCTGTACTGATTAGGTTTCCAATAATCTGGGCAGAATCCTACCTTTTTTATCTCCAGTTGACTACTCACACACAGTGTGTGTTCTGTTAGCAAAACTGATATCTTGCAATCATCTGGAAAGCACCAAACAGTTTGGGTAACCTTGTAATAAGCAGAACTGCAAGGTTCTACTTCATGAGTGAGCTGCACCTGTCATAGCTGTTTATGTTTAGAACAAGTTAGACTTGTAGCTACACCTCCAGGGCTAATGAAGCCTTGAAATGATTCAGTGGTTGATGGCTCAAGGGCAAGGCCTACATGCAGAAAACAGAATAATGCCCATAAAATCTTGCCCTGGGTGCTGCAAAATTATTATCTAAGAGCAAATAAGGATTCAGTATTGTAGCCACATGCAGCATAAAATCACAAGTGTTGACCAAAAGGTGTCAGAAGTATCATCTCAGCCTCTCCTCCCTGAGTGATGCTTTGTGCAAGTCACTAACATGAGCACTGTACAGTCCCTACCTGACTGGCTGCCAAATGTGCCTCGATCATCCTTGGACAATGGTCAGAGTATTTAGTCTCTTAGGTTGGCATGGTGATAGAAACCTGAGTGCCAGTAGAACATCAAAATCTCTGCAGTTTGTTCTGTATTGTTACCCATCCTTGTGCCCCAATAGATAGATGGGATGTTCAGCACACAGCTTGATAGAAATGGGCAAAATATAAATGAAACTGCTGGTGACATTCATAAACTGTGCTGTGGGAAAAGTATTGCCAGCCATGTAAAATGATTATAATTTTGTCAATAATAAACTGTCCATACACTTTGCAACTTCCACATGAGGCATCCTCAGCCAATCTCCAAATAAGACAACATAAGTTGACATTCTTACAGGATGTAGGAAATTGAGAGGCACTTCTCATTCTGGTGTGAGTTTTGCCACTGCTTTTCGTAAGAAAAGATAATGAAGGCCCAGTAATCAGGTAAATGTGAAGGAAAGCATTGAATATCAAGTTTAAGGATTAAAGAGCCTAGCAGACAACAAATCTAACAATTATTTCTTACAACTTGATGTTTTCCTTGGCATGCTTACAGAGTTACTGTGGTCTCCTCCTGAACATTCAAAGCTTGAGCACTCCCCATCTGTTGCTGTTAGCTGGGGTTCCAACTGTTCACATTTTCAGGAGTGTGCCAAAGCACTGAGTCACTCATTTATTATCTCCAGCATACTGTTTTCAGAAGTGTTTAGGACACTCAGTCTCACAAAGTCATTGCTGAGGCAAATTCTTGATGGTGAAGATTTTAAAAGGGAAGTTTGTGGAGGGGTTTTTGTGATTATTTTCCTTTGTAAGAAGAGACAGAGCTATGTGTAAGTCAGGTTCACAAAAGTTATGTTTCCATTCTTTATAATTAATTTATTTAATCTTGTCAAGCAACTTGTATTCTCATTTTACTCATTTGTCTTCAGGAAATGGTCTTTTAGGACTATCATGGAATATTATGAATTGTAATTTATATTAATTCATGTTTATGATTCTGCCAACAGATGCAAGTGTGAGATACTGTGCAAACAAAGATGCAACATCAAAGGATTGCAAACTAAAAAGATCATTTATTTACTGTTTGTTCTCCAGTACATTACTCAGTCCTTACAACATTTTTTTGGGTCTATTATAGTACTCAAAGTCTACTTTCTTTAAAACTGGCACTTAGTAACAGGTCCCTCACCTAATGTGTACCTGCAAGATCCAATATCCAATACAGAGACATATAATCCAAGGAAAAATATAAACTTTTTTTTTATATTCAATGTCATCCATATACCTCATTAATACCTCAAAAATAATTTTAATTGAAGTCATAGATATATGACAAATGTAGGACAAAACCAGAAGCATCTTTTAGGAAATCTTTCTTTATTTTAAAAGAGATTGGAATCTATTCCATTGTAATCCAGGTCAGGCAAACACTACTCAATGCACAGACATAAAAAACATTTCACTTGCTTTCATCTGTGCAGAGTGATGCAAAGATCCCTGCACCAAGGAAGAAAAAGGCTGTCATCTTATATGGTATAATTTAGATACGTTATGGACATCCAACCAAGACCTGAAGATAGAGTAAGCCATCTGACACTGTATCCAAATCAACAGGCAGTCTCAGCTTGGATGTGCATTGTACAAAAAATGGATACAGGGTTTCTAGACCCCAGCTGGCTCTTGCAGTGCTGGTTTGGATTTGCCTTTCCTGCACGTTACCTTGAATAGTGGAGTGGGAATACCTGATTTTAAGAATATTTATGTCTCATTACCATGGTAGGTACAAACTTCAATCTTTAAATAAGCAAATACATTTGTGCTTTTTTGTAACTGAAGAAGTGAGACAGTGAGTAGTACAGCAGGTCTGAAGTTAGTGCATAACTCCAGCTTTTGGCCTATCATATAATACTTCTCTTCACCATATAACTTTACAAGAAAAATTCAATTTTACATGACAATATGAAGCATTCTAGGCAGTCTGGTAAAGGCTATCAAATATGATTTCTTTTGACTATGAAGATTTTCCAATCATTACAGTCAAACAAAACTGTTTCATCCATGTAACATGGTCCTGAGACCTTGAAGTACTTACAAATCTATTTTTTTATGAGAGCAAAAGCATTGTAGCCAATAATGCTATCAGAAATATGCCATTATGCACATCTGCAGGATTTGTCACAAACTCTACAAGCAATCCCACTCTTCTCCAAAAGACTCTATCGGCAATCTCGGTGCCAACAACTTCATGTCACAGACTTGCCTCAGTCCCTTCCACAGACAATGCGCCACATGTCCTTGTTTGACAAGGTGTCTGTCTAAATTGATATCATTGTGGCCTTCCTACATCTAGCCCATACAATCCATGAGAACTCATATGACAGGAAAAATAAAACACAATAAACCAACAGTCAAAACATACAGGACTAGAATGGTAAAGATGCGACAATGTGGAGAGCAATGACACAGTGGGCATGTACTGTAAAGCAGTTACTGTCATAGCATGAAGTGAACAGCATGTGGAACAGGCAAGATTTTAAAATTAACACCTATCTGTCCCCTCAAGTGTAGGACTTGGGAGGTCAAAGGCTGCTTCCATATGTTGCAGGAAAAAGAATAATTTAACAACTGATGAAGCCGCACAAATAAAGCATTACCCTGAATAATACACCATAATTGTAGTACTGTCTGTCCAAAGCAAAAAAAAATTATCTATATTACCTTAGTTACTTTCATTGCCTTAGTTTTCTAAATAAAGTAGCAAAGTAGTAAAGAATATCCCTCTGCAAATTCTTCTTTGTTTCTCCATAGTGATGCCAAAATGATTTTTGCTTTTATATTTCCTTCATCTGTATCCGTAGCTCTGTAGACTGCTGTTTATAGGTATATAGCTCCAACCTATAGCTATATAGTCATATAGCCTATCCTCATAGGCAGAAAGAAAAACCACATTCCAAAGGCTCCTATCCTATCTTGCCTCCTCTGGGAACCAAGATTAAAACCAGCTTCTCAAGAAACTTTCTCATGAAAAAAGTACAGCTAGTACAGCTAGTAACAAGAGAGGAGAGGCTCCAGAAGAGGGAGAACCAAGGGGGAATTATCTCATTACTTGTGCTTCTAATTGGGAATTCTTGCCAATTGTGCTAATTTTCTAAACTTATAAAACTGTATTCATCCCATGTGGTGTGGGCACTTTTCCATATCTGGCTCTGGAGACCTCCAATTAATGGACAGATTTTATATTACCTCCTATATTAATATTGTCTCAAAAGTGTGTTATTTCTAGGTCTTTAAGGTCTTTAGAGCATATTTCTACGCACAATTCTAAATTACATGGCAGGAATTTTTCTAGTATCTTGCACTAAAATGCTGTTGGTCTTGACTCTTTGACCAAATAGGGACACAGCCTAAATCTTCAGGGTGAGATGCTTTCCCAAGCAAAGAGTGGAAACAGGGAAGTTTGCCATCCAGAAGTGAAAGAGAAGGGCTCCCAACCAACAGGAGTGTCTGTTCCATACCACAGAGGGGCCATCACCTGGAATTTTGGGTAATCAGATACTTTCAATTGCTCATAATCCATCAAGACCTTCAACTGGTACATGAACATAGCGCAGTTGGATTCAGATATGAGGCAATTTATCCAGCTAAGGATCTGGCCTAAATTCAACCCAAAAGGGGTTTTAAACCTGTCCTCTGATGGTATAACTGGATGGCATATAACTAGAAGAGCCAATTCCTTTGCTCTAAATTGTATCTGTGCTTCTGCATAGTGGAGAGAGAACACTGCCTTTGTTCCAGGACAAATGCAGACCTGGATGCAGTACTCTAATTCTAACTTGTTTCTTACAGACTTCTGGGCTTGGGGGTCATGTCTAATTGCCAGCCTCTTGTGCATGTAAGGGAGAGATATTTTAGTTATAATTAGCATAAATAATTACAGATACACAAAAAGGCAAAACCCAAAAATGTCTCACAAGAAAGCATCCTTTGTGCCATGTGTTTCTGTGCACCAAATTGATTTTCAGTCCACACAACCTCTTTCATTTCTCCAATTATGAACCTCAGCCTAATTTGGAGCAAACATAAACAGCAGGTGAAGACGTGAAAAGGGC
Source organism: Drymodes brunneopygia (assembly GCA_013400955.1). Classification (NCBI taxonomy): domain Eukaryota; kingdom Metazoa; phylum Chordata; class Aves; order Passeriformes; family Petroicidae; genus Drymodes; species Drymodes brunneopygia. The sequence goes on along the minus strand of VZTZ01022866.1, from coordinate 561,540 downwards.
ACTTGCTTCTGACAAACATTGTGAATCTCCTTTTTATTTTTAATACTGAACCATAATCTGCACAGATGATAAGGTAATTAAAGCATAATGGATGTAGGGTAAATTATAATGACTTATATGGCTTAGGAGAAAGATGCTTCAGAGTAATGTATCAATGCCTGAGAACAGAAAGTAGTCATTATGCATTACCAAGCCACTGACAGATGGCTACAAATTATAAACTGTTAAGGAATTTTTAAACTGAATCGGACATAGTGATCTTCATAAAAGAACCAACAAGAAAATTCCTTTTCATAATTAAAACAAGGGCAAACATGTGACTTAAACTGCAAGATGCTATTTTCTAGGTGTGGGGAAAAATTCATCTTCTGCCAAAACAATGAATCCCTTCCTAATTATGATCCTCTGTATACTCAAGAATATACCAGTTGCTTTAGGTTAATCCCTGTCATGGTGACCATTAAATTTCAAATTAGTTTTAAATAGCCATCCATTTGCTAAACTCTACAATGACTCAGAGCAAACAGCCTGTGATAAACCAACAGTGCACAAGACAAAACATGGGGACAGCCCATGTGTGTCAGGCTGGCACTGCTGTTGCTGTCTAAGCCCTTGTACAGACTGAGAGGTGACCATGCCCAACTCTGAATCCATCCTCTGAGAGGAAGCTTGTAGAATAAGCACAGAAGACTTCAGTTTAGCAAACCTAATGGTGGAATAAAGTCTTGGGAAGTGGACGAGGGAGTTAATGCATCTGTTTGTTCTTATTCATATAAAAACTATGGCTAAATGAAGAGCTCCACAAAATGGTTTCAGATATGCATAATTGAGCCTAATGCTTTAGTGTTTAATTAGTAATTCTTAGAGTAGAACTCCACTGTAATGTAATATTACTGTCTTCATTATATAATCTTGTCTAGTAAAATTTAGCTGACAATTCTATTTCATTTTTTCCTTTGGCACCTTGTTTAGATTTCCATCTTAAGTAGGACTTTAAGACACACTTTGGCAGAAAGCTTCCTCACACAGAACATCCCATTTAAAAATTAATACCTTGCTGGCTCTGCTAATCAAACCTGGAAGAGTTTATATTAGTGTTTTAAAGTCAGAGTGCGTGGCTCATTAAAACCTAGCTTCACCAAGCTTAAAAGGGAGGTGAATGCAAATGGATGCAAGGGAGACTGAACTGCTATTACTTTTATTCCTTCTCTACTCCTACAGAATCTGATTCATTTACACTGCAAACCTTTAAACCTGACCTTTTTAATTTGGCCCAATACATGTAATTACAAATTTATCTCTGCTGGTGTATATGTTCCCCTGCTAAAGGCGAATACAAGAGACTCGAGGAGCATTCTTTTAAATTAATGCTATTCTGCTTTGATTGTCTCACACCATTCTGCTAGACTCTGAAAAAGTAAATTCTAAAACTCTAGTGCAAGCAGTGATCCAACTTAAAAAATGGTATAAAACAAGGTTATAATACACCTAGCCTAAGAGATACAGGTCATATACTAGAGAATATTATGAAGATATAAATTCCCCCACTTAAACTTCAGCAGAACATTTCTGAATTTGGCTTGTAAGTCCAGAAATATCACTCTCAATGTACAGACTTATGATACTACTTTCACCACTGTAGATTATCATGTTTCTTCCACATGTTTTTAACTCACTACATGAAACCCCAGTCCACATATGTTAAAGCTGAAATAACTACTCTTTGCAAGCATCCTGTTAACATCAACAAAGAGCTCAGCTAAACTACCTCGAGATTGCCTCTGAAAACAAAATCAGCACAAACCATGACTGTGTAGGATTCTAATTTACCTTTGTCAGTGAAGTTATCTACCATACAGTCTTTGTCCATCCTGCAAACATCCCACCCCTCTAAGGCAGCATTCAATTTCCTAAACAAGGATCTTGATTGGATCAAGTCACCTCTACACTGTTCAGCCCCTCAGAGCTGCCTCCACATCCCATCTGTAACCACCCTGTAGCTGCTTTCACTATGCAGATTTACTTACAAGACCTAGGATGCTCCTTAAGATTAGGAGGAGACTCTTCCTCTGCTGTGCTCCAACTAGAATGGGGTGAGACAGGGCTCACGCAACATCAATTACACCAGATGGATCTGTCACAGACAGTGCAGAATAAAGTTCTGCAAACACTGCAGGAATCAAGAACCTAATTTACTGCTCAGTGTCTAGGTCTGGCTCCCTATTTTACCTTAACTTGTTCTAGCAGAAAGAATTCACAATGTCCAGGATCACTAATGACAGAAAAACTCTTTGAAACCACCTTATTTTGCGCAGTTTTTCATTTTAATTTGTCTACCAAATGTGTTAAGAATTACATAATTAATTATGGAAATTGTCTTCACCAAGCTGGTGTCAACACATTAATTTGTTGCCATGTCAATATTCCCTTTGCAATTTCCCATATGCAAACAATTCTTACAAAATCAAACACAAATGTATTGGTTTTATTTGTCTTTAACTAAAGTTGCCAGCTTATTCTAGAAGACAAGGTGACTTATGTTTCAGCATACTTAGTATGCAACTCACATCAGGAGTGGTTCTCAGGTCTACATTTTTCCTGGCTGCATTTCTGAAAAGTTAAGACTCAGATTTCTCATTTAAGCTCCCTGACTCAATTGGGCAAATTGTGATATAGACCCTTTGCCCATTTTATTCTTTTGATAACCAGCATGAACAAAAACTACTTTATTACTCCAAAGGCAAAACAAATTCCTAACAAAACTTTCTAAACCTTACCTAACTCAACTTCAAATGGGATTTGTCCCATCTATGGCTAGTGGAGGATTCCCTCTCCAGTGAAAACTACCTACTTTGAATGCTCCAACAGCTTTGATCCTCTCTTTTCATAAAAGATGTTTCAAAGGTTTGTGCTGCCATCCAGAAGGACCTAAACAGGCTGGAGAAATGGGCTGACAGAGCTCACCACACGAAGAAGAAAGGGAGATACAGAATCATCCAGCTAGGAAGAAACAATCCCAGGTACCAGTGTACTCTGGGACCACCAGCAGGAAAACCAGAAAAAGATTTGGAGGGCATGGTGAGCACCTCACTGAAAACAAGCCAGCAATGCACCCTGGTGGCAAAGAAGGCTGGTGGCATCTGAGCAGCATCAGGAGAGTGCTACCAGCAGGTCCTTAGGGATGATCCTTCCACTCCACTCAGCAAGGCTGAGGCAACACCTGAGACACTGTGTCCAGTTATGGGCTGCCCTGCACGTGAGAGATATAATGGAAAGTCCAGCAAAGGATTGCAAAGCTGATGAAGGGACTGGAGCATCTTTTCTGTGAGGAAAAGCACAGAGCTGTGCATGTTCAGGCTGCAGAAGAGGAGCCCCAGCAGGGAGTCTCATTAATGAATAGGAATGCCTGAAGGGAGGGTGTATAGAGGATGAGCCAGGCTCTTTTCTGTGGTGCTCAGAGACAGGACCAGAGGCAATAGGCACAAACTGAAATACTGTCTGGACATAGGGAAAAATTTCACCTGTGAGAGTGATCAAGCAGGTTGCCCAGTGAGGTTGTGCCATCTCCTCATACTTGGAAATATTCAAAAGCTGTCTGCATACAGGTCTGGGCAAGCAGCTCTCGGGGCTGCTACTTGAGCAGAGATATTGGACCAGATGACCTTCAGAGGTCACCTTTCTGAAAAAGAGTCTCACTAACCTCTTCCCTTGCTCAGAATTCAAACTGGATTTCCACATGCAGTCCATGTCATTTTCCACATGACAAACTGATGGAGAGGTAAGATTAACAGAGCTTTTCCAGGACATCAAGTTCTGACTCCAGCTACTAAAGGTAAGAAAGTAGTATTAAATAGAGATTAATCAGTGTGGTGGTTAACCTTGGCTAACAGCCAAACCTTCACCCAGCTTCTCATCCTCCTTCCTCCCCTCCAGTCAGCAGGACAGAGGAGAAAATAAGGACATTAAAACAACATCCTTCCCCTACTCCCCCTGCTGACTCCACATCTACAGTTACCTCCTCCTCTCTCAAATTTTCTACCTCTCCTTGGCCCAGAGCCATACAGGGGGATGGGAGATGATGTTTGGGATCAGACCCTAACAGCTCCTCATAGCTACTCCTTCCTTGTCACTCTTTTCTCTGCTCCAGTGTGGGCTCTGCAGGGGTTGCAGCTGCTTTAGGCCACATTCACCTGCTTTGGCAAGGGTACCTCATGGGCTGCAGCCTGGAAAACTGCTCTACCATGGAGCACCTCCTCTTCTTCTGACCTCATGTTCCCTCCTCCTTTCCCTGGGGCACTTTTTGACCTTTCTTAAATATGTTTTCCCCAAGGCACCAGCACCTCAGCTGCAGCCTCAGTCGTGCCCGGCAGCTCCAGCCTCTCATCACAGGGGCCCCACCACAGCCCCTGCTGCTGCCAGTGTGGCCTAATCTACCTCATTTTAGATTTTACCCCTTTCCACCTCCAGCTTCTCAATTATTGTTTTCATCAGAACTACTCCTAAAATGTGGTACACTGTTGAATCCAGACATCAGGGTTTGTAGTTGTCTCGTTCATTTGTTTCTCCTTCCTTTAATAATAGGAGTTCAAAAGCACAAGAAATACAGTTATGGAATAGCTGTAAGCAACAAGGGACAGAAATAGCATTTACAAGGGGACAGTCTTACAAAGCTCAGACATCTGTCATGGTATTATCTTAAGAAGCTGGGACAGACTGTCAGTGTGTGAGCCCAGAGCATCAGCACTGTGAACAGAATACAACAGGATGCTTTGGGTGGGAAAGGACCTTGCAGATTGTCTAGTCACAAACCCCCCTGCCATGGACAGGGACACCTTCCACTAGAACAGGTTGCTCAAAGCCCCGTCCAACCTGGCCTTGAATACTTCCAGGGATGGGGCATCCACAGCTTCTTTGGGCAACCTGTTCTAGTGCCCCACCCTCCTCCCAGTAAAGAATTTCTTCCTAATATCTCACCTAAACCTGCCCTTATTATTAGAATACTCTTCTAAGTGTACAAGTAAGTCAGAAATAATCCTTTGCAGAAAAAATGACCCATTAGAAATGGATGTTATTTAACTGTATAACAGAGGAGGAGAAAGGACAGTTCTCTGTTGCAGGAAGAGATTAATCCCTCAGAAATTGACAGCTATAATTATGATTTGATAATATGAATAATGACTAGTTTCACTTCATAGTAGTCTTGCAAAAGTCAATAGAACTATTTGCACAGGAAAATGAGCAAATTTTGTTATTAAATCTCATTTGATTGTTCAGCTTTCTCTCATATTTTTTATATCCATCAGTGTCTTTTTTTCCACCCAAAATGCAAAATTCCAGGGCTCAGAACATTCTACCAGTAACCGAAGTGATTAATCTGCTCTAGCAAGATTAACAATGAAGAGAAATCAAGAAATTAAATTCTCTTTTCAGCTTAATCCCTTTTTATTAGGCCACATGAAACTGTTGATTGAAGAGTGCATCAAAATACATGTACTTTATGAACTTAATATCACGTAGATCCAGAAAATCGATGGAGCTTCTTTTATACACCACATGTATATCCCTGTGACTGATTTCCATTGATTCAGGTTTGTGATTTCTGATGTTTATTACATATAACAAATAAGCATACTAAAAATAAAGACCTCTTGATGCATCTATAGGTTCCTCTATTAATTGCATGATGAATGTTCTATAAACATATTACCCACTCAGGTGCAGAACTCAAAGCTATGCATTCTCCCACATAGAGGGAGCTGTGAAAATCAGGCAGGATACACAGCTATGCCACACTTGGCGGCACAGGGATTCGAGTACTTTGTATTAGTGACAGAACTCCTAGGGCAGAGAACTGAATTCCTTTTCTCATCCCTTAACAGTCCTGTGGTGAGACATTCTCCAAGGAGATGGGACTGAAAAGAGATGGAATTGAAATCCTTTTCCTTGAGAAAGTAGAACCAAATCTTCTTCATCCTGGATGAGTGCTTACATGCAACATGGAATATACGAAGGAGGAAGCCTGGATAGGTCTTTCTCTGCCGTGAAGCAGACAAATTTTTAAATTATCTGATTTCCATTATTTCGAAGAAACTAATTAAGCACCTCTCTTCAGAACAGAGTTTCCAAGCTGGTGAAGTTTCCAGAAGAGGCAATTTAAGATACATACAGTTACACTGAAAATCTTGAGGATAGAAGAAAACATATCCTATATATGGAACTAAGTTTTTTTTCTTAAGCTAGAAGGGACAAACAAGGAGATAATTTTGAATGTTATCATGGTATAAAGGGCTGTGTCAATCCTATGGTAGAAAATAGGTAGAAGAGTTAGCCAGCACTTGTTGGCAGGAGTGCCTTTGGACCATCTGATCGTGTCCCTGGATTTAAACCCTCATGGGCAGCACTGGCCCAGTGCTCTGAGCAGCATCTTGGTATCTCACCTTCCTGCACTGTGACAGCAAAGCTCAAAGATAACCAGAGCCTTTCCCTCCTGTGAGCTGCTGCAAGCACAGGTGAGACTTCAAGGCTCTACAGCTATTTCAGTGGCCTCCTGTCCAGCCTGACTCCCTATAATGCACCCAGCTCTCAAATGAAAGCTTCCTGATAAGTTTTGTATTCCACTGAAGTTTTCCCTAGAGGAAGGACATGATCACAACCAGTAAGCGACTTTTATTTGGGGGTGACAGGAAGTGAACTGTTCATGTTAGAAACATGATCTTTAGTTTTTATGTTATGGATATCACTTGTCATATATTGTGAACTACCTAAGCAGTGCTTGTGCTTTTCCAGCAAGTCTTGACAGTATTGAAATCAGACAATGAAATAAACATTGCTGCTGCCAAACAAGAGACTGGCCAGAAGTATAAACTTAGATCAGCAAAACCTGAATTAATCACAAATCTGTGGCTCAGTACCAAGTCTCCTAGTGAAAAGCCAGCTAAAGAATAACAAAAAACAGAGAGAAAGAAGGAGAACCTGATCGGAGTGTTGCGGGTTTAAGCCTTGGGCTGGGGCCAGTGACTGCTGCCTCCCCTGCTCCAGCTTCAGCCCTGGGGGTGGCCCTGCTGGGGAGGAGGTGACACACACAGAGCCTCTGACCCCAGCCACTGCCTGACAAACCATAGCCATTTGTGTGTGGCTGGGGGCCACTGCCAGGCTGCAGTTGGCAGCTCAGGAGAAGAAAACCACTGAGGAGAAGAAAGCCCCACCATGAACATCACTCTCCTCCTGCTGAGGACAGCAGGATGCTGGCACTTTGTCACAACACGTTCTGCCCCTCCCCTCCAGGAGGCAGGAAGCTGTCAGCCTGCATTGGCAGGATAAGCATGATACCCAACGAAAAAGATCCATATTTTTAAGCTTTTCTTATTTGTGTTAAAGAAGCATTTTTTAAAACTTTTTCAATCAATGTGGACAATGAGTGTTGGTATTCCTGCAACTGGACTAATAAATATTTGGTGTATTTTGATTAGACTTTTAAAGTATTCACTGGCTTAACAATAAATTCTTAGTTCCATATGCATATACATGCATGTATAATGTCTTCCCTTTTAGCAAAAAAATAAAAATAAATTTGAGTGCATCATCTGCTGCTTCTTGCTTGGGGGAGTTTTCTGTTAGCTTTTTGGCCTTTCTAAGGGATCTTATTTCATCTTACTGACTGCTTCAGTGAAGAACACCTTTATGAGGGCAGTGGTCTATTACAGAAACCAGACACAAAGACCTGAGTCTAAATAAATTACCTGTAACTACTTGGGAAGGGTCCAAAAGAAGCAGGAACTGAACTGAGATCATGTCTGCCTTCAACATAAATTCACCCTAACTGTCAGAGTAGTACTCCTCCACAGTTCTTTCATCCCTGGGGTTTCCAAGGCACTTCACCTATGAAATCTGTGTACTAAATATTCATTAAATTCTGAATTCTTCTTCTTGATCTTTGATACACACTAGTTACTCTACAGGACACAGCAACAGCCTGGGAACAGAACTGGGGCAGAGAAGTAAATTGTTAATTATACTAAAAGTGAATCATAAGGCAGAACATAGTTACATGGCTGAACGTATTTTCCAGCTTAAAAAACAGCACCTTCAACATAATGCCTGTGAAATCATCGCACATAGCAATTTGTTAATAAAAAAGTGTATCCTATAGAATCACTAGCAGTTTTTACAGTACATTGTAGTTGATAGCCATAAAGCTCTTAAGGGCTGTGACCTACCAGTAAAACCCCACAATGAAAATAATCTTTCCCATAGATTAATTCATAATGAAACTCTTCTATTTTGACATTTTGAAGTCATTTTGATACCTGGAACTGGGAACTAACTGAAACTTTCTCAGAGGCCACAAATTTCCATTACAGAGACAAATTTTCAAGAACAGTAATAAGTCCTTGGCATTTAGTACAACTGCATTTTAGTATGATTGGACATGCTCTGGGATAAGAGAAGTATCATTTTCCCCTCCTCAGTTGGAAGAAGAATGACAAAGGAGAAAACTGCAAAAGAAACTCACAATTCCAGCTTTATCAGGGAAAATTTACATCTCTACAGTTTTAAAGGAAAAGGCTTTCTGCATTCTTCCATTTCTGACTTTTGTGTCTGAGCTGGCAACTGGCCTGAAGGACCGATCCTCTGACAGAATTATTGTCAGGGAGGTCAGCTGTAAATTTCAGTCAGTCAGTACAGGGCACAAGGAAAACCTTGTCAGGAGTATTTTCCTTCAACTTGGCATCATATATAAACACTAAATATATGGCTCTAAGCATAAATCTTCAACTAATAATTCACCCTGAAAATCAATAATTTTAAATTCACAGTCTGCTACTTGTGAACAGAATCTCCACTGATAGAGCTGTTTTTCTATGCTGTGGAGAAAACTTTGGCCACACTTACTGGAGTAAATGAACATCTCAGAAAAGAGAAAGCAAACATTATTTTATTACAGATATTAAAACCCAGGAATTACTGGGATAATCACTTCTAAGCAGTAAATTAAGAGAAACCATGATTATAGACATAAGAATTATATGGGACACCCATAAAAGTATATCTAAAATAAGACTAAATTACAACATTTGTACCCAATTTTTGGTGTTGCAAGCTCATAGCTTTTACTCATGGGGTTTCATCTTAAAACTTTAGAATTGTTATTGTCTGTAGACACCAGAACATTACTACCAATTTAAATTAAGTTTAAAAAACAAAGCCAGGGGAAAAACAAAAACAAACAAACACAAAACCAAACCAAACCAAAACCACAAAACCAACCAAACAAAAAAAAAACCAACAAAACCATACCAAATGAAAAAAACCCAATCAACCAACCAAAAAAACCCAACAAACACACTTGATATTCATGACCCTTCTGCTTACAGGGAGAAGCCTGAAAATGGGCCACAAAGGCAGAAAGGTCAAAAGCATATTATCAGGGGACATATATCTGAATGTGTTCTGAGGCATCTAAATGTATCATCACAAGTAACTCAATAACAACTTCATGTCACAGTTTTCTGAGTCCTGACAGGGTATTAAACAGGTGAGTCCTATTCTGCTTTCTGCAAGTTTCCAGACACCTTCAGTGCCAAACACTGTGTGTGCTGGCTGAGCTGTGACTTTGGTTCAACCATGTAGGGTCACCTCTATGTCCCTTTGAGAAGACACAAGCCCAAACAGAAGGAGTGGAATTGACAGTTCTGGGTTGTTGGGTGAGAAATTGTTACCAAACTTTCCAGCAGAAGCCCCCACTACAGGCAGCAGTATATCCCTCTAACCCCTGCAACCTTGAGGGTACAGCCATCATCTTTTAGCTGCTTATGCACTTTCTCACTCAAAGACTGAAAGGACAAGCAGCTCGGGCAGAAAGCCAAAGGCAGCACACATAAATCTTCACAGGTTCAAACAGAGCCCTCCCAGTGCAAGGGAGCTCAGAATCAGGTTCACACGAGGTCTGGATGTCAGTGTTTGAAAGAAGTTCTCATAGTTTTCATGTGAGTTCCCAGGGTACTGTGCAGTGAACCTCAGTCCTGCTCTGCTGACACAAACCGAAGTCTTATTTTAGCAGGATAAGCAAAGTGTTTTCACTTCTGCTTACCACTTAAGGCAAAAATAACTTCTGTGGCTCATTCTCTCCTCTGGCTACAAAAGCCTTGTCTTGCTTGGTGGTTTGAGGACTCAGAAAACACCAACTGAAAGGGAAAGACTGTTGCTATTGCAATAAAAGGTCTTTCACATTCTCTGCTATTTTCTAAAAAATTATCAGCTGTTAGTGGATATATACAAGAGCTAGAACAAAAGCTTCAGTCTTAAATTTCTCTATACCAACACAAAATGTGTAGACATGATGGAAAAAAGGAGATACTTTCTATAAGGATCATCTTCGTCCTACAGGGCTGGGGACATAGAGGGGACTTAGCAGTGTTGGGGCTGGATCTTCAATAGGCCAAAGACTTGAAATGGAATTATGCCCTTCCTTCCACTGTGCGTCTCCCGTAGACACAAAACCTTATTAGGACACAATTAAAATACATTATATAACTAATAGTAGTAAAAATTCATCTAAGGAGGAAACAAAGGATTTTATTAAGCCTGTTAACAAGGGCATTCCCACCAACAATGTATTCCCATGGAGACCATAAACTGCAGGGTCCTTGAGTAGGTTCTCCCAGCCCATCCTGCCTGACACTCCAAGCAGGCAAATTTTTCTGAAGAATGCTTTCCCTGTGCTTGCAAGTTGAAAGCAAGCTTGGTAACAAAATAATATTTATATTATTTTCTTATTGCTAAGGGGCTCAATCATTGCAGTTGTGCTGATAAAGTCCACCTCAAACACCTGATTAGCCTCCTAATAAATCTATTAACCGACTGATTTATCACAGCACCATTTTGCCACTATGCCAGGTGGCAATAGGAGACAAAAAAAAATTCAGTGAATAACAGGAAAAATCTGTAGCACTCACTCCCTTTTGTTTCCTTTGCATCACTATAAGGATGACTTCATATATTTTGAATGAGATTAATTTTAAACAATTTTCTCTCCTCTTCTTACCTTAAGTGCTAAGTGGTTGTGGCAAGGTTAAATGCCAAAGGACAAGATGAGGTTTTGCTGTTAAACTTCTACCGCAGCATTCAGGCAACTCAGAGCACAGGCTGTTATTTACTATTAATGGGACACCTGAAAAATGGTTAGTTCTAATCAAATACGATTCAGAGAAAGGAATCAAGCTTACTGTGTTCATTCCTCTTTTAACACTAAGTAAACAGATGAGACAGAAATAGAGTTTTGACAGGATATACACTGAAAAGAAGCTCTGTGCAACACGACAGATTAGTAGAAGCCCTACAAATCAAATTAGTAGAATTTTAATTATTTGGTGCTGAGAACATGTGTGTCCACAGCATTTGAATTCTGAAGATTTTGATTCAGTCTGCTTCTGATGTGGGTAACAGAGCAAATATTTCCTCATGGCTGAAGCACACCTTAGATTTCATTTTAGCTAATAAAGGCCAAAACTTCTCCACAGTACAACTGAAGGCCTGGTAAGCAGGAACTGAACACATTTGGATTACATCTAAAGCCTGTTCCTTGTTTGAACTCAAACATTAATATAGTTGCTGCCTTTGAGTCCCTCAACGAAGAGGTTCTGGCATGCATGGGAATTTCTTGGCCATTTTCATGACATAGCCAATGCTACTTTCTCTTTGGAAGCCACTCTTCCTACTGTGCTGGGATTAAGGGATATTAAAAAATCATGTTTGCAAAGATTACAGGTGGGTTTCTGCATCTGTGCAACTTGTTATGTTCCTGAAAGAGAGAATTTACAACCAGAACACAGGGATGCAATGCACAGGGGTGAAAACATAGCTGTATCCAGGGTTCTGGAAATCTAGAATGTTATTTTAGACAATGAAATAAACAAATTGAGTATTTAAAGGTCTCGCATTAATACTCCTTTGGGGAAAGTACAATCTGTGAAGCAGATATAGCTGAGAAGATCAGTCATTGCAAAGTTTAAAGAAACAATTAGACTATAAACACAATTTCAATTTTTTTTAAATATAAGAAAACAAAGACAAAGAAAATATTTTAGAAATTAAGTGAAATATTCCAAAGTTGGAAAAAATTGTGTCATCTGTAGTGTTTCTGTGTCAGTTCTGAAAAAAAATGACAGTAGGTATTTTTAAATATTACCTTCAGAAGAACTTTCTAGCTACCTTTTTTTTTTTAGATTTCTAAAAGGAAGAAATTCAAAACAGAACAAAAAAGGCTGCCCACACCCAGGGATTTAAGCATAAGGTCTCTTTATTGGTCCTTGCCCTAAAAAACAGATCAGCTTTCATTTCTACCTGAAATATTTTTTTCTGTACCAAAGTCCAGGCCTCAGAATTCAGTGACAGATTATTTAAATCACAAAAATTCAATTAAATATTTTTACTTCTGCAATTTTACATTGCTTGTCATTTCCTATTTCTGTCCACACCACTCGCCTTCCTACACGCTGCACATCTTGCTTTTGAAACCTCCAAAAAAGCTCCAATTAATTTATTCATTGTTGGTAGTACTGTATATGTCTTCAGGTTTAAAATGCATGAAGACTCAAAATTTAATTTGAATTTGCCTTAATCTTGTCATCTTTGGATCTTATAATCAAGCTACAGAGTAAAGATACAATCAAATTTTCTCTAACTTCACTAGAGAAGTTGTCTTACAGAGAATACTGCTTCTCTAAGAGAGAAGACTCCTATACTTGTGTCCACCAGTAATGCCCCGTCTTCCTTTCTCTTCTCCCTAACACTGCCACAAAAGTGATGGTGTCTCTGAAAACCCCTTTTCATACACAGTTGCTACAGAAGTTGGGTTACATAACACAGGATTTGTTGCAGAAATGTACAATCAGTTTGGCTTCCCTGACATGCCTGCAAAGATAAAGAATATAAATCTGAGGTTACCACATTTGGGTTTCAAGCATTTGCATGTACTTCATAAATTTCTTTTTATCCATAAGAAACTGTGGAGTTTTAGCGACAGCCAATCAGGAATGAAAAAAGAAAACATCCCTAAGAAATAATCTAACTGACCCTTGAAGCAGAAGACAGGTAAGATGACCCCTCAGGTTTTCTTCCAGCGTACACTCTGTGGTCTTTACAGTTTTGCACTTAGCTCTGGAAAAATTGCCATTATTGTGATTTTATCAATACATATCCAAGGGAAGTTTAATTATCACTCAGTTATGATTCTATGGTTCAATAATCAACAACTTGTGTCCTTAGCAGTTGGAGAACAAGAGGTCAGAATTTCTTTGTTCTTTAGAGGGTATTTGAAAGAGGAAGCCTATTTTGGCACTTTTTTTAGAGATATATTGCCCAGATCAATAGCTTAAAAGGAGGCTACTTACATATATGAAAAAAGGATGCATCTGCAAATATTTCTTCTTGACCTCAAAGACACAGTATTTCATTTGGAATTGATGAACATTTTACACATCAACTTTTTGTTCAAATAAAGGCTTAAGAGAAGTCTCGAAGCTCACATTTGCTCATTAAAAGAGTAAAAGGGGAAAAGAACAAAGCTACATTTAAAAAAATCTTATCACCATGGTAACTAGACACAAGCTAATTTTGTAACCAAATTTTACTGGGAGGACAGAATAGATCATTACCTCTATATCACCTAATCAGAGATTAAGAAAACCCCCAATAAATGATTTCTCAATAAATAATAATAATCTGAATACAGAATTCTAAAAAAATACATGAAAAGCCATAGTTTTGGACATGTTTATATGATATCAAACATTTTCAGACAAGTACTTCTGTTTTAAAATTTTTAGAGGCTATTGGCAAAAAAGAAAACATGTGAAGCTAATGATTACTTTGCTTTCAAAGAAGAGTGTAATGTCTAAAGGCTATCTACCTGTGCTATAGAAAATATTCCCCCAATGTCTTTTAGAGAGGATCAAAATTGTACTCAGTGTTTTGCACTGAGAAAAAAGTAGGAGATGTGTTTGATTGGCAGAAGTGCACAATGAGAGATGAGCTGCTCACCTTACCTACGCACCACCTACCCATGCTCCAAACACCTGAGAATTTACAGGGGATGTGAATTTTTTTAAATGCCACAGAGTGCAAGTGCCTCAGATCAGTAATGGGGAAAAAAAGATCCATCAGATTAATTACTATCAACAGGTAAGAAAGAAACATCAGGTTAATTTCTTCGTTCATTTAGGATTTGACCTTTCAGCTGAAGCTACCAACAAAGGCTTCCATCTAATGGTAGTTTTGGTGGCAGTTTCTGTGACATGCCCATCCATCTACAGCCTTCTACTACTTGCATCTTCCCAGTAACTGAACACCCACTTCATTATTAGGACCTGGATTGCACTAAGCAACACATTTTTATGAGTTACCACCTATGCAGCCCTCACAGAAAGCCTGGACTTCTCTACTTCACTATAATATATTGCCTGCTGTCCTGTACTTTATGGAGCAAAATATTAATGTGCAGTATAACAAATTCCCCACAAAAATAAATTAGTTCAGTGATCATCACTTCATGGCACATTGCAAATGTCACTATTCCTTTTTGAAGATTTAATCTGCTATTTAATATGCAGTCTCTTTTTTAGTTCTGATACTGACCAAGCTATTCTGAATGAAAATGGGTTTTTTTTTTGGTTTTTTGGGGTTTTTAAAATAATTTTTGTATGGTCCCACCAGGCTTAATAGAACAGAAGTAAGTTATATATGTTACATTATAACAAATATGTATTCCTTTAAATTCCTGATGAAAGCCCATAAAGACATTTCTCAATAGCACTGTTGGCAAGTTTACTTTCAATACTTCCTTTCCTAATAACCAGGTAACTATACACCATGTTGGACACTGGACCTTTTTTTCCCCTTAAGTTCGTTGTAGGATTGCCTTCATTTTAACTTCATGCAATCTTAGGTGTTACTTCTTATGTGGTCAGATACCATTTCCACTTACCAATGAATATTTCAGTATTTTATATTCAGTATTCATTGGAGCAAGAAATCAAATGATGCTGTTTTGCTTCCCTAGCAGGTATTCTAACTATTGGCCTGTACAGAGCCAGACTTTTCTGCTTTCTGTCTTTCACTTAATGAATTTTTAAGTAGTGTGTACAAAGTGGATTTATTACAAGACAGTAAAACTTAAGGACTGGTGGAAAAACTTCATAGTCCCTGATTCTTAAATCAATGGTCTCTAAAAGAGGAAGGGGAGGGAAGATATACACTTAATCACATTAAATGACATCTAAATATGTATTGGGACTTCTGTGTTCCGAAAGCAAATGTCTATCTTGTCAATTCTGCCAGTAGTTATATGATAGAAACTAAGTGATACCAGAGTTTAGGCAATGATGAGTAAAATTTAGTTGCAGAGTCAGGTTCAGTGGCTGCAAGCCTAATGGATATTCTGTGAACATTAGCGGGAGCTAAGTGCTACACTGAAGCACTTGGAGGAGCATGCAAGTACATCATCTTTTTGATGTATCCACAACGAGGTATCCAGATTCTACAGGATTTATCTGATTGCTACAGAGACAGCAAATAGTTTTCTGTTTCTTAAACAACCTCAGCATGAAAGGCATCATTAGGAGTTCTGTGGAATTAATTTTCCACATTTCACTCATTCTTTTATGGGTGGTTTCCAACACTAGATGAAGAGCAAGTGAGGGAGAACTAAGGAAATATACTGAGCTCTTGAATGAAAAAGAATTTTCTCTGGTTTAATTATTTATAATTTTGATGATAAAAATAACATCAAGTGAAGCATGTTAAGAATTCAAAATCATTTACTGAGAACATGCTGTCATAATTCAAATCCATGCTATCCATGAAACAATGCCAGCATCATCTCACTTTACAATAGCAAGTCATTTTAGCACAGCATTTCAGAGGTTCTATTACAATCTCCAAGAAGCAATACACACCTTGAGGCAAATTTCATTAAGATTCTGTTCTGAAAAAGGGCAAAATGAAATAAAGCTCTGAGAAGACTAGCTCATTGAGGTGTCAATGACACTAAGAAAAGGAAGATGTGAATTTTTTCTCTCATTGCAGCCTCACCTCAGTGAATAAGGGCAAAACAACACAGTCAGGATAGGAAACACTCCAACTTTCCTTAGTGCACAACTGAAACATAGGGCTGGGAGAGAGACACTACCCAGAATCAAACCTACCCTGCATATATTTAAGGGACTATAAGAAGACAGTAAGTCAAGTAAAGAAGGTTGGTTTTACAAACAGAAGAGGAAATACCCATGGAATCACCACACAAATCTGTTGAAGCCTAACACAGGACTGAGTAACTGAGAGTTATGCCAAAAGCCTACTTGGTTGCCTAACTACCGTAAGGATAACAACTTTGGAGACCTAAAACTTCATGGACAGACGATCCTGGAAAAGCCTTCACATATTTGAAACAACAGATTTGCAAGAAGTCAGTCCAGCCTTACAGTGTGAATATCACTATTTATTGCTTAACAAGTAGAAGACAATGAACACCTTATTCTCTGTCTCTGCACAAAACCTGCCACTTGGGAGGCATCTTTGCATCAACAGAAAATATGGCACTACTAATAAAAGAGGCAAAAAACTCCAATACAGCACACCCATGGAGTAAACAAGTTCAATTAAAAATTGACCTCCTCCTAACTGGACAACAGAGAAAGCAAGAATATGCATCCCAACTGCAGGTATTCTGCATTTAATGCCATTTGTTTTTAAGAGGAGAAGAAAAAAAAAAAAAAAAAAGACAACATGACATACCATTTCTCCCTAGAAATCAAAAAGAACTGGGTCTGGAAAGGAAGTTGGAGACCTAAGCAAGTGTAAGGGAAGTGAAGAGAGATGGCCATCGGGCAAGTTTAATTCTCAGATGCTGTATGAAAGGGATTAAAGGATGTCTCATCAGCTCAGAGCAGCCATACCTGGTACACGTGATTAACCTGGCTGAAACAAATAGCATCCAGAAAGGGAAGTGATCAGGAAGAAGTCTTGCAGAAAAGAACTTGACGCTGCATGCCCTGTTCTTTCTTTTCTTGGATGCAGAGGCATACTTGCCCTGTGAGAAACTTGACAAAATATAAAGGGCAACCTCTCCGTTTTCAGGTAAAAGAAGAAAAACATCTTCTATGCCATGAGTTCCTCTACTTCTGGCAGTCAAGAACTGGGTAGGGTCTCCTGGATCCATATCATACTTCTATTGCACATTGTGAACAGTTCTAAGAATAAGACTCTTCTCTTAGAACACCATACATTTTAATTTTAAAAATTCCACTTGTGGATTATACCTGCTGTTTTAGGCTGAAGACATTAGTTGATTCATAAAGTTAAAACTGCACTTAATCTATTCCTACAAACTATTTCAAAAAAGGCGCAGCTATCTTCTAAAATGTTCATCCAAGTAAAGTCTGTCTTAATTGCTCTTGGTTAAGTTCTACAGTTCCTAAATTATTAAGTCCTACAGTTCTAAATTATTCCTTTGTCTAACTTACAGCCTAAAAGCCATTCTAATATTCTCACATAAGTTTTAAGTGACTTAAAGACCTTTCTCATTCCATTTCCTATTCAGGTACATGCTTTAATAAAGCATCCAAAAAGTAATCAAACAACCCTCACAGAAAATAAGTGTTTATTACAGTTTTTTTCTACTTCTGAACAGATAGGAAAAATTTCTATCTTTACTTTTTTAAAATATACTTAATTGAAAGGAATTTTCTTTCTGGCACCTTCCTTATCTGGACTATCCATGTATTCCTAAAAATTTACACACTTGCAGACAAGCAAAGAATTTTTTTCTTTTGGATGTCAGTAAACAAAATGTTAAGACAGAAAAGGGAGATGAAGGATGACTTACAACATGACAGGATGTGCAAACACTTCAGATCTTTCTGCTTTTGTACTTTTGAAAAGGAATAACTCCTTCAAGTGCTGCAGTGCTAGACTTTATATAGATGAGATTAGGGGACAAAGAGAAAGCATTCAAAGGTTGATAGCTTATGGTGATGGCATTACCTTTCTTCCTCAGCATAGCTCGATCTGTGTGCCAGGGCTTGAATCTTCCCTATAATTACTTGCTGACCCAGTGAACAAAACACATTGGTCACACATCCAAGTCTTTCATGCTGTGATTTACTCTTCTTTGCAGCACTATGCTGGGCCATTAGACAAATCATCCATGGCACTTTCTAAGACCATGAGTCAGTGAGTTGGGTTACTGCCAATTCAGAAAAGTCCTGCTAAAACTAGCTGTTAAAAGTTATTCAGCAGAGCTCTTGAATTTCTAAAATTATCAGGACCAGAATTTAAAGGTTCCACATAATTTACAATGGCCTTTAGTACCCTTTTTGGTAAGCAACCAAGAAAAAAAAAAAAATCACACTTTATAAATAACCCTTATAAGAAACTTTTGCTACATATAAGGTATCTCCCTTTTCATGGGCCCTCCTGGCAGCCAGGAGGGCCAACCCTGTCCTGGGGGGCATCAGGCACAGCATCACCAGCTGAGCAAGGGAGGGGATTGTCCCGCTCTACAGCAGCCTCACCTCAAGTGCTGGGGGCAGTTTTGGGTCCAACAATATAGGAAAGACATCAAACTGTTAGAGATCTTCCAAAGCAGGGCAATGAAGATGGTGAAGGGCCTTGAGGGGAAGTAATATAAGGAGTGGTTGAGGTCACTTGGTCTGCTCAGCCTGGGGAAGACTGCGGGGAAACCTCATTGCAGTTACAACTTCCTCATGGAGGAGAGGCAGACACTGATCTCTCCTCTGTGCTGACCAGTGACAGGACCAAAGAGAACGGCCTTAAGTTGTGTCAGGGCACTTTCAGGTTGGATATCAGGAAAAGGCTCTTCACCCAGAAGGTCTTTGGGCACTGGAACAGCTCCCCATGAAAGTGACCACAGCCCCAGCCTGACAGAGTTCAAGAAGTGTTTGGACAAGGCTCTGGGGCACAGGGTGTTACTCTTGGGAATGGTCCTTAGTGGAGCCAGAAGCTGGAGTCAATGATCCTTGTGGGTCCCTTTCAACTCAGCATATTCTGTGATGCATAACAAAAGTTACCATTTTTACTTGCAAACAAGACCATCTGCAACTCTAGATATAGCTAATCTTGACTTTTTTTGGCCTGTTTCATTGCCATTGGGGCAGGGAAGGAGACATGCCTACATAAACTACTAAGGCTATAAAAGGAAATCTTGGTTCATTTAGTGTGGTTTGATCCTTGCAAGTGCTCAAAGAGTCTTTTGAAAAGAGAACTGATGAATTTATTATATACATACCACTTATTGCAATCAAAAAAAAAAAAAAATCCAGGCCTCCTAAAGTCTCATGTGGTATTCAGTAAAAAGTAGGATTAGTTCCCCAAAGTCAATACTATTCTTAACATTCAGAAGTTCTGCTGCAATGATGGAGATATGAAGTATGGCTGTAGGCACAAAGAGCCAAACCTGTGATAGAAAATCAAAGTAAGGCTATTATTTTTTTTTTTATCTAAGTAGTAGTTTAGACTGAAATGATACTCTCATAGAAAAGGAAGTGCTAGGGAGAACTTTTTAAATCAGTATTCAGGTGGAGTTCTTCAGCATGACAATAGTGCTCTCACACATGACTTCTAAGGACCTGTTACAAATAGATTTTTGCACGGTACCACATTTTTGTATCCCTTAATACCTCAATCTAAAGCCTAGGATAATCTTTTACAATGAAGGATATGAAGAAGGGAAGAAAAAAAACATTTAAATATGGGGCCTTCTGCTTAATTTCTACTTGAAAACACAAGTCCCCATGGTGTGAGACTGAGCAATACTGGAGCAGAAACCATTTGTCTGTGCTACATGAATCCCAAGAGACGCAGATCATGATTGAACTCCATTATTGCTGACATTTAACAAAGCCATTAAAATAGAGTGCACTCATTCCTACCATTTACAGTGAGCTATTGAGTAAGTCTGGTTACAGGTGAAGAGTACAAATTTGGAATGAGATGAGGACAGGAAGGTTGTAGGGGCATTTGGGCAAATGTTATGCATTTGTAATGGCTAACAGAAACATGAATATGTCTGCATGTGTGTGTAAATGCTATTACAGGCATACACAAGCATAAAGGCACTTGTCATGATCACTTGACAGCGAGCCATGGGCTCCTCACTTAATTCACGGTCAGTAAGGGAAGATTGACTTGGAGCATGAAGACATTAGCAACTAAAGAGCCCATGTACGTCAAGCAGATGATAAAACATGAGACTGAACAGATGAGGAATCAAGCCAAAAGCAAGAACTGACAGAGAATGCAAGCAGACAAAAGAAAGGAGTTTTCAAGAGCCTTACTGCTATGTAGAAAAGAGTGGGATATATTAAAAAAAGTAATTTCCAGTCTATGCCCACTGTCTGTGTTCTTGCCACCAGGCACCACTGGAAAGAGCCTCCCGCTGTCCTCTTTGGCAGCCTTCCTTCAGGTATTTCTATACATTAATGAGATCCTCCTGAGCCTTCTCTTCTCCAGGCTGGACAGCCCCAGTTCTGTCAGTCCTTTCTCATATGAAAAGTGTCTCAGTCTTTTGCACACTTTTGTGGGCCTTCAGCCATGTGGCTATTTCAATTATTAGTGTTTCAGTTTTCCTGTATTTTTTTGCAAATACCAGGATCTTTGTCTCTATCCTTTTGAAAACTGAAGCTTTTCAGCCAGTGAAATTGCCATGCTATTTTCCTGTTAGAAGATCAAGGAAAATTGTCTTCAATTACAGATGTTCTGATGATTTCTGGTCTTGTGATGTACAACATCCCTTCCCAAACAGATTTCAAATTGGCTAGAGAATACAATTATTCCCCACTCTTCATACTTCAAAGCCTTGTCCAAAGCCCAGTGTATACATATGAGCTCAAGCACATTTGATTTCCTAGTTCTATGAGGAGGAGCTGGGGTTTACTTTTGCATCTAGAAACTAGAGCAGAAACAGCTGCTGGGAGTTGCATTTCATTTGCAGCACATTCCTGCACAAACTCTGTGTAGAATAATGCTGCATGACATTTTAAGATCAATGTGAATCTTTGAATCAGAGCAGAGCCTTCAGGAAAAGAACTGACACTCAGGAGACAAAATCCAGGCTTATTTTCTCTTCTCATCGTGATAATTTTGTATTGTCATTACACTACTTAAGAGAAATGAAGCTGTCCTGTTTTCCTGACCTTTCAGATAGTATTTTCTGGAGTCAAAACATTAGCTTGCTTCCTCTTTAAATAAAATGAAATTACAAAAAGAAAGGAAAGGTTTTTAGAATTATAAAATAGTCTTCTCTTACTCATGAATTCCTACAGTAACAGGAACTGAGAACATTTGACAGCTTTTCAGTATAATGTATTTCACTTGAGAGCAAAAATTTTAGTTATAACATCCCTTGAAACAAAGCAACTAATAGTAGCCTTCAGAGTGAATCTTCATAGGGCAATAAGGAAAATTTAATGAGAATGTTATTAGTCATCCTGCACAAATACTTCAAATGGCTCAAGGAAGAGAAATTACCAAGAAAGTGCTGTGTATATGCCATGGCTTTGAAAGGAATATTGGATCTTCATTTGCAGTGATAAAATTCCATACAAAAAGAAGAAAGTATGACAGCTACTGTTTTTCACCCCTCATCATTTTAGCAGCTCAGAACAGAGTTAAATTTCTCTGCAGCATTGAGCAGCACTTGAGACACAGGAATGGTCAGGCTGCCTTGGCAAAACAGGCTTCGTTTTGTCTGGTATTTAATTTCTGCATTGTTGGTCCTGACCCTTCAGTAAAAGATGCTCTGAAATTAGTGCTGGGAGCTGCAACAAAAGGATGTGGCCACTCATCTGTTTCTTCACAAACTAGCAAAATCCTCAGTGGTGCAGTCCAGAGAATTAAGTCATTATATTCAAACATTCCACCACCCAGTACCCGGTGTGGATTTACACAGGTTTCAATTACATACTTTAAGTCCTTGCAAAGTTGAATAGGGGCAGTAAGTTAACAATGGGACACACAGCTGGCTTGCTTTCTAATTAGGATCAAGGCAGGTATCCATAAGCAGTGCCAAAGGCAGTCATTTACAACATATCACTTCTTCCTGAAATTTTAGGCTGCCCAATGGCACTTCAAGACATATAAAAAGATTTTAGCCACAGCAACCTTGGGCAAAAAAGAAAGTATTTGTGTCAGCATCATAAGATAATAAATTAACTCAGGCAAGATAGAGCAGACACAGTGTCTGTTGTTTCCTCAGACTTCTACCACTTCCTCAGCAGCTCTTTAAGCACAGCACAACTCTGTAACTGTGGCAGGGTAAAGGGAGAAGCACTTTTTGTCCATCCTGTTAGCAGTAAGACACCATGCAGCAAGAAGTTACAATACAGAAAGCTAAAAAAACAGTTAAAAAGCTCTTGGTAAGCCTCACAAATTCCTGGAGCCTGATCCCAGAAAATCTCAGAACCGGTCAAACACCATCTCACCCCACATGTGAAATGGCCAAGGGATGCTTTACTGCCAGCACAAGTTTTATCACACAGTCATTGCACAGTATGTTCTATTGACAGCAAGGTCAGTATGCTCACACCAACACAGCCCCTTAGTCCTTCACAGGTATCAGACCTCACAGAAATGAATGTCACTTTCATCATTAATTTCAGAAGGAAATTACACATACAGATTCCTTTTCCAGTCTGGACCTGAAGTACATGATTGTTTGGATTTGGGACTAAAAGAGCACAGATTATACCCTGTGCTGTGGTTGTGCTGTGCCATACTTGCAGAGCACCAAAGCTACCTCTTGCTCCTCATGCTGCTCCCCATGGAGTAGGCTGGGGGTGAGGCAGGAATTTGAGAGGAGATAGACAGGACAGCTGACCAAAGGGATATTCCATACCATATGATATTTTGATTATCAATAAAAACTTGGGCAAAGAGGAGGAGGTAGCAGGAATCAGGACACTCCCGGTTATGGCTTTTGTCTTTCCAAGTAACCGTTACACATGATGGAGCTCTGTTGTCCAGCAAGCACCTGAACATCTGTCTGCTGATAGGAAGCAATTAATAAATTCCTTTTTTTGCTTTGCTTGGCTGCACAGATTGTTTCACTTATTAAACTGCCTTTATCTCAAGCCACAGGTTTTCCTGGTTTTGTTCTTCTGATTCTCTCCTCTATCCTGCTGCAGAAGGGAAGGGAGAGGGGGAAGAGAGTGGGCAGGCAAATGGGTGCGTGGTCAGCTGCTGGCCCTGCTCAGCCCACTGCAGCTAGGCCAGCAAGACTGGTATTTACTATCAGTGGCCATGGGCACTACTGAAACAGGAAAGTGTACACCTCTCCTTCAACAGCTACTGGCTTTGACACAGTTGACTAACTTCGGATAGCACAGGCTGAACTTCTGGCTAGACTGCCACCAGCCTGAAAGACAGAGGAGACAACTGGGGTAGCTGAGGACAAGGCTCAGTGAAAATGAGGCCAAAAGGAAAGCCACACCCAAATCTTCCAGGTAAGGTCTTCACCTACAGTCATACCCAATCGATAGCACCATGCATCTTTCTCCAATTACTATTACTCATGTCTAAGAAGTAGATGAATCTGTTTAAGCTGTAAATCAATTAAATACCAAACAGCTACATTGGACTGGCATTTTGTCCAAGCCAATAAAACTAGAGGACATGAAGGGAAGGAGAAGAAAAATCAAAAACCTGAGTGCCTCATCATGATATAGGGACTACTTTAGAGCACCAAACCACGCCAGAAGACCAGACAAGCCAAGATTTTTTTTTTTAGTACCTATTGAAAAATTCTGAAGTGCTCAACAGTACTTTAGTATCTAGATCTACATTGTGGAAACAAGTACAACACAATAAGGATTCTATATCAATGTCCTAGAGTAAAAAATAGTGGGTTATCTCTTCCAAGCTGGAGAAAAGAAAAAGATTTTCCTATAGTTCATTCATATAAATTGGAAAAGTTAGTTGAAAATATGATAGAAGAGGCAAACTTGTACACAAGTGCCTGTGGAATGATACTAATGAATCTTTAGTAAGGCAACGAAGGAAGAGCACAGATTTTAAGAACATAGCTTTCAAAACAAATTTGCTGGCTGGGATAGCTAGGAGACAAGGATGTAGTGGGGTGGGGGGAGATTTTTCCAGTTACTACAGAATGATAGTAAAAACACAGGAAGGAAAAAAAAAGAATCCTTTAGCAGACAAAGGAAAAGAACTCATGAGCTGTTCAATAGCCTGAAACTTAAAAATATCAGTACATGAAATAAAAATGGGCTCAAACTACCAGGTGTAGAAGACTCAAATGAGAAAGTCTAAGATAAAGGGAGACATGCTGTTTCTTGATAATAATCTTGAAAAAATTTTTAGTACATGAAAGTCAGAAGAGGAAGCACAAAGAAAGTGAAAAGACAGAAGGCAAGAATTCTGTGTGGAAAAGGAGAGGAAAGGCAAGACCAAACTGAACCACTGGAAATTGAGATGTTTTTGAAAGCATCGCATACACCACATTTTTATCTTCATCTCCAAGTTTTCAGAATTCTGGAATAGAAAAATGTTTGGTGTGACCCACACTACAACTCTCCCACTGTTCTTCACCTATTCTTCTGCATTAGAACTGATGAAAATCAGGGGCCTGAAGAGAAGAAATTCCAGAAAAGACAGAAAACATAATCATTTGCCTTTCACAGGGGTACAACAAGGAGTAAAAAACCAAAAAAAATCATAAAATAGCTTGAACTCAATTCCAAAGAAAAGACTGGAACATATAATCAAGCCTATTTTTAAGCAATACACAGACAGTGAAGAAGAATGTTTAACCTGTCAAGAGTAAGTAATTTGATCAGTTGCATCTTCTTCAACAGCATTTTTGTACACTTTTCTTGTACACTTGGTTCTATGGATAACATTTTCTTGCTATCTTAACTGAATAGCTCTTACTATCAGTGTTCTAATGTGAAAACAGGAACATGAGAGCTATTTAACAGGGGGATGGGGAGGGAGGGGGATGGTACATCACTTAAGCGCAGCACATTATCACATTTTGATTTGCTCTACATTATTTCCTTAACTTTCAGAAATTCTGTCACAAAACAGCCTGTTTCCATGAGTGATTTTTTTTGTCACTGAAACTGACTTAAAGCTTTTCAAAGATTTATTTTTGCCCCAATCTATCTTGGCAGTCATCAGCAGTGGATATTCAGCCTTGCTATTCCTTCTTAAAGGGAAATCAGTGGAAGTCAGAGTTACAATCTTTTCTTCATCTGCTCCTTGACAATTTGAAAAAAATGTAAGTTTTTTTTGTTGAATAAATCAGTAAAATGTGGAATTAATGTCAGGTGGGCTACTTCTTTCTATAGTGTGAATTTAACCTCTGAAACATGCATAACCTATGCACCTATAAAGGCTTTAAATCCCCATGAAAATACCACTGTGCTATAAATTATAGTCCAACACTCCTGCCTGCAATCTCCTTTGTACTCTCACCTGTAGGGAGTAACAGAGAGACTACCAGAAAATCTTGAACAGCAGGTTAGAAACACAGTTCATGAAGAAGAGACTTTCACAAGACAGATGTTAGAGATATGGGCTCTAATGTGTGCTGGTTAGCATGTTTGCAAGCCTGTCTTGAACAGCTTAAGCATTTGGAAGCATAATGCAGGATTTTGCGGTGCCTTGAGACAGGCACCTTCCTTCTAAAACAAGCATAAGAACAGGTTAGACATAGATAATCCATCACAGACTCCATAACTTCCCTAAACAAGTTCCAAAGTTCCAAGTTCTTGCTATCAGAACAGCTATTCTAGAAGTTCATCCAGCCTGTGCCTCTAAGTCACGTGTTGGCACCTAATTATTCCTGTAACCCTCCCAAGAACTTTATCCGATTTGCTCTCATGCTTCTTAAACACCACACCCAGAGCAGCAAGATGTATTCCTGGTCAAGTCAAGATTTTTAAGTGGAAAAATTATTTCGCAGTTCTTGCAGGTCAGCCACCCATTTATGTCTTCCCATAAATTTGCAGAGGGATGAAAAAGACTGTAGCCACAAACTGTACTTGCTCATCTTGTAATGCACAGTAATTTTCAGAGAAATTTCTAAGCTAGCCCTTATAGCCATTTGTTCTTTATTTTGGCTCTGTCTGGTCACATCAACCATTCTTGTCATTTCTCAGAACTCTTAAAAATTCTTTCTTTTATTCCACAGTGCTTGTATTCCTCTTCAAACTTAAACTATTTGCAGCTTTATCACATCTACTCTACATTTCCTCATCCTGGTCCAATCATACTGTTACTACAGTATAACACTGAGAACAGGGAAGATGGAAATACCCAACCTAACACATTACTCATGGTTTATTAATGATCAGGTAACACCTTTGCAGTGCAGTTCTCCAATCACTTCTACCTTTAGGCTTTAGGAGGTTTCCCAAGATTGCTTATCAGAATGCTGTCAGGACTGTCAAAATGCCTTTCCCCATCCACAATGCCCATACCTTTCTCAGGGTAGAAAACTGTTTTCAGTAAATCTACAGCAATTATTAGTTATCTGTTGGCAAGCTGCCAGGTACCTGCCAATTATTCAACTATTCTTTGTTGGAAGCTGATGGGGCTGGCTTTTTCTGACTACTACTTTCAGTTCTCCAAGTGAAGGAAACACTCAACTTGCTCTTTTTTTCAGTATAGTGACACATCATCACTGACTTAACCAACAGAGTTAGAGGAGTCTGATATGTCATCAGCCTTTTTTTTTAGGGGGGAGGGAAGGTGGGACAGATTTTGGGCAGGCAGGAGCAGAGGAATCTTTTTGATCTTAGGACAAAGTTCAATAGGCTCAACCCAACTGAAAGCATCTTACTGAATTACCCTCTTAATATGTTCCATCTTTATACCAAGCTAAATTTTACCTTTTCATCACTGGATTAAATCTTCCAGCCACCAGCACACAGGAGTCAGCTAAGTGACCCTTTCAGTGAAGACTGGCACAACAAAAAAGTAGTAAAACCTCTGATGGCCTTAACAACGCATGTTGAGATCCCTGAGTCACAGAGGAGTCCTTCCCCGTTTTCTGATGTTCATAGGATTATCTTTTACTGTAATTAAAGCCCTTCCCTTTCAGTTTTGTCTCAAAGATGATTCTGAGTTCCACCTTTAGGCATGTAACTGAGCCTGACTTACTCCACAGTGAGCTCTGAGCCCACCTGCTCAAGCAGTGCAAACACACTTGCATTTTAAGGAACTGGCAGGTGATGACAAGTCAGTCAGCTCATCTATCTCATCAGTTCCTTGTGGACCCTCAAGGATCAAGTGTGCAATGCAATGCTTCAGCACAAGTCAAAAACCTCTTTGTGGCAACCTGTCAAAAAAATTTGGCTTCTCTCTCTGCGGATGACAGCTGTTCCCTTG
This sequence comes from Drymodes brunneopygia, assembly GCA_013400955.1. Lineage (NCBI taxonomy): Eukaryota > Metazoa > Chordata > Aves > Passeriformes > Petroicidae > Drymodes > Drymodes brunneopygia. Next base: position 534,117 of record VZTZ01022866.1, on the reverse strand, counting down.
ATCATGCAAGTCTGTTGCTCTCTGGATACCTGAACAACATGGAAGGGAACTGGGCATAGCCAAGGCATTCCAAAAGTCTGCTGCATGGGTGAAAAATGTCATGTTATCAACTTGCCATTTAGATCACCTTTATTTCAACTCATGGTATGGCAAAACATTTCGAAAACATTAAAAAAAAAAAGTGAGGAAGAAGCCAAACAGACACTACGTATTACCAGTAAAGAAGCACAAATCATGTAAGATGATGGCATGATGACAGGTAGAGGTAGAAAAAGAGAAGGGGCAAGAAAAGAAGCCCTTGGCAGCCAGACTTCCCTAGGACATAAGTCTCCTTTAGCTAGACAAGTGACCTCCAGCGTGGCTAAGACAGCATCACATCCACCTTAATATCCAAGTCTGCAGTCCTGATATGGACATTTCACTTTTTTTTGGTAGAGCACCTTACTTCTTACAGCTGTCTTTCTGGAGTCTTACAAAGACGGAAAATCTTTCTTCAAGAGCCTTACAATGTGATCACTTGCTGGCTGTCCTGAGATAGTCACTATCCTTCCCCAGAACATCACCCCACTCCAGTCATGCCGTAGTACTCCCTCCTTTCCACCCCCTAGCTACTGTTTATTTTTACTATTACAGTAGTAAACTGAGTGAGCTCACAAACAGATTAAGCAAGCACTACATGCTGCAGGAATATGCAGTGTCCCTTTTGGCAGCAAGCTACTAAAGCAGATCAGCATGACTCAGTTTCATCCTCATCCTATTGCTTCCTTACCTAAGGGACAGTGTATGATTGTTCTTAATACAAATAGGCCGTGTTTCACTTCTGCATATACTTTAGTATTTCACTAGTTAAAAAAAGAATTGATTCAGGTGTGAGAACTCTTTTTTATAACTATCACTTCTGAGAATTCTGTATAAATACAACATAATTTACACTAAACTTTATATGCTACACCAAACGATATTTTATTAATGTTACAGAAGTGTCCACATTATGAAAATTATTCTTCACATTCCTATCTCTGGGGCAAGACGAGATATAAAGAAAGTTATTTTAATACTTTGGCACAACCATTTCCACCCTAGGAACTTTTTAAAATTAAACTTCATTGCTGTGGAAGAGCATTTTTCGTAACTAAGAACTAACTCCATGAACACATTAGATGCAAACAATATGACTCATTACTTGCTCTTGGAAGAGAATAACTCTACAGAAAAGAACTAGAAGTGCTTTAAGGATAGTTAAATACTGGCTATGGCTTCAGCTTCAGAGACAATCTGACAAACTCCTGAGTGAAGCACATTAGAAAGTTTTTATTTTTTCCTTCATAATGATGACTGCCACTGTAGGGGACTACAGAGCAGGATCCTCTTCAGCACAGTGGGAACAAGAGCAGCTAGCTGAATCCATTACAGTAGGGAGAACAGGTCTCATCCATCCTATTTAACAGTCAAGGCCAACACATAAAGTTTTATAACTGCAATGTTATAAAACTCACACAGGAGCACTACAGATTTAGGAGTACTGGCATATTTCAAAAAATAATGATGCTATATGAGCTGTGGTGAAATGTAAGGGAAATTTAGAAAAGTACATCTGTCAACTAGCAGCATAATCTTTGCAGTTAAAGAGCTCAGGATTTGCAAAAGACTCGCCAAGATTGGTTTTGAAAAGAGTCCAAACAATACACGGAGAGCAACAACAGGGCACCAGGTACAGCCAGAACATATAGTTTCTTTTATCCATGACAGGATCATGACTTGGGAGAATTCAACTACACAACCAGATTATTTAAATGGAGCTCCAACACTACTTGAGGATACATTTTGCAATGTTAATCCACATAAAATGAGTGGATTCCTCAAAACATTTAAAGATCATTTGCCCACAGAATTGGATTAGAGTCCTGAAAAAGTATTTTAAAATATAGGCTGAAAAAGATATGGAAAATCTTAAATGGAAATGCTTAAAAAATTGTTATCAGAGAATAGTGAGTGAAGTCCTATATCTGATTTAAAATGAATAGGTAAATCTAAATAAGGCTTTTCAGAAAAACATGGAATAAGATTAAAAGTAGCACGATCAGGAGTGATATGCTACATTTTTTTACAAGATAAGCTCTTCAAATCAAAACATCTCCATCACATCAGACAGCTCAGAGTTGCTGCTACAAAGCTTTTTTCAGGCACTGGCCTAAAACAGGACACTAATATGAAAACATTTCTATTTGAGTACATTCCTTAAGACAGAAATTCACATGCGTGAAGAGCAGCCCTTCTCCACATTATTCATCCAGCCCAATGATAGATTTGCCAGATCTGAATGACGTACTTTTCACTGTGTCTTTGGCATGGGACCTGGGAGCCTTACTGGGAACTGTGAACACACATACAGCAAGCCTGTCAAAACAGGGCCTGTTCTCACATAGCTAAGAGGATGAGACAGAACCATCCTCACATGATTTCTGCAGTGGCACCGGAAATCTGTGGAAACAGTTGAAAGGCATTAAAACAGCTCCCTGTTCCACTGTAGGAGGATGCCAGCTTGTCAGGATGCTGATCTTGAGTTTTTTCTAAAACAAAAAATAGACATGCTTCATTGCCAGAGGAAGACAGGACTCCTGCTGGTAGGATGTGGATTTCTGCTGTTACCATTGGAACTGGCACCGTTTGTCTGCTCAGCAAGCCTTGCACATCATTGCTGGTTCCACACACATCACATGGTAGCACTGCTTCCACAGCATGAAAAACCTTTTGTTCAGCAGCACAACATAACTGAATGAGCAATGAATGTACTTTTAGGTTGGATTATGTTACAACACAGCTTTTTTCAAGCCTGGACAACATATCCAGCTACTCTTGGAATGCCTCCAAGACTAGAAAAATTACAATTTGCTGCCAGCCAGGTGCACCGCTCTCTGGTCAGATCACCACCACCACCATCTTTGTCTTGTCAACACACCACAGAGGAATTGGTTATAGAAGCTGCTTCTTCTACTTTCTTTTTTGATGTCAAGAGATGTTTAGAGTCTGCAATACATTCAATTCAACAGCAGGTACAAAGCTCTCCCTCAGAGCACAGTGACGAGGATTCTTTTCCAGATGTGAAAACAAAAGTTGGTTCCACCCAAATTGAGGACAGTGTCAAGACCTAGCAGTACTGGGTAGGGATTGCAGCCAGCCTGTATCAAGTAGGTGGTACTATCTGTACTTCAAACATATCAGATATTAGGCACATCTGCAGAGAAGGACATCTGTGAATACACAAGGGACCTTAACTACAGATTATCTGGAAACTTTGGTAACCCAAACCATGAGCTAAGTTTTTAAAAATACCTGGAGTAAGTCTTTCAAATTAAATGGCTCAGTTTTCAGATAGGACTTTCTCAGACTAAATTCTGCCCACATGTTTAATTCTTCTTTAATCTATTTTTTGCTATGAATGCAAAAGAACTAAAGTGGAAGGTCTAATCATCCAGGATCAGCACCTACTCAGCTTCTATCAATGCCACATTCCAAAATAAGTGATACAGCTCTTGAGATCTAACTTATCAAGAATATGATTCTATGATTCCAGGAAGAGAATCACAGAATGGTTTAGGTTAGAAGGGAACTTAAAGGTCACCTAGTCTAACCTCCTCTGCAATGAGCAGGGACAACTTCAACTAGATCACCTGTCCACTGATGGACTAGAGAAATCTGATCCTCTGTCACCAATGAAAGCCTCTTTATAGATCAAAACTTAGAAACCTACAGCTCAGGTTTAGGTCCTGCACACCTGTAACCAGCAAGCTCCTTTCTCAGCGCTCAGCTTTGCTTACACCACCCCACATTAAGTCTCCCCACAATGCCGATTAGCCTAGAGTGAAGCATCATTGAGTTGTCAGATACCAGAATGTCTGAAGTCTGAACCTCTATGGCGTAAGCTTTAAGTTCTGTTCTAAGGATCCATCACATCTAAGTCTTTTCTCTCAACCTTTGTCTTTTCTATGAACAATTGCCTCCTAGAGCTGTCAGTGCCTTCCAGAATATTGTCAGGTACCATTTGGAGAAGCTTTGAACAGCACAGGACTAAGAGTCACAGATTGAAAACAGTCTCCACAAAAAAAAAAACCCAAACCAAAAACAAACCAACATTATTATTAAGTCTCTTAACTCTATGCTCAAAGACAGTTCAGGAAAGAGTACAATCAGTTGATCTACAACAAATTCTGACAGTACCCTTCTGCTGCCTCTCGGAACCAGGGACAAGACCAGGTAAGTCTGAAACCTGTTCTACAATGATTGCATTAGTCAAGAATTAACTTTTCAGGAACATATTTTTGAATACCTACAACTGCCCTGATAATCTTAGAAGTCTTCTCCAAGTTTTGTAAATGATTCTATAATTCTGAACTTAGGATATAAATGGTACCTTTAAATTATCCACTAAGTGCCAAAATCAAATATTTTGGTCCCAGGACACTTCTTCAAAAGCCTAATAAAGTACTAAGTCAATAGGCTGTAAGCTTGGGAAGGGGCTTAAGTGGGTGAGAAATATCATAGACATTCACACCAAGTCCTTGGTGTCCTGACTCTGAAATACTCCAGGTTGAAGAAATGCACTTACCACAGGTAGTAATGTTATGATTAATGTTTAGGCAGCTTAGCAGAAGCAGAGGTATTAACTCAATCTGTATTTTACTTCCTTGCAGAAGTTCCACACATTCTGGTGAAAAGCACCATATCCAGACTTGAATTTCAGTAGGAATTACACACTTGTTCAGCCTCATGTTTACTTCGAAAGTCTCACAATCTCCATTTTTATGCAGGACTTTTGAGTTCTCATTACAAGGATTTTGAAATTTTCCTGCAAAAATGCTCTAAATAATTAAGCTGTTTTGTTTTATAGGCAACCTGCATATTTTCTTTGTGAAAAAACACAGATGTTTATAACATACAAGATAAGGACTCCACATTAATATAGGAGGATAACGAAACTTACCATATCTGTGGCTTACCTCCCCTACCAGCCCCTCCATGACCCCCTAAACACATCACACTTCTAGAGGTAAATCTGGAAGAAAGCTAAAAATACAGGTCATTAAACATGCTTCAACTGTCTGTTTATTTAAAAGAAACAAGCCTCTTTATAGCTATAAATTTGACTGAAGTGCTATCATCATGCAACCTCTCTGAATGGGAGGAAGTTAAAAATAACCCAACTTCCAGATAATTTCTGTAACAAACATATTTCACTCAGGCTGATGAAGAACACTAGAATTTCTGATCCATTTAATTATCCAGAATTGGCAAGAGTCTTAATTTAGAAGCAGAATTTGGTTTAGAGCATTAATAGAAAATTGTATCTTGCCACAATCAAAACAAGGCTTTTATTTCTTTTCAGAAGTACATTCAAAATACACATTTGCAGGAGAAGAGACAGAGATTCTCAATTTCATTTCTCTGCTCTATCTGCAAGAAAAATGACCTTGAAAAAGGTTACAAGAGAACAGACCTACACTCATGTAAGAAGCATTTTCAATATGAACTATAATCTTTAACCTAAGATCATGGAAAATATTACAGCTTGAGTATTTCAAATTATTTTGATAATTTTAGAAAGGGATAAATCTTTTTTCCTTTGCTTTATCTCAGAAGCAGTTGTTTATTTCCCTGCCCATGCCCAGAACTATTTCAGTGCAGTCATAAGGGCTGAATATCTGCTTACTTACTGGAAAAAAGTTGCTTTCTACACTTCATCAGTTACCTTAAACACTTCAACTATACCTCTGCTATGCATAATTGCACTTTGCATTATTTTAGGATAAACCAACCACATAAGTTTCTACAAGTGGATGAGGCTTTTCAAAACTCTGTTGTAGGACAGCTCAAACTGTCCAACTCAAACTTGTGTTGACAAAGACAAATAAAAGCTGAAAACCCAAGAAATACAGTTTCTAAGCAGTAGAAGACATCTCAAAGAAACTGCATAGTTATGTCTACACTGATTATTCAGAAGCAAATCATAAGCATTGAAAAGGTTCATTAGCTTTCAGCTTAAATAGTCACATTTTCTGAGCAGGCAATTACCATCCTTTGCAGCATGGCTCTTGTACAGGTACACTCTACCCAGAAGCAGATTAAAATTTTCAGTGTAAAAATCTCAAGCCTACCCCACAATCATTTTCCTGAAATTAAAGCAAAAAATACAAGAAGTTAGCAGATATTTCTTTTTATCTTTACCAGGAAAGGCTTTTCACTTCTTTCTGACAATCAGCAGGAAATCTGCCGCACACTCTCAGCTTCAGATAAGGAACAAGCAAACAATTACAGGCTTTAATGTGCTTATGACCTGGAACTCTGGATAGACTCCCAATCACTATAGTCCAAGTAGCAAAATGAGGACCTATTTGGCACATGTTGCTGAGTTCTAGCCAACATATTCCTGGTGATCTTGGTTCGTTTGACAGGTCAGCAAGATTTAAGGCTCTCTAGTTTCTAAATGTTCATGAGCCTCCAACATGGTAGCAGTTAACTGGAAAAGTGCAACAACAAAGGTAACTTAAGCCAGGTCTGACAAAAGTACTACGGAAGTTTTGAAAGCTCACACTTCAGAAATGCATTTGCAATATCACTCATTTAAACAAAGCAGTGAAACAATTCTGATGCCTTTAAGTGACTTGAATTCAGAAAACAGATCTCTGAAGACTCCATTGAAGATGTTAGATGTTTGCTTGCAAGGCGGAACACTACTGTAACATGACTGCAAAGCTCAAATTAGCTCCCAAACCTGCAGAAAACTGGACAGTAATTTCATATCTTACAGCTAAATGAGTGAGATGTGCTGCTACAGCAGCACTATAACTTTATGGATGCAAATTATTTAATTGTTGTAATTGCAAGTATTTAAGACTGCGCAAGAGGCAACTAGGACAAAAATATACCAGAAGTTCTGTTTCTTATAAGTTCCTGCAAGTATTGATCAAAGCCAAGTATTTTAAGTCAGGGCCGTCTTAAATTTCATTGCTAGGTTTCTTGACTGGGTGATAAAGGATGCAGAAAAACAGAGTTCACACAGTAAACATCAAAAACACCTCTAGTTCATTTTAAAGGCACAGTACAGCTAAAAATGTCAAGTTTCCATCACATGAAGCATTTAGAAATAAATTCTTGAGTGCATATTCATTACAATTACATTAGTGCATAGAAAACCTTTTAAAGCCTTGTCAGTCAAATGGTTCATTGAACTCCTGAAAAATTTTAGTGAGGATGTGGCAGGTGACAAATAATTCCGATTATGATTGCTGGCAGTTATTTACTGCTTCTATGACAGAGGGTGACAGCAGATGTCTGAAATAACTTTTGAACTCTTCTATAGAAGTCTGCTTCTTGATAGCTGCAATTAAGAATGGGCTGCTTATAAATCTGATTAATACCTGGATTAAAAAAACCTGGTACTTACTGAGTCCTCCAATTAAAAAGATGAAGCCACCATTTCAAAGGCAGATTGTTGTATTACTGCATATAGACTATTTAGACAGAAAACAGGACTGGATTGGGAAGAAATTCCTGGAAATTAAGGAAATGCTAGCAACAGGAGAGACCTCTAGTACCATATACCTAGGCACCAACAAGGCATCTTGGCCAGTGATCCCCTAGGCCTGCACATAGCATGAAGCAGCTCCATGGCACAAAACCAGCAACTTTCTGACAATCTTCCCCAGATGAGCAGTGATCTCCCGAGGGCCAAGTTAAGGCAGAATGGACATAACCCCGCAAAACTGTGTTACAAACCAACCTGTAAGAAGGAAGTGACTATTTTTGGTTGAAATTGAAGATGAAAAATGAATAAAACCCACAAAGAAAGGGGAACGTCTAAGCAGTTACTTTTATTTAAATTAGCTCATATAAGTTTTCCACCAGGGCATCTACAAATAAGTTCTTGCTATGCTCTGGATGCAGCTTCCAGACAAACAACATCACATTCCACCTTCTGACTGAATTACCTGAACCTCTTATAACTAATTCCTTGCAAGTTTCCCTAGTTTTCATGTTTTAGTAATATTAAGCTAATTCTAGTCAGAGAGCTCAGACTGCCAAGTCAAATTTCAGTACCTACTCTCAGTGTTTGAATACATTTATATCCTTTCAAAAGTCACATTGGTAGCAAACAGAGTGATTGGAATTAGTTGAGCAGACCTGACTGCATATTTTCAGCTAACGATCAACCTACAGAATCAGGAGATGGACTCGATCCTTGTGGGTTCCTTCCAACTCAGCTTAGTCTGTGTGTGATTCTTCTACATTGCCACATCAACACTGATATTACTGGAGCAGTTGGCACAGAACGCTTGTAAAAAGACATTGGGTTTTTTGTTCCTGAACTCCAAACATCAGTTCCCTGTGTGCTTGCACCAACTTAACAACTCACCTAAGAGCTCCTCCAGTACGGAAACTAAATTAGAATTCAGAAGTTCCTGAGAGCCTGCTGTTCTGAAATACTGTAGAAAGAGGCAGATTGTTCTTGAAATAACTTCAGTGTTTGCAAACATGAAAGCAGGACATAATATTAACAACTACCCTACATTCTAATAGCTATTTAACAATTAGTCTTACAAAATAGACTACCTAATTATATTTCCATGTGCTTGCATAGACGATAACATCCCTCAGATAGCATTAGAAGCTTAAAAACCTGTCCTTGTAAACATTTTCTCTTTCAGAGTCTATCAAAGGATATATGAGGATTTTTTTCATTCTTAGAAATATAGCTTAGTAACTATCTAGCTAAAATAGGATTAATTTAAAAAGACAACACAAATGACAAAAATATTTCTGAACTGTGTTTATATAAACATATCGGTTTGTAAACAAATTGAGAACATTTATATTTAATATTGAAAGAACTTGAAACTAGACAATTTGCATTAAAGAGAAAAATAAGTTAAAAATTATTCACATCTTAATTACTCCATTGGTTATGACTAAATCAGGCACCTGGCAATTTCAGAAGTGAACCATATTAACACACTGCAACAGTCTGAATATTGTATTTTACACTATGATTTCCTTTGAGAGAGCAAAAGCCACCTCAGTTACCTGAGGATTCCCATGGTAACTCAGTGGAGATCACAGTATGGAAATTATTTATTTTTCACAGACTGGAAACTCACCATTAAATAATATTTTTGGCATACTTTAATGGAAAGTCTCTTGTTAGCTATAGTTTTATATGGAAATCCCAGCAAAACTAATGCAAAAGTTAAGTCAAGCCCTTCTGAAAGTGTAAACTTCATCCATATCTTTCCTGCAATATTTGCACTGTTTTGCAGGATTTTAGCTAGTTGTATTTATGAATAGAAAAAGTCCAACAAGTTTGGCATGAAAGTATTTAAGAAAACCTAAGTTAACAGAAATGCACTGTGAATTATGAAATACTTACAACAGCTCATCAGAAGGTTACATATACGTTTAATCATAAAACAGTATTTTCTGGGTATTATTCAAACTCAGCTTCGACATTTGATCTCATTTGACAGTGATACTCGAAGTGATATTCAGGTTTCTTATCCCTTTAAGTGAATACACTCATTTCTTCTATTTTTGCAGGTCCAAAGATGCTTATCTGGATACAAGTTCCATGTGGGCATGACTCTCAACATAATTTCACATTTTTTCATCTTGAAGGCAAAAGGCTATCAATGGTAATAAACAGACACTTCATCATCACTCATATCTGAATCGTCATCATCTACTTCACCTTCAATGACTGATTTCTTGCCTTTGCAGCATGAAACAATTAATCCAATTAAAAAGACCTGCAAATTTAAAGTAGAAAGTGTTGCTGTTATTCAGTTGGGGCACACAAGGGCAATATATGTAAAGCAAATTGTAGTGTGGTGATGCAAATAATGCAATGACATCTACTGTAAATTATCCAACTTGATTCAGTGATCTCCAAAAATCAAAGTACTTACTGCAATGAATGCCCAGTTCCCAAAGTAATAGGCTGCACTGAAGAACCAAAATTTATGAAGAAAGAGGTACGTCCGAGTGACAATACACTGATCTAAATTGAAAGGAAATAGTACTGATTAACACAGAACAACAACAACAACAAATCAGCTAAATACCATATAGTAGGATAATATTTTAGCAGTTATGGAGAATATTTAGCTCTGCAGAACAATCACACTCTATTACATCTAATTTACTCTCCTGTACAAAGAAGGCAATACAAAAGGGATGCTTCTTGTTATGGGAGGGTGACTGTGACAGGTAACACTGAGCTACAAGTTACACATGCAACCCCATTACTATTGGGAACAATTTCTCATGCGGATGTATCAATTATTAACTAGAATCTGCCCAAAAGAGCACTCCCTTCCCATTTTATATAAATCACAGCCATACAAAGCATTCTGGATTAAAAGACGCATTTCAGGACTACAAGAAACTGTGTCTCTACTAGGATTAGAGAACCTTCGTAAAAAATCAGAAGTTAATACAATGTTGAGTTATGTATGCAAAAAGACTCCAATACATACTGGGCCTTTGCAACCCAGATAACAGAAGCCATATTTGTACACAAGACCTGATAGTACTGGTTAAACCTTACTCCTCTAAAAACATGAATACTGAAGTAGTATTTTCTGATGTGGCTGTATTTTTCTTCATTTCTAACTGGTGGATTTTAAAATTATGACTGAAATTGCCAAGGAATTTCCAACACGCAGACAGACCGTAAAGGGTTGTAGGGAACACTGATACTGTGGCATTCAAGGGGTCATGCCAGAGGGTGGCCTGCAGGACATGCAAGCCAGTTCATGAATATCTCAAATGCAAGGAAGAGCACACTGAATTCATGCTAAAGGTAAAATATAATTTCCTGGTTGGTTTTTTGTTTTTTTTCTACTATGTTTACTATGCTTCAAACCCCACCTAAAGCCCATTTCAGAGCAGGAATTGGTGTGTAAACATGAAGAGAAAGTAAGCAACCCGGAAACTGCCTGTTTGTCCCTCAGTTCAGACCCCAGGTTTAGAAATATTCCCCAGGTGTACCTGAAGTACAGACTTGCTGCCTTCTAAAGTTGTGAGTGATACACTACTTATATAGCTCACTTTTCGCAGCCATCTAAGTAAGAAATGCTGGTAAAGTGAAGATGCCTCATAATTGCAGATAATATTGTCAATACCATCTGCAGCTCTCCAGCTGGTTACTTGAATTAAAAAACAACTAAAAGACTTTCAGATGGCTCTCTATTATAATTGGATTAAATAGATGATGATAAATATTTTGGAGCAGTTTGACCTTGCGAGAATGTTTCTATGCAATGTCACAAGAGCAGATAACCAAATTTTAGCTATTGTTTCTGAACTAATGTTACTTAATAGACTGATGTGACATTTTTCATCAACTGATTCCTCCATATGACACAATTTAGAATAAGTTATAATGAATAGTCTGAATCAAGATAGCTACTTGTTATCCAGAATAATCAGTGTGAATTTTAGGCATATCTTGATCATGTAGAACAAAAGTACATGTGGAAAGCTACCAAGCCTCCAACAGACACCTGCAATCATTTCAAAAATAAAACGTATTCTATGTACGTATGTAGTGCTGACCAAGGAACAAAGCCAAATAGCCAGGATTCAAGACAAAACAATTTTTTAAACGAAGAAGTACAAGTACTAATAGTCACTACTCCCAGAAGAGTCAACTATTTTTCGTTTGGACTCCACTGATGAAGTTTTTCGTTATGGTAAATTAGAAACAATTACACTTAATGTACTATTTCAAAACTAAGACTTCTTCCAAGAAGCAAATTAGCTAGTCTAAGATGAATTACAATGAAAATTCTGTTCAAAGCCAAATATTAAAGCCTAAAACATGATTTTGTGCACTGAAAACTCAAATTATGAGAACTTACTGATGAAGTCTATCTTTTATGCATCTCAAAACACAGTGAGCTTTAACAAAAGCATGTAAAAGGAAATAATGTCTAAGGGAAGCGTCACAAGTTGTTGTGAACAATGTAATTTATAAACATTGGCATTATTTGAAAGTCAATACAATACACTTGTTTAACCTCTTAATTAATCGACTAGATAATGAAAACAGATCATACCCTCTGCAAATCCACAGACCAAACTGGGGAGAAATAAAGAGCAGGGATTCAACAAACCACATGGTCAGATTTAGGAAAGGGCTGTTTTTCAAGCCCCTTGAACAGTCCTCAAAGTTTAACAGAGACAGAGGCCCTGCAGCTGAAACAAAGTGATACCATGCAATTGTGCAGGCTGAGGGTTGACCAGATATAAAGCAGCTTTGCAGAAAGCAACCTTATCTCCCAGTAGACAAACAGAACATCTAGTTACCAGTATTCATCTATAAATCAGAAATGTAACTGAGTATCAGGCTTCTCTATCTGGAATGCAGCAAATATCCATGGAACTGATCAGTTATTTCACTGTGACAAACTGCACCTGCAATGGTGCCATTTTGGGCTGCCCAGCACAAAAGTAGCACTGACTTAATGAAGCAAATTTAGAGGAGGACCACTGCAACAGCTCAGAGCACACAGCAGACAATGAAGATGTGCTCTTTCAGCTTGGAGTAAAGATGTTTGCAGGTGCATCTTACTGCTATCTCTGCTATCTAGCAGAGGCTTACAAAGCATTACATGAGATTCCTCCTAGACCTGCATAATAACAGGACAACAGATGACACAGCTGTAGCAAGAAATACTCCTATTAAATAGTAGGAGAGGCAATCAGCACAGGTAAACAGTGAAGCAGGCTGTCCTTGGAGACATTCACAGCTGGATGGATGTGAGCAACCTGCTTTCCCTGCCCCCTGCTGGGGGATTGGACCAGATGACACCTCAGGTCCTGTGTGTGAATGAAGCTAGATCTTGAGACAACACAAATATAAACAATAAGGGTATTTTTGGATGGAAAATCCCAAAATGAGAACATTATCTAAAGACAGATGTCTGTGACCCCAGTTTCAAGCTGAACCTGGTTTTACCTAAAATACACTCAAAACTACTTCCAAAGGAAAATCTGCATCCTTGCTGTGCTTGAACATCTAAGCACTGCGCAATTTCAGATCCTAAAAGTATTGAAGGCATAGCTTCAGGTATCCAAGAATACTTATTTCATACAGCCTTGCTGCCAATAATTCAAAAGCTGTGTTGCAAAAGGCAGCTGCTGCTTGAAGGTTCTAGGTATGGCTTTGGTCACGGATCAAATTGTTGAGACAAAGCAAGCTTCAGGAAAATATTAGCAGGTGTATTGAAAATTTCCCCATTTTTACCAACCATCTCACAACCTAACATCTTTATCAATATTTCATAGTGTTACGGTCACTCAAGTGCTTCCAAAGTCCACAGAAGTTTATGTTAAAGATGGTATTTGACATATTTCCAGCTTTCTCTGAAAACAGACTCATGGAATGGCAGCAACAGCTGTCCCAGCCACAAATACAGGATTTCTTTCTTTTCTTGTTGGCTGAACAGGAAAAAATTACTAATTCTTAATTGCCCCTTACTCATTAGTTTCTACAAGTAATTTTTTCCATATATTATTTGAGCATATTCCTACTTATTTCATATTCTTCTCTGCTGTGGTGTATATATATACACACACATACAGAATTAATAGTAGCCTCATTCAGCTGTTGAGCCTGTTTTTGCACTTCACAGTCCAGCTCCTCCACTGCTGCTACTTCTCTGGTTTCACAAGCTAAAATTAATCTCCTATATCAAAGCTTCTACAACCTTTGGGTTGTGGCATCCCACACCAGTTATCTTTCAGCTAACGTCTCCCTGAAATTGCCTAAATTTCAAATCATTGCTCATTCAGCTTTCACAATAAAGCAAGTATTAAACAGCTCCAGCACCACTTACTTCAAGGTTAACTTTGCAATAAAATTACACCTTTGATCCCTTATCAGACTGAAAAGCATATTGGAACACACACTACTCACATATAGCAGGGATCTGAAAATATTTCCCAACTGGGTTTATGTAGCTACAGTAACTCCCCTCTTAAAGAGATGTGAATCACTAAGCTTCCAACACTTCAAGCTGACAGCACTTTGAAGTACTACAGTGCACTACAGAGGCATGAGTATCAAATCACTCTGATGTTAAACAACAGTTCGCAGCTATCTAAAATCTAGGTCTAACATACAAGCAAAAAAAGATGCCTGCTGTTTCATCACAGTTGTCTGGCTTTGGTGTGGGTTTTTTTTTTTTGCTTAGCTGGAAGCGGTAATGAGATAGCACCTAAATTAGACCTGTAGAGACCAAAAGTCTAGCCAGATAAAGTCTAGTCCAAAAAGCTACCTTATTCAACATAAGCTGCTCAGTAGGTTTGGAATCAAATCCTGACAAAGGAAAATATTTAGCAGGCTAAGAAGGAGCCAGGAACATGGAAACCAGAAACTAATGAGGAGCCTGGAAAAGCTATTTGGAACAAGTTATTCAGAAAGCAAACTCTGTTTTTTTCAGTGCTTCAAGCTATAGGTAAAGTTGTGTATGGTACTTCTCATGGTCTATCTGCAAATCAAACACAACCTGATATAAAAATAGATAGCCAGAAAAATTATGCGATCAATGTGAATCAGTCTGGTTTTATAACAAATAATCAGATATGGTTTTGTAACAAAAGTTACAAGTCTGGATAACCAATAGCTATTTGCAGTTATTTTACAGTTCATGAACAACTGCAGCAGTCACAAAACTTCTTGATGATAATTGCACATTATGAATGTTTACACTAAATGGCTTGAGAATTTTCAAGTCCCATCAGTGCTAGCAAGGCTTTATAGCATAGGGAGGCTTCCAGTGAGATGCTCCAAGATTCTGAGCTGAAAGAAGAAAAAAAGTCACTAAAATCAAGGTTTCTAAATGTTAAAAAATAAAAAAAAAAGACCTATTGAATGATCTAGGTGTCACATTTTTTCCTCAACAGTCGAATTTAAATGAAGTGACACATATGAACAGGATTTGCATTTATGTATGAATGAAGGATTTAGTTACAGAAAGAGGGTTCTGGACCTTAAAACCAACCAAGCACAAACAAACTTTATCTAAACATAGCAAGAGTTTGTACTACTTCCCTCTATACATTCAGAGAGACTGTCAGTCCTTTTTGGCCGTTTTACATTTGGAATTCATCCTAGCACAGTTATGGCATTATAATGCAAAATTTCACCCAGCTATAAGGTTTCTATTTCACTTTGGTTACAGAGAATCTGTGAGGGTGCCAAGATTTGCATGTATTAACAGACTAGGTAAAAAACATTTAATGAGATTTGAAGAGCTAAACCTGTTAATCTCATTTTTCATAAGTTTAAAGGATGACTTGATTTTAATGTTTATTAAGTACCTTCAAGTGAGGAAAATACTAATGCCACAAGTCCATATATAAAGTGAAAAGGTACAGCATTAGCCAAAAGCTAAATCTGAAGCCACTTTAATTCCAAAGAGGTAATGCCCAGTTTCTTCGGGGAAGCAATAAGCCATTAGATCAGTCCACTGATTGCAAAATTGTTCTGTGCTTTTGTTGAAACTAGGGATCTTTTGAAACATTGTGTGTAATTCACATTAAATATGAGTACAGGCCATATGGGTTTAAATACAAGCCATAATTGTTATTTCACACCTTTGAATTGCCACCTTGAAGTTCTCCAAGAGATCTTTTCTGAGTCTCCCTTGAGAATCTTATTTCCAAGTAACTAGAGGCAAACAATTCTCATTATAAGATAAAGTCAGTGATAAACATCAAAGGCAATACTCTAGGGATGAACATGGATGCAAAACTCGACAAAGAAAGCAGTAGACAGCACAGCCTATTTTCATTCTTACCAAAACTTCCTCCTTTAGGAAAAATATTTGTGGGAATTGATGTATCTAAACCTGCGTGCCAATGAATAATGTACAGCAAAAAGATATTTACAGCACTCTTAGCTGCTCATACTGTTTACAGGTGTCAAACAAGGCTTTCTGCACTCAGACATACACCATTGTGCTTACCTACATGGAGTCCTTATAGAGGACTTCAAAAGTTTTAGGTGTAAGTATAGATTCAGAGTACAGTACTAGTAAGGTCATCCATAAAGCAACAGGAGAATGGAAAGTAATTGCTAAAATCTTCACTTGGTGTGAAGCACTTTGTAACTTTTCAAATTTATTAACTCAGAACAACAATTTGGAAGTGATAACCTATGGTCATACAACTCTTCATACAGATTTCCTAATATTGAGAACTCTGAGCAACTTGCTTGTAGTTTCCCTTGGCATGTCTCTGGCGTTTCTCTAGAAGAGAAACAGAATATGCTCCTGTTTTGGCATTCGTATTTGGGCCTCCTTTCCAGCTTGAGTAATGTCTATACCTAGTCTTTATCCAGGCAAAAATAAAGCCTGAGGTCCTGAGCTTTTTGACTTCTAGCTAATAAGAGTGTCTTAGAAGGCAGCACAGATCAAGTTAGCACAGTAAGGCCTTCTCACTCCAAAGCCTTAGAAATGGAGATAATTTTTTTTCTTTCTCACTTCACATGTAGTTCCAAGTCAGTACAGGTCTATGAAAATGGCCCAGCAGATAGACTGTACTCAGCATGTAACAAGCCTTGGGCAAGGCTCATTTCCTCAATGAAGGAACAGAATCCAAGGGGGATTCAGAGTGAGTTATACATTTAAAGTAGGTGACACTTAAAAACGAGATTTTTTTAATCCAGAAAGAGGCAGATTGTGTTTATCAGATCTCATAGTTCAGGCTTGCAGCTGAGTCATTGCTCATTTACATTAAATTCTATTAACCTGTAGCAAAACCCATACCAAGTTTTCAAAACATCAGTCCTGCTGCAAGAGTCTTAATCACATAACTGAACTTCTTTGCTTTACTCAACTGAATCGTGGACTCAACATTTCAGCTGTCAATAGCCCTTGAAAACAGTCATCGAATGATATTTTTGCCCAACTGTATTGAACACTGAAAACTAAAGCTTGTTTTGCCTATAACAAATGTATTAAACTTGCTGTCCAGTTTCTATAGTTAGGCAAAAGTCTGAGGAAATCAGACTATTTTAATTTCTCTCACAAAGGCCAAGACTAACAAGCTTATCAATGTCAGTGAGTATATTCTGCTTTCAGCAGATACTGGCCAAATCAAGAAGCTGCTTACAAGAAATAAAGATCTGTACAACTGAGACAAAGTGATTTCATTTTGAAATACAACACATTTGCTCTTCTAAATTTTGCCAGAGCTTCTATTTTTAATCACAAAAACAGGGCAGCTTAAGCAGGAATTGAACAACTATATTTGTCAAAATATCTAAACACTTGAAACTGCATTATGTCCAAAAATAGCACCCAAAAATTGGATGAATTATTTGAAGCGTGGAGGAAAAGGGGTGGGGGGAAACCAAACCTATCACCCTTGGGAAATGCTATGGACCACCAGGAATGAGACTAACACATACATAGAAAATTTGAAGATAAGCATAAATACAAGGGAACCACCTTGCAAGAGCAACCTGGCTTGACTAGGAACAAAAAACTAAGGGTCCAGTTACGTCCACTAGTACAAAAATAAATTAAGTTATATATTTTCCAATAACCAAAGTAGAGAAAAATTGAGTGTCTGTTAATAACTTGCAGAAGCAGTCAAAAAAAACCGGAGTTACAGAATACTGATAATAAGAAAATAATACAGGACAACTATTCTTTTTTTCTATCAATTAACTAACACTGCCAAGCATTTTCATAAGGATAGAAATGCACACACAATGCAACTGGTGTTCATACAGAGGAGCTGAAAGTTGGCCAGAGTAAAAACATGGCATGGGTTTGAAAAAATCTGGATCATTCTGAAGGCCATAAATCTTATGCTGAGATCAGTGTCAACAATCAATATCACTGTGACCTTAAAGAGCACTATCAGTATTGCAATGGCTTCTGCAATTCAAACTGTGAAAAAACTGTTTACATGCAGAAGGAAAGGAAATGTAAAATAAGACTGCAAAAAACAAAACCAGCACGATTTCAATTAGTTTGGTTTTTTAATGAAACCAAGCTAAAACTCATTCACAGCCTTACTCAAGTTTCATAGAGAAATAAGCACTAAATAAAATGTTACCAGTCTTTCTCTCAAAAAACCAAAATACTAAGGCCTGCATAGATGGAAAGTCAAGGAACATTCCAGCATTATCCATCTACTTGCTAGTCACTACTTAACTCCAGAATATCTGTAATACATCTTCTGCCCAAAAAACGGTCAAAAATGGGACATTTAGTAATACAGCTGAGAAAAGTTATCATACCCTATAATTTCCAGCATAACTCAGAGAATTAGAGAAAAATAGTCTAAGATTTCTAGTTCCACTGGTATTGTTGCTCATGGAACAGCCCACGTTTACATATCATAAAAAAATAATTCTCTCCTCTGTAAGCTTCCACTGAGAATCTCAAGTTCCACTGTGAAGCTCAGACCTTAGTTTTCCTGAGTACAATGAGAGATTGAACAGAATTCTTGTCTGCATGTTTGTATGATAAACATACACAGTGAAGTGCCACTTTCAATGCTAAGCTATTCACCAGCTGGGATTTATTTTTAAGATCTTCTATATGCACATTACAGCAAATATGAGATTTTAAAGTTAACTGGAACGCTTTGTTACCCATAGTTTCTACTAAAAATAGTCATTCCTTCAAATGAATAAAGTAAGCTTTGACTTAACTATACATCAAAGCTTCATTTTAGGCAAATGAAAGCCATATAGAGAGATTAAGCTGCTTATTACAGCTGAGCATGCACCTATCGCATTGGAAATAAAAGAAACAAACTTATCTTACCTTCAGGTGCATCTGCATCACAGTCTTTAGACACAAGTGTCACATTGCTTGGCTGACCATCAATTGTCTTATTACTCTGCATTGTAAATACAGGAAATTAGTACACTAGTCTACCAGCAGTGGTCTTCATAGAAAATGACAGTGCAGAAACCAAATACATTTTCCAGTGAATTAATTTTATAAAAGCAACTTTAACCACTCTCTTAGAATATTCAAAAGTATTTTTAAACAGCATATGCAGAGTAAGCTGTGAGCGGTAAAACATGAATAGCTCTAAGCATTACTTCATTAACCAAAAAATTAATAGCTTGTATTGTTTTTGAAGACTTGTGAAAAATATACTTGAGCTCTGAAATTCAGCCTTTTAACTGTGCATAACATTAATTTGAAAATCAGCTTTGGTGATGAAGACACCATGGAAGCATTAGGCTTGACGATGATCATGAATACAGCTTACTTCTGGTCTAAAAGCCAGATGGTAGCATCCAACATACTCAGACAGCCAGAGTGGAAGAAAAGAAGTTATGCCTAAGTGAAGTATTGAAAACGCAAATGTACCTGCTCAGATGTCCCAAATCTTTGGAAAACTGACCCCTTCAGAGAACATGAACTCTGCATTCCACATTTTTGAACAGTCAGTGAATAATTTTAGCAGAGTACAAAGTACATCCTTTGCACTATGTGGATTTTTTTATACCCTGACTTACTTTAAAGGGTCTCATACCTACTGTACTTACTTGCACCCTCATGATTTCCTGAACAGAAAGTCCTCTAAAGAAATCAGTAAGAGTCAACACCTTTCCTTTGGACTGAAAAAAGTTCCTTAAAACCTACTGGTGATCAGTACAAGCTGGCACATAAAACTAAGCTCTAACAACTTAATTGAGGAAGTTCATCAATATTAAGCAAATTCAGCTTTCACTTTGAACAGTCAAGAGAAACAACTCAGTATCTATCCTAAAAAGCAGCAATTTATACATGCAGTTAATTTTGTTTCATGCAAGGCCATGTAAGAGGGGAGACTGCCTTAAAAAACGGATCTAAAAGGAATACGACTTAGTCACAGGAATCAGGAGCAAAAGCAAGAGAATGTCTAGACAGAAACAACAGGGTAAGAAGAGAACACATGAAATTTCAATTACTCAGTGTACTTTTAGCAGTTTCCCATCTCCAGAATGTATTCCAGCCAACTGTCACTACTCCAGCTTACCCTGCTTAGTCATAGCAAGCACTTCTTTCAAAAGAACAGTATCATACCTTATAAAATTCCACAGGGCATACAAAAAGCACGAAATAATCACAACATGGCCATTTCAGCATTTACTCACTTTAACATATTAACAGGATTTTTAAATACAACAATAGCTAAATCTATGGGCTTTTTTTTGACAACATCTATGCTTTTTTCCCAGTCCATTGTTCTCCATGGACACTCCTAGAATTTCAGACATTTTTAGTACAAGTACTGTTGGAGTAAAATTTTAGTGTTCTGCTATCCCATCTACTCCAATGTTGAAAGCAGGATGCTTTAAGGCCAAGCATGAGACAAAAATCACAGACAATAACTCAGTATGTGCTTCAAGAGCTGACACATTTTAGACACTTCAGAAAACAGCACGCTATTGTATAAAGGGTTAGGACACAGCCTGTTACACCTACATAATTTGTTTCTGCTTATGTTCAGGACCAAGAACTTGAAAAGATCTGCTTCCACACAGCCACCTGAGGGATGATACCTCTGGATTCCTACTGCTGACAATGGACACACTCTGGGTTCTGCAATTTAGCTCCACTCCTTCAAATTATCTATGTGATGACTGAAGAAAGTGATCCTTGCTGTTCTGGTCCTCAACCAGGGAAAAGTATCTGTGTTGCTTATAGCAAATATTGGCTTTTTAATTCCTGTCTGAGTCAATCAAGTTTTAAAGCTCCACTTGGTACAAATATCAGCAAGCAGTGATCTTTCTTTCAGACAAAAGCAAAATAAACCTTGGCCTTATTGAACAGAAATAGCAACTATACTTCAAGTAGGGGTGAAGTTATGCTTTTGCCACAAAGCTAAGAAGGCCTGGATACAGATGCAATTCATTCTTTGTGAAAGGTTACAAGAAGACTCATTGCTTATTAACAAAGTGTTGCAAGAGGTGAAACCAAGCTATCCTTGGTGTCTGAAGAGCTATGAAAGTTGAGCAAATTCTTATAGAGGGATTTAGTTGGTAAGGGCATGACACCCAGAAGAAATTTTCAAGTTTCCTACAGACATCACAGCTGAAGACACTTTTGATCAACTAGGGTCACGTGCTTTGGAACACACCAGTGCTCAGAGTTAATAAAGCACATAGCCCAGGTCTAGTAAATGTTAATTGCCTCACAAAAACTCCACTTTTATACACATATTCAGCTAAAAGGAAACGACACCAGTACTTCCAAATTAAAAGCTCTTCCCAAGAGTAATGGTCTCCACAGGAAACAGCTCAGGATTCAAACAGGAATCAAACCTATCTAATGCATTACTATAGACTGTGATTACAATTTAGTTGGACACATTACTAGATCTGGAATTATTGTAGAGCAAAGCAAAGGGGGGAAGTACTCCTTTACACAGAATACGAGCCACCTGACTGTCATACACATGTTTATCAGCCCACCCATCCACTACAGTTTCTTGGAGTAAGATTATTACAGTGTTGGTTACCAGTGGCGTTACTTTAAAGGATGAAATCAAGTGTAGTGTGAGAGCACAACGAAACCTGGACTGTCAAAGTGAACTGGTGCATAGGGTTATCTTCAGGAAGCTTGCCATGTCTAGTTCACTTGCCCAGTTCCTCGAAACTCCTAAATCCATAACCACCAATTCATAACTCTTAAGAACCTCTTCATTGCTACATCCAAAAAAAAATATCTTGCTTCTTTTCATTCCCCAACTCCATGTCTCCTCATTTCAAAATATCAAAATTTAATATCCAGTTATCAAGGCAGTCAGACACAGAAAATGTTTCTGGTAGATTCTGAAATACTCTTTGAGAGGAATTTTTTAGGAAACCTCATATCTATTTGGTAGGCCAGAGAAGCCCAGATGTAATTTACCAGCATATTCTCTATGCTTCATGTTATTTTAACAATAAAACCAGTTTCTACTCAAATTAGATTACACACATTAAACATAGCTCTTTGAAATGAGACATAAGCTGAAGACCCAGGATGGCTTTCTTGACCAGAACATTTTTCATCCTTTAAACAGAAAGTTACAGCTCTACTCAACCATTGCAGCTAATCCTTCTTGCAGTGCTGACCAGGATTACATTTCAATTGCTGCAAGAATGACAGGAGCCTTCCTACTGCTGTGCTGTATTCTCTTGACCCTTTTTTCTTCAAAATTATATATTTACCTTCAAATACTATTTTTCATTAACAGCTAACATGCAAGTGTATATTAAGGGAGGCAGAAGTATTGAGACTTAACATACATACATTTTATTTTATTCATAAAGCAAAACAAACTGCTAGCTGCAGCCTTTATTATTTGTTTTTCTCTTCAAACCTTCCATGTTACGTACCAACTTTATCACAAAAGATTCCCTACTCAGGTCACTTCAAGGCTTAATGACTAGTTCAGTAGGACCCTTAATGGCATTGTTCTTCCCACTCTGACACCCACATTGGCTCTGCACGTCAACTGGAGGCATAGAATCATTCTACAACATAAAAAAACCAAACTGCCTTTCACAGGGACTTGAGCTAATAACTAATTCAGAAATAGTTATATGATGTTCTGGCTACATAAACAGTAAGAAATTGTGCCACAAGTTCTATGTAAACACACCTAAACTGACTTTCATCTTAGTTTCACGCTGCTAGTATCCTAATTCTGACAAGTTGAGCCAATTTATACACATCTAAGCATGTTTATTTTGTATTAGTTATGTTTAGCATAAAATCTAATAAAATGCATTACACTTCCTAAACACCAAATAATCAAATCCCCTACAATGATTCTATTACTGTTCCTGGATTGGTATCAGGATGACCAACTGTCCATTACCAGACAATTCAGATGTAAAAACAGCAGTAAAGTAGCATTTATTGAAACCTCCACTTCCTACAGTGACAATCCTACCACATCAACACATTTAAGTTGAGCAAGTTCCTCTTCTCCAGTGTATTTAACACTACTCCAATTTCAATTTCTCCTTGTAATCCTTTTGAATACAAGTATTCTGTATCCACTGTTTAACCTAAAAGAATTGATAGTAGTAAGTTACAAAATTTACTAAGCAGTTGCAGCTGAAGAAGTCAGCAGGTGTTTTGCTGGGGTTCTTTTTGTAAGGTAGGTGCGCTCTCCTCCCACAGGAGCATCCTCCTAGAGAACTAACAGATATTCCGAAAAGCTCAAAGCAGCATCCACTCACTCCAATCTCGTTTAAATCCCTTCTTTCAACCACTCCAGCTCAACCGTTTTTGTTTTGTGAAACTTAAACACTAAACAGCACACCAAGGGATCTTGACTTCACTGTGCCTGAACAAGCAAGCAGTTCATGACCTGGTTAGTTGTCTACATTTGCAAGATCAGATCTAATGAAGTCTACCCTTGTAAGATACCAGACTTTAATAAACAGCTGTCCATGAAACCTCTCAAGATGCTTCTGATATGTAACTTTGTACTTGCCCACAAATATGCAGGCTGCCATTCAGACTGAGATTTAATACAGTAATTTAATTCTTCAGGTACAGAAGATGAAAGACTTAAAAAACCAAAACTCTGAAATACAGAAAAGTAAAATAAAAACAGACTGATTTTTAACTGCTTAATTCTGTAAAAGATTTTACAGTACAAGAACTGCATGGAGTTTCATGAAGTTGGACAGTCCAAAGTGCCTGAAGTGTGATTAACCTGCACACATTTAGCTCCACTCAGATTATTATTTTTTACTATACCAAGTTATCTTTGTCATTCCTCATAAATAGGCATATAAATATAATCTACTGTGGAACAGTATTGATTTCATTCTGTACACAGCCTTACACATGAAAAATAATCCTCACTGCAGTCACTAAGCAACCTAAGCAGACCAGTACAAAATCTAGTGGAAGCTAACAACTGTCTTCTCAAAAGGAGTAAAACAAAGCTCAGTTTTACAAACTCTTGAGATGACCTAGGAATTGTGTCATATAAAGTACAATCAGTTTCTGGCTTGTGTATTAGCAAGAGACTTATACTAGTATCTAAAAAACTGGCTAACAAAGTCTCTTCAAAAACTGAAAATGTGTCTGACTTTAAAAGTTTCTGTAAACAGTACATTTTTAATGCAGAAAACAAAATTTAAACAAAAAAATTACATCTCACCTGTACCAGGTATTTCTGGCTTCCATACATTACATACTGTGGGGCAAGACTGTAGATCATGTAACTTGTATGAAGAACTATCAACAGAAGTATCATACAGAGAAATAGGAGTGCTTGAGGTCGAGTTTTTCCTCGTCTGATTTTATAAAGCTAAAATCAGAAAAACAAATATTAGCACAATGAAATATCCCTTTTTCTGAAGGCATTAATTCAAACAAGTTTTAATTCTACTGCCAGAAGTGGGAGGTTGCTAAAATTACCCTCTGGCAACTTAATTCCAGTGATTTGAAGCAGGTTTTCCGGTATATTTACCTAAATTTCAAAGTAGCTATTGAACCAAATTAAGTGCTATTTGTGACCCAAAATATTTATAGACTAGCTGTTAGTAGGAAGATTTAAATTGCTTGTCACCTATAACAAACTGTGCATTGGTTTATAGGAGAATATTGTTTCCTTTGGTCAAAAGGGAGCGTCATCTATCACTATACCCCAAACAGATCCAGAAACAGAGCACGGAGTTATGAGAGCGCATTCCCAGGCTCTGAGCGTAAATTGGCACACCATATGGTGGTATCCTGTCCATTTAACACTGCATGGAACAAAATCCCTCCTTGCTGTCCTGTAGACAACACTCTACTCTAATTCCCCAAGTCTCACCCTGAGTACCACATTAGGGTAAAGAAGCTGGCAGCTGAGGGGAAAGTGACAGCACCAAAACCAACAACTAATCTCACAACTCACTGCAAAGACTGATGGTCACTGATCACAATTTTGGAGTGTCACCACATGAAAAGGTGACAATATTAAATGGGAAGTAGGCACATTAGCAACGAAATATTTAACCAAGTACCAGAGGCCATGCTATCGGATACAAAGCTGCTTGTTAAAACACAGTAATATATTATTTGCATAGTATTTAGATAGCCCTATCACCACTGCACTGTTTTCTCTGTTGTGAAGCTAAATACGTTTGTCACACAGATGGCAATTCAAGAATCTCTGACAGCATGCCACATTATAGATTTTGACCATAAAGTTGACCAATACTTCAAATATATCAACCATATGGCTTTAACTTAGAGAAGCCAGAAGCCAAACTGACACTGATTAAACACTTGAAGGAGTCAGCTGACTCTATTGCTCAAATTAAAACATGAGTTTTGGTCTGGTAACTTGGCAAAATGAAACATCATCCAAAAGCAGTGCAAACTGTACAATAGGCTTTTAACACTCATTAGGCATACAGACAATGCTATTGGCAACACCCCATATTTATGAAGCAACACAAATATTAAATATATTCAAGAACACGTGTTTGTTAAATATCCAAGTATTAGAAACTAAACTCTTAAGTTGTATTTACCCTTGTCCAGAAGAACCATATTCCCATATTTCGGATCCCTGCCATTGAAGTGAAGATAAAGTACATAACAATGGTTGTGATAAGAATATAATCAAGTGGAAAAACCTAAAACAAGAACACAAGCAGTTAAAAAGACAAGGAAAAAAGCTCTTCTCCCGCTTAAAACTAAGTAGCTTCTACTTCTATAGCTTACATCTGAGGTAGTCAGAGTCCTGTTTTGAAGTTTTACATAGGTGGCTCCAAATATAGCTAACATAGCTTGCTGCTAATAGGGCTTAAACAATTAGGCTGGGAAAGCACCAAGCATTTTTATTAATTTAAGACATGCCTTAATTTTGAAGTGTCAAACATATTTAGGCCAAGAAATATTTATTTCAAATATGCCCACAGAATGACAAGTCCACAGTGGCAACAATTATTTTAGGACTACATATTTGCGACTGTTTCTGATCATATTTGCATACAAAACTCAATTGTTATATTTACATTAATAAAAGCATGAGATAATACTGCTGCTAAACACTACTTTTCTCAGTAAACTACAAGCTTAGATGTTCAATAGTTTTAAAAGTAATGGGAAAGCAATGCACTGTGCTGACCCATTACACCAAGAATACAGGAATAACTCAGCTGGGGGGGGGAATAAAGCACTAGCTTACTATTAAGGCTTTTCTATTTCTCAGTTTACTTATGACAAACTCAAATTTGTATGAGTACTTGATGCCTTCCAACTCCACTGAACTTGACTGATGTATGTTTTTAGGTTGAGCTTGCTTCCAATACTAATGCCTTACTATTATATACTCAGTGTAGCATATTTTTCAATGTGCAACATATTAAAAAGTGAAACATGGCATTTACTTCACTAAAAAGGGCTAAGCTATGCAGTACACCAACCAGAATGTATGTAGAACATGGGACAAAGTTGCTTTTATTCTGTGTATAGTAACTACAACTGCTGTCATTCTCTGTTGCCACCATATTTTCATCACATCAAAATCAATTTCAATTTCAAGCACCCCTTCCTTGCCCAAATTAGATACTGTCCACCCAAGATTTTCATATCAGGAACTAATAACTTAAAATTAGTAAGGGAGTTGCCTTGCTTTTACTGAACACATTTAAACAGTGCTGTTTTAGTGAATTACTTGGGAAGAAGTTTAAAAGAAAACAGAAGAGCATCCTTACACATATGTGTATCACTGCTTCTTTACTTACTCTTTGAAGCACTGGTAACAGCATATTCAAAGGGTTGGTCAGATTAGTTCCTAGAATTATAAAGCCTGAGTCGAAGCCAGCTGAATGTAGAGCTTTGTCCAAACTGCAGTAATTAGAAAAACTGAGTAAGTACTGTAGTTCTCCCAGAGCTTTATCTTTAGCTTAATTTAAAAGGGCAGCTCAAAAGAAAAAAACCCAAACTGAACTAATCCCAGAGAGCAATTGCTGTCTAACATCTATACAGACACATGCTTTGCTTTACCACACTCACTGCACTTGTTCTGTGAAAGATATATTGATTTCTGCATCTCCTCAGCATTTTTGCTTTTCCCTAGTTTGGGTCATAAAGCTTATCTTCCCTGTCTGAAAGATCAAAAATGCCAACATTTGAGACCTCTGGTTAGTGTCAATCCATGTTGAAATCTACCAGATTTGCAGATGGCTGTGTTGCTTTTGACACCATGAAACCATTCCAATGTAATGAGCATCAAAATGGATTAAACGTGTCATTTACTGCAAGAATTTAAGCACCTGTTACCCAGTCAAAGAAGTACCTACATGCAATAAGATTTATTCAGGCAAGCAGAACACTTCTGTAATCTGATTTAAACTTCCTGAACATATGTGCTTTATTTCTCTGCTGTATCAGAACTGTTTTCAGCCTGAAACATGTCCTCCTTCAGTTGGTTTTGGTACATTTTGCTTCTTTTCAATATACACTATTATAATGAGAAGTGCAGCTCTATTGACAGAAATGTAACATAGAAAAGAAGGTGGCTGACTCCTGATGCAAACTACCCCAATATTTATATTAGAGCACAAAATAGGTAGTTTAAATGGTCCAGGAAAATGCTGAAATGTACTTACTTTGACAAGAACAGAGAGACAGTGAAGAGCAACGCCACAATGATGAAGAACACTCCCCACACAATCTAAAAGTTAAAAAGTTTAAAACAATTTAACTTTGCAGTTGATTGAAGAAGTGAACACTTGCCTTCATTTCAATAACAAACTAATGATCTTGGAGCACTTCAGACCTTAAATACACTCGAAACAGTAACTTTTTGGTAAATACTTCAGAAAAGTGCTCACAAAACTTTTACTGTTAAACACAGCTTGTCAAGTACATTACATGCTTTAGCGTAATACACAAATCTACCCCGATGCCAAAGGTGACATTAAGAAAAGAGATGACACATTACATCAAAAGAACATAGCATTTAACAGAATTCACAACCTATATTCACTGTATTATGTGGGAAACCTTAACTATGTACACACATTTAGGTTTAATTAAAGAAATTAGAGACTGGTGCCTTGACCACCCCACCTGTGTGCACACCTTCCAACAGGAGGTAGCCTGAGCGCAGCTTAGAAGGAACATCTCACCCTCCCTGAGTAAAAGCTCCCTCCTGTAGCACTATTCTGAAATGCACAATGATCAAGTCACTTGGGAGTGATAAAAAATTCAACCAAGCCCAAATACCAGGTCTTCATTAAAACACAGAAAAGTGTTTTTATTATGCCTACCAAAAATAGCACTTGAGCCAGGAATTCATTCTCCAAGCTGTCTCAACCAGAGCACCTCTTATTGTTTTCCCTGGGTTATTAGCTAGTTCAGGAAACTATTCTCCCTCCTAACTGGTTTTCTCCCTCACAATCTTTTCCCTGGGGAATTTAGGGGATGATACACAGAAGAGAGCCCAGACAGCAAACCCTTTCAGCTACAGTTCCAACAGTTTCACTGTATTTTCCTAGAAACTCTGGTCATGGAATACAATCAGATAAGTGCACTGAACTTCCCAAAACAGCATTTTCAGATTGCTAGACCTGAGACCTAGACAGAGTTATTTCAAAATTCTATATGCAGGGACACAATGCGTGATGGTCTTCCACATGAATGAGGGAGTTTCACAGTTTATTTTATTAGCCTCAAAACCTGGCACACAAGCATCATGAAAAGGTTAAGAACTCTCTAACAGCTGCTCATTAAAGACAGACAGAGGTACAATGCTTATTATTGTTAATTAAATTCTGAAGATAAACTTCCATCTGCAAACTCAAACAGTATTAGAACACCACTTATAAAACAACTCAAATTATGGAGGTCTTATTAGATTTAGAGACCAATATCAAGATAAGTATTAAGTTTTGCATTTCCACATAATTAAACGTGCTAAGATTTTACCTCTCCACAGCAAACTCCCACTAGGTATTAGCTGTATGGGAAATAGATATTTAAAACTAATTGAGACCAAGAGTCTGAATCTTGTATTACTTCACTACCTTCTGCCAGCTATGGCACTAGACAGGTATTTGTATCTCCCCTGGAATATGCCTGTCTTCTGAAGTGACATCTAACATTTAGAAATAGATCAATGGTTGCAATACACTCCTTTCCCCATTTTACCCTGTATTCCAGGCCCATTAAACACAGGATTGAAAAGGCTAATTTGAGGCAACATTAAAAAAAACTTTAAAAATCTTCATCCCATATGTCCACAGTATTCAGATAAAATTAAGATTGTAAATAAATTATTTACAATTAACATCAACCTATGCTTATGTGATTCCAAAGCATCAGCTGACTTAGGCCTTTCACAGAAGGGATACTTGTATTCTGTCACAGATTTTCGTTATACTTAACTGATGACAGATCAAACAACATAATATTTCTAGCCTACAAACCAACATTCAATACAGGCATTTCTTAAAAATGGAAGGATGCTACTTCTAGGTCAAATATAATTCAACTTGCTATTATCAGTTTAATATATCAGGTCAAAAAATTGTGAAATAATTTAAAATTATCAACTGATTAGTGTATTTTTGCATTGCTACTGCACATGAATAAATAACAAGCTAATAAGTCTCTTCTGACATTTTTCAAGTTCTGCTTACATCATTCGTCCTGGCACCTCCCTGCAAGTCTCTAAATATTCCTTAACCCCTACATCACCCTTGTTTGAGTTACTTAGAGAGCTCTTTGTCTCCTATCCCTGCTCCCAGATCAGTCAGGCCAAGCTTTTTCACCTATGGATAATTCTGAAGTGTTACTAAGATTACCATGGAATTTCAGACTTAATTTACTCTGAGCAGAAATGATCCACAAACAGTTGGTACTTGTTTAAAAACACCTCAAAAATAACTTCCAAAAACTGTTAATATTCACCCTGTAGACATACACCAAGCTCAGCAAAAGAGGTGCTGCTCCAGGGAATAGAGCAGACATTTCTACGCCAGCCTGCTAAGAGGACTATGCTAGAGCAGAAAACCATACTTAGCCCATGGAGAATCCCACATCAGAACAAGAGGATATTCTCTAAAGGAAGCTGCAGCCTACAGAGAACCCACATGTGCTTCTGACAAGAACTACAGTTCATGGAGTCCACATACACTGAAACAGAAAGAATGTGAAGAGGAAGGAACAGCAGAGTAGATGTGTGTTGTGGTTTGAAAGCAAATTAGTGAGATGCTCAAAGTCAGAACTACAATTTAATAGGAAAATTAAAATACATGCAATTGGTATAAAAACACTGATAGAGTCAGGATACAACCTGACACCCTGTTGGTCAGGGTGTTGGTAGCAGTTCAGGGATAGATGTGGCTCTGTTGAAGCAGTTCTCTGAAGGTCCGGTGAAGAAGCTGCCCTGTGCTGTTTCAGGGTCTAAATTATATTCAGAATGGGGATGCTTGGTCCCCGTCCCCCCCCCCTGCCGGGCAGGGCATCTCACAATGGGAATGGTGCAATCCATCAGTGGAGCTTAATGGCCCATTAACAGAGAGGACTTTGTGAGACCCTCCCTGCTAATGGCCCATCAACAGGAAAGATTCCAGGCACCTCACTTGGCCCTGCTCCACCAGCTGGCGCATTGGAAGTCCCGCCCTAGGGCCATCAAGGGTGGCTGAGGAACAGTGTCCCACCCGGCCCCAAACAGCTCATGGGGATGGTGATAGAATACACACTATTGTAACCTAAGACAATGTGTTATGGACTGATGGCAACTCCCTATTCCCCTCTGTGCCACTCCAGAGTCAGGACAAAAGGAGCTGAGCCTTGGAAAGAAAGAGTGGGGATCTCTGCTCATGCAGATACCAAAAGAAGAGCACTTCATTTTCTTATATTACTTTAGGCATCTCCAGTTTGTTCACAATGGCTCTGAAGTACACCATGAAAACACAGATGCAATACTGCCAATTTACTATTGTTGAGCAGACTTCCATGTTTCATATCCTATAGTCTTGTTCACATATTGAACAAACATAGCTATGTGCTCTGGAGTTCGTTTTCCCCAAAATTTTTTTAAAAACTCATGTAGTATACCACATTTCTCTTGTTGCTGAGAGAATCAGATGAAAGCGTAAGAAACCATAAGAAAAGAAAAGCAGGAAATGTTAGATTTTGTAGAAAGAAATTAGACTAATTCAACATTACTCAATCCCATGTTGGCCAATACTCAATTCCCTGGGAGCTTGAGACATGCAGCTTTTGACTGAATTGAAAAACTAACAACTTCATCTTTAAGTTTGAGTTAGCTTTGAGTAAAACAATCATCAAATGAGGCTTTCTACTTAAAGTTTTGTCTTTGTTTAACAACAAATCACATGCGGGTAGATACTTAGGAGTAATAAAGCAATTAAAATCAAGAACACTTGAGGACACTATACAAAGACAGTATGATAACAGAAGTCTGAATGTAAACAGTAAGCTAACACTGTAAAAGACCTTGAAGACTAAGTGCAATTTCTGAAACATGTTATTCTGTTCTGTTAGTCCCAACAAGCGCCTGCAACCCCCATAAATTAACCATCCCAAATCCAAAGCAGAAAAAGGATTCTCTAATACTTGCTTCACAAGGAATGGAATTTCTCTTGAACTCTGAGAAGTACCTACATATTTGAACAGTAATATCCAAACTGAAGGCACTGAAGGTGGAAACGTAAAACAGTAAGCAAAGCGCCAAGATACTTTCTGCACTTCTACATTGAACAGAAGTACTATATATGGATATTGAACAAATTTTTACCTTTTCCTAAAGCCCAATTGAACAACTGACAAGTTATGTGTCTGCAAAGACATCTCAACTGCTCTTAAAGCAACAGTAAAACAGTTCTACAAGAGTTAAGATGCAATTGAGTGATAGACATTACCACCTTCACAGGACAGCTCTAGTCAAAGTAAACAAGTTCTCCGGTATGCTTCAAAGCACAACCATAGTCTAAGTGAAAATCTGTCAGGAAAAATTATCTACCTGCAACTCTGCTTTAGTCTGTAATTCATGAGTCAACAACTCACAGTGACTGCCACAGTTACTGAGAGCATACAAAGCTTTCAAACCACAAAAACAAGGAGACACTGAATACCATACTGACTGTAGGTGATAAGCTGTGAGTAACTAATGATACTGTATGCTTTCCTGTGAACACCATGAACTGCTAAAATCCCAGAGACAAAATATATGGCCAATATATTTCTCAAGTTTCATCTTTATGTGAGAAGTTCCAAAAGCTTAATACCTAATACCCAAGCTGTATTAAGTATTTTTTAAATCAAAAGGAAGCCTCCGAACTGTTAACATGAATGGTTAGGGATATTTGTCCTTTCAATGAAAGGGCTAAGTCTATATTTGTAATGCATCATAGCAAGGTAACTCCACTAAGAACTGCACACTGAGAGCTTTTGTTCAGCTGCAATTTCAGCCCATTGCCTTCAGCACTCACCATTCACAGCAGCAATGACAGAAGAAATTGTTTACAACCCATCCCCCTCACCCCAGCTTTCCCAAAAGCAGCCTACAGTCAAAAGTAATGCTGAAATTTCTTCCTTCATCTGGTTGGCAAGAAATACTTCATATGGCAATATTGTTCATAAAAGTACTACTTTGCAAAACCAGGTATCTACTGAAAATCAAAGTCCTAAGATCAAAGAGACCAAGATAAAAGCTTTGCCCCAGTAACCATTTCCTTTGCACTGGTTAAGTATCATGACATTAAGTTCTTTTCAGCTAGCTTACTATTTATCAAGTCATTCCTTGGCAAGATGCTTGTTCCAAATGAATATATTATCAAAGTACCTCTCACTTTTGCTGGATACATGTAATTTAGATTAACCTAAGCTAACTGACAGCTATAGAATTCTTCCTTCTCCTCATTTTCATATGTTTGATAAAAAAAGTAAGATATTCAGATTTTCTATGGCAGTAGCACTAAAGTCGATCAGCTAGGATTTGTTCATTTTTAATCTTAATCAGAGTTGAGACAAAGTAAAAGGTTCTCCAACAACTCAGAGTTCACTATAGGGTGATCACTGTGTAGTACTGAAACAAATAAAAAAAAAGCAGTTGATATTCAGGGTGGTAATTGATAAACTTCACCTGTGATTTATGTGGGGAAAAACAAGTTGGAAGTTATTTCAATTTAGGTATCAAAAAGTGAGGAGTTTTACCTTTAGAGGTCGAATAGCTTCACAGAACTTTGTCCACCAGCTTTTCTCAATAGACTCCAGATGCCTCTCTCTCCTTCGAAGTGTCCTCAATTTCTCTTCTAGCTGTTGCAAAGTCCGTCTGTCCCTCGATGACAGAGGACGACCATCTCTGCACTGGTTACAAAAAGAGTGCAAAAAAATCAAGAGTCACCAAATCAAGAAAACAGACTTGACAGCTAGTTAAATTATTTACAACAACTCTAAAGAATTTCTAGTATATAATTCATGCATGTATAGTTTCTATGACTATCAAGAGGATGAAGCGCAGAAATCACAAACTGCAACAAGAGGAATTCCTATTAGATGGCAGAAACCACTTTTCACAATGAAAATGTTCAAAAATTTTAACAGGGTAGATAGCCTCCATGGCTAGAAACTTTAAAAGCACAGACATGATCTGAATAACCTGATCTAACCTGAAAGAGGTCCATATTTTGCATGAGGGATTAAACACTACGATTTTCAGGTCACTTCCCTTTAAATTCCATGATTAAGCCTATATATCCAGCTTAGCACTTCTTATTTTCTTTCCAACATTCCACTAGATACTCAGCTATGTTTCTTGAGCAAGAAACATAGGTCAGATACAAGGTAGCATCACTCCAAGAATTAGCAGAATGTACCACATAGTTTGTTTTATTACCACATTTAAGAAGGTATTTTAATTTTGAGCCTTTAAACACTGAGCAGGAATCATTACACTCTGCTGCAAAGTGAGTAGCACATCCTTACATCCCAGTTATTTGCTATGACCAAAAGCAACAAAATGGGCATTAGGTAGCTGAACCAAAGTTGTTTCCTATATTGATGCTAGTGTCCTACAAACTCACACATGGATAAAGAAAGATTCTTTTATAGTAGGAAATGCACTAAAACTATGATTTTAAGTTTTGAAACTCCATACTAATTTTCTCTTATTTTAAATATCCTCCCTGCAAATAATGTAACACTTTATACCAGTGAAGCTAAAAAAAATTGAATTTTTCAAAAATACTAAGACCACATTATAGGCACACATAACACTTAAATTTGAGATCACTACTTTTAATAGGAACACATGTACTAAACCCTGTATAGCAACAGTTCAAGCTCCCAATCTGCAAGTTCAAGCTTCCATCATTTAAGACTAATGAAATAAACCTACCAGATGTACTAATAGTACAAGAACATACTACATACTGAATCTCAGTAGCATACCTCCATATTTCTAGCTTTTACTTTATAGTACTCTCGGTATCACCCACTTTCTTCACAACTTAATGCACATATAATTGAAGAACTAAGATTTCCATTACAGAATGAGGCAGAATCCTGACCAGAAACCATAAACCAAAAAAAAAAAACCACCAAAAAAAACCAAAAAAAACTTTGCACTAAAGGTCATATTATAATATCAACATAAATTGAGAACTTTCTACTTATGGATCCTATTGTTTAGCCAGACTGACCAACAAGACCAGTTGCATGCAAATTCTCATAGTACAACAAGGTCTTCTGTAATAAGTAATGATCCATTTGTCACATTTCTCATTTTTCTCCTATTGAATTCAGTTAGGAATGCCTTTGTTGCTGTAGTACTTTGTGCAAAACCAAAAGATGATAATTTCAACAGACTACTTTTTAGATTTCTTTATTCAACAAAATGTCTAGAACACTGAAGGTGCCCACACTGTGTAGAGGTAAGCCAATAATCAAGGGAAGACTGCTGGAATTGCTTCAACTTCTCTGAGATCTACTAT
This sequence comes from Drymodes brunneopygia, assembly GCA_013400955.1. Classification (NCBI taxonomy): domain Eukaryota; kingdom Metazoa; phylum Chordata; class Aves; order Passeriformes; family Petroicidae; genus Drymodes; species Drymodes brunneopygia. Next base: position 499,127 of record VZTZ01022866.1, on the reverse strand, counting down.
CACAGAGCACACAACAGCACAGATGGACTGCCAGGATGGAAGCAAGGCACTCGATGTCATTTTTCCCAATCAAGGCTGTGAAAACATTGGTCAAGCTATTATCTGAAACTGGTTGAAAAAAAGAGGTGGGACATTTTCCCCTACCATCTTGTATGTAAAGAAATCTTACCCTCCTTTGGCTTGTGTTCAGAGGTTGTTAAAAGTGTCTTGCTTACAATGAGGTACAGCATTCCCATCAGCTGCAAAGCCATCATGAGTTTACAAATGGTGTTTGCATCCTAGGGTTATTTAGGACTCAAAACAGCTTTCTGTAAGTATGTTTCTCATAAAGAAATTATTTATAACAGCAAGGTATATTAAATGGGAAGCAAGAATATCTGGAGCTGTTAGTTATTCATAAACATGATTAATAGTTTGATAAATCTAAATCATGACAGCTCTACGTGGCAAGCATCCAACGTTAACTATACTGCATTGAGCAAGTCAACAAACTGCACACCATTTCTGGTAGCAGATTAAGTGAGGTTAATATCTACAAAGCATCTCCTCCATCCAAGCAGGCCTGGAGAAGTTTGAGTACAATTTGTTAACATTTATTCGCTAGACAGAAATAGCTACTGCTGATGGACTGACAAGGAATGTAATCACTGCTACACAAGTGACCACATGTATTTCAAAATAACTCAAATAACTGCAAGCTATTAATTTTTGACTTGATATTCTTTCTGGAGAACAAAGACTCCATAGCAGGACCATGAACTAGCAAGCAAGGAAAAACAACTATTAAGAAAGTGAGAACAATGAAGATCTTACCTTTGATTTAATTCTCAATAAATGTTGCTCCACTTCCTCAATATCTTCAGTGTTCTCTAAACGTTCATAAGATGCACTGGTAGTTCCCTTAATCAAGTTTAGAGGCAAAGCTGACATACCATAAGCCTTAAATAGAAAGGAAATATACATACTCAGATTTTTTGCCATATATTTTCATCTGATAAGGCTGCTCTATGTTGTAGCTATGAGGTATCACTGCTGGGTGGTTTTGTCACCCCATCTGCATACTCTTACTAAGGCAACCAATTCCTTTCCTGTTTTGAGAAAAACATAACAAACATGCTATGCAAATTCCAGCATCCCACATCATTCCAGTGGTACTTAAGTGTCTCATGACCACTGGGACACATGCTAAGACTTCATATAAACATAGTACACTGATGATTTATCAAACTAGCCCTTGTTTTTTGTACATCACATAGCTTCCAAAAACCTTAACTTTCCCACTTTAGATCAAAACATTTTGTGCAACACAAAAGTTTAGATATTGAATATTAATAGTTTTAGAAGCAAAGTATACACAACTTCTTTGCAGCCAGTAGTCTTCAAGTTTCTTTTAAAATAAAATTGGGTTGAAAGTACCCAATTTACTAAAACCAAAATTCTGCAGTAAAAAGACAGCAAAAGTTACATGAACAACTGAACCCATTTACATTCCAAGACTGCTTAGATACCCATTCACATTCATAAATTTTGTTGGAACTTATTCCTTATTATAAATTCTGTATCATTCCAAGTGTTTTGCCAGCTTCAACACCCTGATTTTTCCAACATAAGGTCTGTAAGGTTTCCACTAATAAAAAGAAATTTATTTGAGTCAAGGTAAACAATAAGAATATGGCACTACTTTCTCTCTGTTACTCTATGATTCTTATGGATGAAGGCCAAGATCAGAAGTTCCTCCAAGCAGTTTAGAGACATGAGCCACAAGCTTTTAATTTGTTTATCGTGGATGATATGTTGTTCCTGGTGCAGAGCTCAGCACAAGGTTCTTTTCTCTCTCAGCAATGTTATTAGAGTCTTTAATATCTGAACACTTGCTAACCTAAAGAATTGTTTAGGTTGAAAAAGACCTCAAGGATTACCCAGCTCAACCAGTATCCTAACACTGTAAAATCTATCATTAAACCATGTCCCTAAGAGCCATGTCTAAAGTCTTTTAAATACTTCCAGGATGTTTGAAGAGCAGCTTTCTAGATGTTCACAGAAATACCACTCCCTCCTTCAAACACAGCTTTACATTTCCTGCTGAGAATAGATTTAACACAAATGCTAGTGTGTTAAAAATGTCACCATACATGCTGTCGTATCATGAGTTTTCTGTACACAAGACACAATTTGACCTGTTTAGAAACCTACTTTGGCATACTAAAGTCTCATGCACTGAACCCAGAGCTAGACACTGTCCATTATTTCACTGTATTTTTGAATATGCCATAACTTGGCCTGGACTTGAAAACTGTCTATACATGTGTGTTAGCTCTCCCTTTAGACTATCTCCTTTGAGAGCATTAAGTTGCTTTGCCACCTACGTGAGACTGCAGGTATTGTCTACTTGGACTTCAGCAAAGCCTTCAACACCATATCCCATAGCATTCTCTTGGAAAACCCAACAGCCCACAGGCTGGACAGGCACACTCTTTGCTGGAGTAAGAACTGGCTGGATGGTTGGGCCCAGAGAGTGGTGGTGAAGGATGCTGCATGCAGCTGGCAGCCAGTCACTAGTGAGGTCCCTCAGGGATCAGTGTTGTCCTCAGTCCCGTTTAGCAAATTTGCAGATGACAAGCTGGGGGAGAGGGCTGATCTGCTGGAGGGTAGGAAGGCTCTGCAGAGGGACCTGGACAGGCTGGATTGATGGGCCCAGTCCAAGGATAAGAGGTTCAACAAGACCAAGTGTCAGGTCCTGCACTTTGGACACAACAACGCCCTGCAGCACTACAGGCTGGGGACAGAGTGACTGATCAGCAGCCAGACAGAAAGGGACCTGGGAGTGCTAATGGACAGCAGCTGAACAGTCTTAAGCTGCCACAGGGGTGGTTTATCTCAAGCTTCACCCGGGGTGGTTTAGGTTGGGCATAAGGAAAAAGTTCTTCACAGAAAGAGTGATTGGGCATTGGAATAGGCTGCCCAGGGAGGTGGTAGAGTGACCATCCCTGGAGGTGTTTAAGGAAAGACTGGATGTGGCACTTGGTGCTGTGGTCTAGTTGACAAGGTGATGTCAGGTCACAGGTTGGACTTGATCTCAAAGGTCTTTTCCAACCTAGCTGATTGCGTAAAATTTTGTAAAAAGCACTCTCCCACAATTCTCTTCTCTAGACCAAACAAAAAATTCCTTCAGGTTTGTTTATGGGTTGCTCTCTGCAACTTTGTAATCAAGTTCACACAAGCCTTCATTGGAGCCTTTACAGTTTTCCAGCTTCATAAACTAGGGGATCAAAACCAGACACAGAATTTCGAGGTGTGGCTTTGGAAGTGCCAAGTACAATTAAAGTGTCTACACTCTCACTGAGGCAAGCCCTGGACACTCTTTGCCTTTCAGCTGCAAGGCACACTACTGGATCATGCTCCACTTGCTGCCCACTAGGACTTCCAGGTCCTTTCCAGCAGAATCATCTCCCAGCATGAACTGTTGCTTGGAATTAACCCATTGTAAGAAACTACCTTAACACCTGCTGAACCTGATGTTATTCTTGTTGGCCTAATCTTCCCATCTGTCAATGTATGTATGGTGGCTCTTTGTTCTGTTTTATCTACTTCTCCCAGTTTGATATATTTCTCAAGCTATATGATTACCCAACCTCATCATCCAGTTCATTTATGAGGATTAAATAGTATTGGGCCCATACTGACCCCAAAGAGCTCACTCAGGTCAATTAGTAGCATAATCCCAGAATTTAAGGGACATATGAACACCATCCAACATCATAAACAAGAATACAGGTTGTAATTTATCTGAGGTCCCTCTCTGGAACACAAAACATTTCCAGCCAGTGCCAGTATGTAGAAATACATAAGAGATTACCATGACAATGTACCTAAAAATTTTACAAACCTAGAAGTAGCTAGGTTTCAACATCTGAGGTTCCACCTGTTCTTCAAACAGCTAACATGGCAATTAATGTATCAAGTATTCACCGTATGAAATAGTTCAGAAATAAAATTCAGGGCTATAAAGCTTAGTCTAAGTTTTTACAAAGAAAAACACAACTCTCCAAGTGATGCACTGTTTTGCTGTTTTTGAAAATGTACACTACATACTTGAGTATCAAGCTTGCTCTAGAGTGATAGAGGCTGTCTAAGTTCCTTCCCTGAATACAGAAGATGCTAATAGAGATTATGGAAGTAAGGCTCCCATCATCAGTGAGGGAAAAGGACACACTGGTCCTTCAAGATAATATATAGAATGAAGGACAGTAAGATGAGTCATCTCATGTGATGTGTCACAGGTCTGAACAGAAGCTGTATTAGCTCATTTGCAGGGTTGCATTTCCCTTCAGGCTGATAAAGCAATTCAAGACTGCCCTGGACAAAGTTTTAATCCCCTGGGTTAGTAAAAGTGTCAAATTATTCAAGGGCTATTATTTTAGGCATCTGCAACTTAACAAGCAAACAATGTATTGTGGATAGCAAAGGAAAACAAATCAAAGTTGTACACTAAAGCCAAGAAAGTCCTGAAACAAACCGTGGGTTCCAAGTTTGGAATATGAATAAAAGCATATCAAAAGAGCCTTTAAAGCAGTTAACACAAGTTAATTTATTTACATGAATTTATAGAAAACAAGTAATTGATTCTTGACATATTTATACCACTGAAACAACAGTTTCCAGAACTTATTTTTAGACAATGCTTTGTATAGAAGCGTTAAGTCAAATAAGAGACACTACATCAAAGAGTAAAATATCCAAACATAATAGTCAATTATAGTATACATGCAGTTTTGTCACACGGGTTCTTCAAAATGAATTGAGTCTAGTACTGAACACTAACTATTCAGGTTGGTACCTGATAACACATATTGCAAGGATAGGTCTCTAAGGCCTCAGGTTCTATCTCTGCTGTTACTTGGATGACTGATCAGCTTCATTGAAACCACATTTCACAGCAGGAAAAAAAAAGTCTAAATTTATAGTTAAACCAATTTAGTTTAGAGAAGATTCCCCTCTCTTGAATCACCGTAAGTGCTCAACACACGAGATCACCACTATAATTTAGCTTAAGGGCTGGAAAGCCAAGTCCTAAGAGCTCACTATCTATCAACTACAAGTTAGAAGCATCATCCATGAGCAGCTGTCTTGTTCTCATTTGAGTTTCTGCCCACAGGCATCCCTGGATGGATCAAGTTTGTACCTATAGACTTTTTGAAGTGTAAGGCCTCCTACTCTAAAGGATAAGGGAAAAAACATAGAACAACTTACTGCAACAGAAAACCCAGCTTCCCAACCCTATCAAAACATCTAAACAAAGCTTTTGTGACTCCTGTTCTTATTTGTTACTCATGGAAGTGGTAGTTCAGTCTGGGAAAGTAATTTGAAAATAAATCCATCTGAAGTAGGAGCCTTAAATGCCCATGGATGCAACAAATAGACCAGTACCTTTATGCAGTTTCAGCTGACACTGAAAAGAAGGGATAAGCATGCTCTACCTGTTCTCTGTGCATGCCACTGAACAAATTCCATGCTCCAGACAGAGAAATAAACACCTTACTAGAAATTACATGAGGATTGTGTCTAATTTGCTTAATCTTCACTTCTCCCAGGTCTCTGTTCTTCTCATCCTCCACTCTCACTGTCATTCACAGTTAAGATTTAGAAGGAAGAGTTGCTGTTCTGATTCTTAGCCTCTTGCAGACTCAGCATGTTACAACACTCAAGATGCGCCAAACTCACATAACCCACGGCCAGATAAGGGAGGTCTTTCCTATTAGTTGCCTGCTATGCTAATAATAGCCACTCAGAAACAGAACGCAGGACATAAGTGAAGTTGCAACAAGTTGCAAAATCACGGTTTACTGAAGTTGTTACATCAAGCAACTACTTCAAGGATAAACTCTTGAGCATGAAAAGGATGCAGAAAGATTTTCCAGTGGAAAGCATAACCTCTAGTGTAAGATTTCTAAACTGCACAAACTATGAAAGAGTTTCATCTAAAGGGAATATTAAGGTGGGAACACCTAATCATCAACTGCATCAGCCATAAGCACATAGATCAGTTGAGAATAAGACAGCAAACCACATTAAAATTAATAGAGTAAATTACTTTAAAATAGAGTTAAATGACCTAAAGCTGATTTTGAACACCTATTGCAAAAAGCCTGAAGCCATTGGGCATTATAATTTAACTGGAAGTTGATTATGTTTCATTTCCTTTATCTGTTATGTTCAGCTAATAAGATACGGTCAAATAATTAACTTGTAGCCCAAACGGGAATATCTCTCCTTGTTAGAGATCAAATATAACAAGTAAATTTCTTCTCATCAGCTTGGTGCACAACCAGAACTAGAAATGAAGATAGCTTCACAACTTTTTCTGGTTAAAGATATTTCAGAAATCAACTTGTGATTTCAATAAATTACCAAAAAGTACTTCTATAGCATATCAGAATGACTTCCTTACTCCATTTATTATTGGGAGTATATATCATGCAAGTGGCTTTAAAGTGATTATCACTGAGGTTTTTAAAAGATGTATATCTAGTCTTGGGCAAGAAGCATAGAAATAAATATTGACAAGCATTTCTTGCACAGCAGTGCCCTCTAGTGAAATCACAAAGCCAAATTTAAAAGAGATTTCTTACAATCATTGGATAAAAGAAATGCTCAGCTTTAAAGATACAAATATTCAAATTCCTATTTTCTTACAATAGCTTATTTCAATACTTCACCTCAAAGTGTGACCATGAAAGACAAAATGATCAGTTCTACCAACTAGACTGACAAAAATGCATCTATTCAAGTTAAAAACAGCTAAACTGTTTTAATATAAGCAGTATTTAAGAAATACAGTCAATTAAGAGCTAATTTTCTTCAATGCAGATGTCCCAGTTAAAAAAACCCTCCATTTAAAGAACACATGAATCTTGCACTGAGCACTTGTTTCTCAGCATTTCTCTACTATTCGTCCCTACAGTATCCTGCTATGCATTCACTTTAATTTCTCATAATGGTTTCTCTCCACCATACAGACTCATTATTTGGCAACATTTAAGTGGACAAAAAAATGCTGTCAAGGTTTCTAAGATACAGAAGCCAAATACAACAAACTATACTACAGCTGTTCTACTACACTTGCTGGACAAAACATCTGTGAAAGAGTTAACTCTGCCTCAGTTACAATACTGACCATAATTATTTTGCCTAGCTGACACCTTCTATACTGCTCCATCAGGCTTAGAAAAGCATTAACAACCAAAAGATTAATCTACTTTCCAATTCTAAAATTTTAAAGTACAAAACTATAATTTATCCACCAATTTAAGATCTACAGCTCTCCAACAGCGTAGTAGGAATCAGGCTGTTAAAACAACCATCAAATTCATTTGTTATTTTGGTTATTTACTACCTCATAGAGAAGTGAATATAATGAAAGAATTACACTCCTATTTCAGAACTGGCATTGAGGTGATTAAATGGTAATAACTGTATGTTAGTTAGTAATGAATGCTACTAACATATCCATTTCTCAAAGCTGTTTGATGTCTGCTTAAAAGAATATTACTAGTGAATAAGTGCTTTCAAGGTTAGACAGATTCTGAAAGGTTTTAAGCTCTTTGGTTGTTAATAACATCAACTGCAGAAAAGTAAATCATAATCTGGACAAAAATTAGGTGTGAAAAGGTCATCACATTTGTGAGTAGACAAGCTAAACTATCTAACATTTCCTCTTTCAAGACGGAGAAAAAAGGAGCATTTTATAGTTCCATGAGAAATCAAATAATGCTTATTAAATGTTTGGAAGAATTACAAAGCCAATTATAATCATCCTTCAAGGACATGCTAAATGAGACACACAAGATCACTCAAAAATTAATCTGCCTGTCATTGTATGAGTAACTTGTTATTCTGTCTTGAATTCAAATAGAGATCTGGAGCTGACAACAACTATTGTTCTAATACCTGAGGCCATGTAGAACCATTTCAATGCAAAATACATTAATGAAAGAATATATGCAAACTACATCATCTGTGAAACTGTTTCAAACTCTCCCCCAGCCAAAACCAGCACAACATTGTAGGCCTAATTTATAATTTTCTTGTTACTACTCCATATTTACAGACAAAGAAAGCTGTCAGTATAAATCATCAAGGTTATGAATTTGCACAGCCCCCCTGAAGATCACTTGTTCACATTTCTTACAAAACAATTTTAAGTATCAAGCAATGTACTTCAGTACTATACATTACATAATGCCAAAAAAGTAGACTTTGTGATAAAGTTTGGAAACAGCAAAGCAACTACCAATTGACGATTATGTTGAGAACTGAGGCATATCAAGACACAGGTCTTTTAAAGATGAAATCAGTCAACTGCAGTCACACCATTTGTATTTATTTTCGTATTTTGTGTTATAGTAGGCATTCAATGTAAAGCCATTTTTAATTAGGTATGAAGGGATTTGCTAACATATTACTTATTACAATGCAACCTTTATTAGATATGCATTTCGAACAGGTTTTTTTCTTCACTGTGAATAAGTATATAGAACAGCAGATACACCCGTTCTTAGCTTTCCTTTAACAATACAATAGCAACTCTGGCACTGAAACAGGCTGAGGATATGCAGAAGTCAGTGGAACATAAAAAAAACTTCTGTTATGTCTGTACTACACATCCTCAATTCTTCACTGGTGTAAACCACAGATCTGAGATCACCTCTGTCCAGAGACACAAGAACTCAGATACCACACATGATTGTCCCCATCTTTGTTCCATCATCTACTGAGCATTTGTGAAAAAATTTGAAATGGGTGTCTTTGTTCTTGTGTTCACTCTTACACAACAGTATTCTCTTTCTGTGCTTAAAAAAAACCCAACAACTAACACCAATGATCAAAGAGTGGTTTGATGACTAAGCACAAAGATCTCCTACCTCTAGAAACTAGGATAAACAATTTGATAGGCAGCAGAAGGCTACCTGAAAAACACAGGAGCCTAACTACTTACTTGTGAGATGTTCAAAGTCAGCAGCAGCAACCATCACAAGCAATCCCCCTACAGACTCACCTCTGCACTCATGTCTGTCTCATCTGGAGGTGATTTTTTTTTAATACGAGGCTAATACAGCAAAAAAAAAACACCCAACAAACCCACAAAACAAAGACATGGGAAACTACCAAGAGAAAACAGTTACTCCCTCTCATGTCCTCCTCCTCTGAAGTGGAACAAGTGGAATAACCCAAACTGGTAAAGTAAGTCTACACTCTGAGCCAACCTCTCTCTGAGGTTTAGAGAAGTACAACAGACCAGAAAGTTTTCATTTCTGAAGTTATTTTTGTTTTATGTCATACCCCTGGGACAAGCCCATGCTGTTACAGGTGAAAACAGCTTAAATATGGAAGCCTGACCATCACTGATGGTGGGAAAGGTGTTACAAAAGCACTGGAGCATAAAGAAAACACTGCCCCAACTTTGAGAGCAGACCTTCTAATAGGTGTTTTTCACTCTCTGTGACACATTTGTAGCTCAGTCCACCCATATATCAAAGCCAGCTCACCGTTTCAGCATAGGATTCTACAACTGCCTGCAAACAATGACAAAAGACTCACATCAGAGGTAGATAACAAGCCACTCCTCTGTGAGCTCATCCCCAAAACCTCTGTAAAATAGCTCCTCCATCTCTCCCACTCTCCCATAACACCTACTTTAAAACAGAACAGATAGTTCCAGAAGGATGAAATACAGCAGTTAAAAATAAAGGAAATCAATTTCACATTTGCATTCTCCAGGCATTTGCATAGACAGCTCAGCTGAAGTTTACAAAGCAACAAATTAGCCCAAAATTCTTATTAATTAAGGTATTCAGACAAGAGTTCGTTCTCGTGCTTGAGGCTTCACCTCATTTACCACTTGTAAAAGCTGTAAATACATTGACACTAAAGCAACAATATTTAAGATTTAGATACTGTCTTCATCTGAGAAAACAAAGACAACACAGATCACTGAAGTTATTGAACATGGATTTCCAGGTTCCACATATTTTCAAGGTTAAGCTAGTGTTGAGGACAGAAGCCTATTGTGTACCCAGCTAAATGGTGCCTACAACCAATCTGGGTTCAAAAATAAATAGGCAATAACATCAGAAGTAGGAAGTATTAGCTGTAAATTGAAAAAATTCCAGGAATCATATAATTGTTAAGGTTGGAAGATCTCCAAGATTATTAAGCCCAACTTTTGACCAAATACCACACCGCCCACTGAACCATATCAAAAAGAACCTCATCTGCTAGGGTTTTTGTTCTAATTGTTTACATTTCAGTCAGGAATGAAGTTGCTTTTTTTCCCCACAATCTCACATTTTAGATGTTTACTAACAGTTATGAAAACCATGCTTGGCTGTTTGAACAAAACACTGATGATACTCTCTAGCTAATGAGTTTGTTCTTAATGTTAGTCTCATAGAGGCTAAAATAACACTACATGTGCTCTTCAGCAATGTAATGAAGTTGAACAAGAAATTAATATTTTCTTCTATAATTAAGGGAAACAATTAAAATTTGACATGTTATTACAGGCTAAGTGGAGGTCTAGATCTTTTTTGACCACCACATGATCCAGATGTCAGCAAGATACCCTAAATAATGTAATGACCCATGTCACTTTAAGAAAAGGCTAAAAGTAATAAAATTTATCATCTGGGTCAGGTTAAAGCACTTAGTCAATGGGGCTGAGAGCAATTCAGCTCACCTAAGATAATATCCACTAGCTGATCCACCCAATTGCTCTCCTACCTATTGCACAGACCCTGATGGCCACCAAGCTGTCAGGGTTCTGACTCATCTGAGAACCTGTACTGAACTGCCTTCCACAATTGTGTTGTAACTTACAACAGCAGGAGAGACAGAAAATCATTAGCTATACTTATTTCTCATTTAAGAGTCTAAAGGTAGTATTTAGTAAGTACCTTAGCCCCTTCCCTGTTTCTTAAATCCTTGTTCAGGTTTCTTACATTTATAGTTTGCCTGAAACAGAGTACCAATTTTTTTGAGTACCAATGCTTCAAAATAATTTGCTGCATGAGCTATTGCTACAAAGGCATTTATCATTCACCAGCAAAGCTACGCGGGAACAACTGCTAGAGACAGGTTCCAATAGAAGAAAACATTGTATTAGCAAGGACATGAAGTTAAAGATTAAAACCCATCAGAAAAACAGTAATTTCTGAGCAACTCTAAAGCTTGGTCTGATATCAGTCACTTATCTAAAGCTTTAAAGCTTCTTCTTCGTTGCAAAGTTTTACCTTGATGATAAATAAAAACATGTAGCATTACAAACATTCACTGATTATTCACTGAAGGAAGAAACAGAACAGATTTGGAAAGCAAATGACCGCATAAACATTAAATGTTGGCCAAAGCCAGTAAGTCAAAACAGTTTCTTCTCTTTGTACGTAAAAGCACGAGTCAAGCAGTTGAACTATGATAGCCTTAATCATACTGTTTACAATTGGTTACAAAACGAACCCTTCCAAATGCCTCTCAGAAAGAACTGCAGCACTTTAGCTCCATACCAACTGTACGTTATGCCACAGTTCAATGAATAAAAAATCTGCAACATTTAATTCTCTGCATCAGGGTGGAGAAAAAAAGGCTTAAGAGCAAGAAAAGTCAGTGACTGTGTTACAAGTCGTAAATAATGTGACGTCCCCTTGCATAAACACATCAAAATTAAGTCTGATCTGTGCTCAGTACTAAAACAGTGGTCCTTAAACTTGCAGCACAAAGTCAGAACTTAGGATGAGTGTTTCAAACCATGAAAATCCAGAACTAAAGACACTGCTGAATTTTTTTAGGATGACACATTTTCCACACAGGTACAGCCAGTGATAACCACAAGTACTATGAATGTAAAAAACAATCTGAAAACCTAGCATAACAACTTACTGTATAAGTGATAGCTGCCAACATTCCAATCACAGTCAAGGAACTAATGGAAAATGAAAGTGCAGTCAAGCCATCTGCAAAAAAAACCAAAAAAACAAAAAAACCTGTTGAAAATACTTACAGTAGATGTATAGAAACACTTCTTCCTAAATTAGTTTTCAGAGGAAATTTAGGTTCATGAGAAAGAACAAAAAGATTAAGACATAGTTACCATTCATAACTTGGATGAAAAATTTACCTAGAAGAGCTTTTTGACCACTGCAGATCTTTATTCCAAACTGCAGGATCCAGGACAGACTCTTGTCTTTGTTACAAGCTCACAGAAGTTGCAATCACCCAAATGGCTGAATAGCCACTAATGAACTTGCTCCTGTAGCTGTCTAATACCTCTTCAAGACTTATTTTTGGCCTCCCCAGGGTGCTGTGGTAACTTGCTCAACTTTCATGTGCATTTGGAATGGTTCATCTCAGTTTTGTTTGCCATCACGTGATTTCTCCTACTAAAAGTATTATCCAGAATCAGATAAGCATGGATCCTTCAACCAACTACAAAAATCCTCAGCTTCATTCAATGTATATACAGACCAACAAACCGGAAAATGTTCAGGGGACTACAGAGTTACTGTAGCCTTATAACTCTAGTAATTAAAAGAGACAGCAGAAGACCAGAGTGACCAAATAAAAAGGCATTTAACTCCCCAAAACCTCCTGCATAATGCTTCAGAAAAAGTCTGCCCCTGAACTTACCACGCAAGACATCACAAGTGGTTTTGGTTAATTAGTAACATGGAAACTTATAGTTAACTACAGTAATTAACCTTCATCAAACAATTTCACCTTCGTGCCCAGTCATAACAAAACTAGAGTTGACTATTCTCCCCCATGTCCTCCCCTCCAGTTATTTCAAGAATTTAGAGTACAGTAACTTTTATTCCTATTCACACAGAATTACTAGCCATTCTTATTTACTGAACATAGCACTAAGCAGTCACAAACTGAGAAATCATAACTGTCCTCTGTGAGAAGCTGCACCCCTCTTCTGACCAACCCTACAGGCCACCTTTCAAAACCACAAAAACTAATAGAATAGCACAACCAAATCCAACTTCACTGCTCAAATCTCTCCTTCACTATTTTTGCCAAACTTCTCCAGAGCTAAAAGCAATGCATTCCTGTGTTTCAAATACTACAGCTATGTTTAAAACTTGTAAAAAAACCCCAACCTCACAAAACTAAACCTAGCACTATTTTTCCCTCAGTAGCTGGGAAAATTTGACTTGTTTCTGAAGTTTAGGGGGAAAAAAAGCCTACATGAGTGATCCTTATTTGCAACATCACACAATGTACTTACACGTCGTATTTGACAATCCTCCTGTTATAAATATTTGAAACCAACATTTAATATCCATTTTAAAAGTCTGAACTATGCTCGATGGAACATTAAGAAACTAACTGGCTGAAAAATTGGTAATTGTATACCAGAAGTATATTATCAGGCTTTGCCTCAGTGGATGAGTTTGCATTTCTTTCATAACTCCACTACCAACTGATGATTGGATGTTTGTTCTATGTCTCAACATTTTTGTATTTCTTGGACCACTGCAGACAGACAAAGGAAAAGAGCAACTTAATATAAAAACAGGACAACAGGTACAAGTGAAGACAACAGGCAAGCATTTTGTCCAGTATCTGGAACACAAAACAACCTTCTGCAGAGAGTTGCTGTCTGTAGGGTAGCTCTACAAAAACACAGGGGCCCCCCACGTATGGATCTTGGGAGACAGCAATCTGCAGATAAGCCAGCAGCATGCCCTGCCAGCACCTAAGTCCCATGGAATCCCAGGCTGTATCAAGAGCAGCATGTCCATCCATTATAGAAAGGGACTATATAGGGAATACTGCAACTCATTTTGAGGTCCCTGCTACAGGTAAGACTGATAAATCTGAGCACGTTAAGGGGAGCACTAAGCTGGCTGGAAACTGAAGCACATGCTGTGCAGAGCAGCTTGTTCAGCCTGGCACAGAGGCAGGTTTGGAGATGCCCAATGCAGCCTGTCTGCTCAGCAAAGAGGTGGAGCCCAGGTTCCTCAGCAGTGCATAGCTGTCAAGTGTGAGACAATGGGTGACAGCACATATAACCACAACAGGTAAGAGGAGAGATTTTTCCACAATGAGTTCAGTCTCCAAACTTAAGGGGTTCTCAAGAGTTAAACTGATAAACCTCTGAGCAACCTAGTCTGATATTATGGCTTCCTTCTTGGTGCAGATTTGAATAGATGACCTGAGGTCTCTTCAACCTGAATTATCCCATGAAATTACAAGTCAAAAGAAAATGCTGATAGTCAGAAAACAAAATCAGACTTTCGCATCCCAACCCAGCATCTTAATCATTTTACTTTCCTAGAAATAAACACTGGCTTTACTGTATTTCATAGCAAAGACAGAGCCAAATACTTTGTCACAGTCATATCAAGGTCACCTGGAAAAATAAGCTAACATCTCAGCTCAATCATTATTATAACCTGCAAAAACAGTTTAAGAAGCATTTTTTCCTATGCTGTTATAATCTTTGTAAAGCAAGAGAAACAACAACAAACAGACAGCCAAAACGTTCAATAAGCTATGGATTTGTCCTCCCCATCTCCTATGCTTACAAGTACAGATTACAGCACAGAGAGTATTATGATTAAAGACTCTGCAAGGATGTCAAAGCAAACAAGAAGGGCTTTGAGTTTTCAAGTGCAAGAGAAAGCAGAGGCAAAACAGGCGCTTGTTGCTGAGTGGGGCAGGGGACCTGGTGAGACAGGACTTTCCTGATCAAATCTGAGGTACTGAATGCCTTCTTTGCCTCAGTCTTTTACTAGTCATTGCAGGGGACTTGTAGTCAGTACAAAATTCCTAGAATAATGCAGAATATGACTTGATGAAGGCTTGTATGATTATATCCTAAAACATTTACACAGAAGGCAATACTCTGAGGCATATCAAGAATGAAAGACAAAATAATGGAGTACTTACGCATTGGGATAAATGTTTGTTTGAAAGCTTTTGGTTACCCTTTTTTGAATACATTTGAAAAGGGGCATCAAGTCTGTCTTAGCTCACCCATAAAAACTTCCTTCACACCTTTACCCTGAATACATCCTCTGGATAAGCACATGAACTACAACACGTAAGTGTTAAATACTATTCTATGGAGTTTGGCCCTCAAAACAGTTATTTACAGCCCTAGTGTAAACAAATGCAAACAACGATTTTAGAAGAGGTCAGTACTGTCACAGCAAAGGGAAGAAGTTGTAACACACACAGGACTTTGCTGTCTAAATAGACAAAACCATTGACCTGTCTCAACCTTGCACTGAACAGCAAAACTGCATTTCATTAGGTAAATGACTGAAGACTGTCACACAACACCATACACACTCACCACATCCTGGAAAGTCAGTGAACTTCAGCATCCAGGCAGCATTTAAGAGCCAAGTTAAGTGAAGACTATGCAAAAAAGGATCCTCTACTCTCCACCATAAATATCAGAGGACACAACACTACAGTCCTTGCTGTCAAATGGGGACTACATATGAAGTACAGAGAGGAGATGCTGGCAGTGTCTGCTTTCAAGGTAGTTCTAATCTTTGTTTTTCTCTGAACAGGAAGAACACTCTTATTGCAAAGACCTACTGTAGGTAAGCAGTTAGAGGAAAGTTACAAAACTGCCACCAAGGAGGTTAATTATCTTGTTCAGTCAATGAACAAGTGACTAAAGTTAATAGAGTAGCAACTCATGCAAAGCTCAGAACAAATCTCCAACTTACGACTACTTCCAAATTCTTCAAATAGAAGCTTCACTTTCTCCCACTCTGTGGAATTCTTCTTGTTGGGAATATCCAAAGGAACAAAAGCTCTGTAATACAGAAAATAATAACTTTCTTAACCTAATGAGTCAAATATAAAAAGGGTTCTACTTCCAAATTAAGAAAATAGAAATCCATTCACTCCTGAATGTCTTACTTTATTCACATTCTCCTCAAATTTTGCATTTAATTCTGCATTTAGATCAGCAGAGTACATGTATATGTGTGTAGAGTCAGGTCTGAGGTCAATGAAGAAGTGATTTTCTATTTACCAGTCCTAAAAAAGGTAAGGCCCCTACACTCAAGTATAATTACACGATGTATTAATATGATTTACTATCCTGATTTGATTCATATGCAGAGGAGTAAATAAATTTTAAGTATC
Source organism: Drymodes brunneopygia (assembly GCA_013400955.1). NCBI lineage: Eukaryota > Metazoa > Chordata > Aves > Passeriformes > Petroicidae > Drymodes > Drymodes brunneopygia. The sequence goes on along the minus strand of VZTZ01022866.1, from coordinate 482,960 downwards.
AATTGAGACAAATTCTCTTATAAATATACACTTCTGAAAGCCAAAATAAAATTATGATTTCCAAAACAAGCATTAAAATATAAAGGGACGAGTTTATCTTCCACTATTCAAACTAAAATAACATATCTGCCCCATTCCATTCTTTGTTCTGTAGTTGGCCCAGAAACTGAGCTGCAGAGAAGTTCATCAAGTAATTTTGTTCCTCTAATAGGCAGACTAGCAAAGAATGCTCAGAGAAAAACGTCAGGTGAAAAAGCCCCCTAATTGAAAGCATCCTGTTGTCAGGTTCACCATCTAAAGCCAGCTAAGAAGAGTAACTCTTCAGCACCTCTACCAATAAAATAGCTGAGTTTATAATAGCTGGAAAAACAGTACGTCCATACAAAAAAACCCACTGAAACCATAGCTTTGAGACATGAAATAGAATGTCTACAACTCACAAGGCAGACAGATTTCAAAGGAAACACTTCAGGCAAAAAATGCAAGAATTCAAACCAAAGTCCATAAAGAATGTTCACAAGTACCATTCAGACATGTATGAAAAAGACTACATAATTAAATCCTGGTTTCAAGTCCCAAACAAATACATATATTCCAGGAGCAGTCTCAAAGTACAAAATACATGCTTTTGTTTCAACGGTTAGGGCTAAACCAACTGTGTGCACCTATAATTCTCACATCAAAACCAAACTGATACTCTGAAAAAAAAACTGACATTTTAAAATCAAGATTTTAATTTCTAGAAAAGCTTCTTGATTGGGCAAAAGGCAGATTGATGGCTAGCACTTGCTTAAGTTGACACATGCTTGTTGACGTCAGATTTGGTTCTTGTACCTGCCTCTAGTAGTAATTCTTTCTGTAAAACAGCATCCAGACAAAATGAAGATACAGGTATTAAAACCAAGTTAGGCAATGATAGAAAGAAATAACTGCAGGTTTATTTGCTAAAAATGGTTAAAATAGGAGACTCTGAGAACATAAGTGAGCTCAAGTCCTTATTTTAGCACTTTGCTATTTGTGGACCACATGCAGGGAACAAACAAGATGAAAGAACATTTTAGGATATTTATAACTTGCTTACCTTTTCTTCCCTGAGAACAATAGATTTTTTTCTGAGACTATCTACAACCAGCATGTCCAAGGACACTAATCAGAGCAGGAGCCACTGTATACATTATACTCTTCAATTAGTACTCAGATAAAGCTTGACTGAAGCAGATGGAGATCTGATTGCTCAAGTTCCATGCAACAAAGTCCACAGAAAGGAACACAGGAGTTATAGATTATAGATCAGAGTTACAGCTCAGCTGTGATATCTGATACTTGGAGTTTTGGACACAAATCAAATTATTAACAATGGTAATTTTAAGAATAGAAGTAAATTGCTATGCTGTTCAAAACACATCCTGGGTAAATTATGATTAAAATCTAGATCAATACCTAAGCCACATAACAAGGAAAGCAAATGCAAGACAAGCAGTTTGAAACTATTCACTCTTGGCAGGGCTGATACACAAGTGTAGATGGGTAAAGTTTGGTCCTTAAATCAAAGAGTGTCATTAACTGTCATCCTTAGGAAATTATTTTCCAACACACCAGATTTAGACTCATTTCCTTAAGTGAGTTCTGCTGTGGTATAACTTGCGTAACTATTTATAGGATAATTAGATATATTCATAGCTTTTTAAGAGCTAATGGTTCTGGAAAATTTAAGGTAACCAATTTAATTCTAAACACTGACAGGGAAGCATGCATTTTGGAACTAAACATTCATTAGCCTCAAAAACAAACATTTTGTTTCATACTAGACTGGTTAGGGGTGTCTTAATGACGATCGCAGTACCTCAAGACCCTTGACAAGCACATGACATTTAGAGAAAGTACAAGTAAAGCAGATAACTTATGGGAAGGCAAAGGTATGACAAGTAAAAACTAGTTCTGAGTATCCCAGTCTAAATTTGCCCTATACTTTGCTTTTAATGGTACTCTGCGTCAAGTTATTTGAATGCAGAGGATTTAAGTGTTACAGACATGCACATTTTTGCCAGACAACTGTTTTGTAACAGACAAGTAAACTAAGAGGTACAAACACTACTCCTGATAACAGTTTGGACAATAACATCCTGCTCACTCAGCTGTGTTATCAAGTCAGAAAAACCTCCAAGATTATGTGGTACAAAACAGATTCATTTCTCAAAGCAGTCTCAACGACCTCTAGGGGAGCAAGGTCAACATCCTGGTAAGAATGAGACACTCAAACCTTGAGCTTAATATAGCTTTTATAATTCATTTGAGGACAGTTGACCAGGGAAGAGGCAAAATCCTTCTTATGTAGATCTTTAAAATCATTTATTGACCTGTTTTAATCATACAGATTACTTCCTAAACCAATCAGAACAGAGGCTGGCTATGAGACACTAGTCATGTAAGCACAGGAAGAAGGACTATTTGTTAGGCACTTAACAGGAAATATTCCAACCCCCCCCCACTCTTGTAACCTGTGTGCAGGAGCATTCTAGCCCCTTAAGCCTAGCCATCTAGAGTCAAACCCAGCACATGAAGTTTCAGTCCATTTTAACACTGCTCTGATCCTAACCACCAGTGACAGAATCCCCCGCTACTTCAAGACCAGTCTTCACTATCACGTTCAGTCAAACCACTCATACAGAAGCTTCAGCTCCAACATTTTTATCTCTTTCCTGTCACACTGGACTTCTGTGGCCACCCCCTGCCCTTGCCATGAGAACAGTTGACTAAGAGACAGGTAACTTCTTCAGAAAAAGCATATACATTAACACTGAGGCATATGCTACTTAATATGTAACTATACTAGAAATAGAGTTCACATTTATCTTCAGCACAGTCACTTCAGTTGCCTCTAAAACTGAGCCTTTTCCCCTTAAAGCAAGTCTTGCAGTCTCACTTAAATACAAGAATTAGATTTTTCTATCTTATTGGGAGAGAGGAGCAAACTTACAGCTACTGAGGATTCAGCTGACACCTATTAGAGAAACTACCAAAATTTCTGAACTGGATATATTATACAATACATCTATCTATACCCATGATGTGAGCTAACTGTCAGAAACAGTTCTTGCCAGAAACTTTAGTAATATTTCTACACCATGAGTAAGGTAATAAACTCCTTCAATCTCTTTTAAGAGCAAATACCTTACTTTCACTTAAAAGGACAAGAGACTTGATAGAAATGTACCTTTAATTTTTATCAAAGCTAAAACAATATTCCAATTAGTTGGTATACAACTGGAAGCATTAATTTCACTCTAGTTTCTACATCTCGCTCCAGTACTTTGATATGGATCATGTTAGCATACATTTAGCAAGTTTTACCAACTTTATTGTTGCAGTCAAAATGCTAAAAAGCTTATGACACAGCAGACATTAGAAACGTTCAGTATTGGTGTGCATGTCATGCTTAATGGTGATCTGAAATAAATTTTCTGCTACTACTTGGAGTTTCAGAACAACAGCACTTGCAGCAAACACTTCAGTAACACTTGCCTTCTAAACAAATGCCAGCAACACCTTTATCATACATGGCACAATTAAGTCAAGTATAACCCCACGCTACACTCACATCCCTCAGACATTTCCACCTAGGAAAGTATAAGCACGTAACATCTAATCATTTTCCTAAAAAGCTGTTTTGCAATGTCCTTTTCAGAAAAAGTATTTGAGAAAGGCAAAAAGCTATTTGATGAACAGGGATGAGGACAAATTTTTTATTCCCTGTTGTACAGTGAAGCATTAATGTAGTGTGTCAAAGCCACCATGTCCTTGATATTGATTCACATTGCACACTCGGTCACTTAGAAGCACAAGTACCTCCACAATTAAGAAAGCCATTTTCATCTTCCAGTTAAACTTAGTTTTCAGGTACCTAATTCTCAGGATACTTAAGCCCTATTAATGATTAAGCTAATGTTGATTATACAGATTGAGTGCATCATAATTTACCTCTTAGAAACACAGAACAGAACTCTTATAAATAAATCTTGCATAGAATAGTACTCAATACAAATACTTACCCAATTAAGAGAAGAACTGCACAAATTGTGATGAATCCCAGAGTGTATTTGAGTGCAGTTTTAACCTGCTGTATATTAAAGAAAAAGTGAATACATTGACATAGAATGAACATAAAAGGATTTGTACAAACTATGAAAAAGTATACTTAGCAAAACAGGTATTCTACAAAAAACCTCCATAAAAAGCATGAGTAGTTTTATATGTAAGTCATAAGCATACATTCTTAAAGAGTCTCATAGCTTGAGAACTGAGAACAGTGACATGGAATTATGCTTCCATCATAAGCTGTACATTTGAGCAGCTGTGGCTGGAAGCCCAGATATATGCAGTGCTAATACACTCAAAGAAAATACTTATTACTAATACTTCATATTGTGGCCATTATTAAAAGTCTTCTTACGTTAGGGTTTCAACTCACGAGAAGGGAGAACAATCATGATTAATTGATTAGAAGATTCTTTAGAAAAGTATTTTCATTTGAAAAGTAGCACTTTACTGGCATGCAGTTACTACATTCCCTGGGAGGTCTCAAGTCAGTGCATTACAAAAGTAAACATGTTAGCTTCAGCTAAATTACTACTGCCTACTTTAAGAAAAAATTCAAACACTACAGTAGAAAGACACTAAATTTAAGCACCTATTTCAGAATCAGAACCATCTTCCTATTCTCTGCTTTAAAAGCTGCTACTATATAGATTTTTTTATTCTAAAGGGAAGTCTCACATAACAAGTTTCAACTTCCAGTGTATGAAATTTTGCTCAAAAGAATTTCTAGAAAGTTTAAAGAACTCATGAAAATACAGACATTAATTACTTAGCTCATTAAAGTTACATTTTACATGAGACCATAGTGCTTAGACAAGACAATGTCAGACTAGGTCTTACTAAGAGCTGCCCAAGGATTTTTAAGGAACTATACTCATATACATAAATACCACAATGCTAATACCATTTCTAACTACAAAAAAAAAATCATTCTTGCTTTCATTTTTTGGCTATATTCATTTGTTTTTTCATTACTTGGTGCATTGGCTAGAGTAAACTTACTGAGCATGTGTTGCCATCATCTTCTTCCTTCTCCTCATAATAGAAATAGACAAAGGGAATCCACAGAAAGACGCAGAACAGAATGATTGAGTACAGAGCTAGGAGGAAGAATTTAATTAAATTAAGAGACCGTTACATTGGCACTTCATTTACTGCATAATTCAAAGGAAAGAGTAAAACATTCATTTCCTCTCATTCTAGCTCTTAATTTCAAGCATTGATAAGTTAGTAAAATCACTAGCCAGCATACAAACTATTATTGTTTTGTGAACTCCAAAGGACTTGGTAAAGTTAACCCTTTCAGACTAAGGATTTCAGATCCATTTTCAACTTAGCAATAACAAAAGACTAAAAGTAATCAACTGTATGCCGCTGACATAAAATACTAGCACACTAGCTTAAAGCATAGTGAATAAAAGCAAGCTAAGCCACCCAATAACAGGTTGTTAAAAAAGAATGCATAAAATGAAACTAATTTAAAGCTATTTTGATCACTGGACTCAATATCAGATTCTGCTATTAACATAAATATATTATGGATGAAAGACAAGGTTGTTACTGATAACCTGAATTCACAAAACAGAACAGGCTGTAGCACTATAGTCTCACTTCACACTCACTTTTCAGAAGAAGGACTAATTGGATATTGGAACAGATATTTAACTGAGTAGCCACTAAACCTAAACAGGCATACTGTCATGACACTTTGATGCCCAGGGGATCATAAGAAAGTGAAAGGTTTAACACATGTTTACAAATACTGTCAGGTTTTGAAGACATTAAGACAGTGGGTGAAAATCAATTGGACTGATTAGCCAATGGTATGAAAAAGACTGATTTCAGGTAGAAAATGACAAGTTTAAATCTTCAGCTCTCTGTATTATAAGCTGAACATGCTTTAGAACATGATTATTTAGGAAAATCTTACAATACTTCATATTGTCTTATACTATTAACATTTCAGAAATCCATTAGGAAACTAAAACCTGTGAAGCAGCATGTTACAGTATTTGCACTCCTCAAGAAAAGTATCCTGAAATAGTTTACTAAGCCCTCAAAATGTCAGAAGTGATACACAATCACAACTGCTTGTGCCAGCACAAAATTGCACCTTTGAAGGAGTAAGTAAAAATACTCAGGATCACATAAGTTTTTTAATCTTTGGCTATTTTTCATCTTTGCCTCATTTTTCATGACTAATTAACACCTTTCCATATAAATATATATGTAATTAACACCTTCCCATGAATATATTCATTCCCAACTTAAGTTTGTGACCTCTTATCTTGGCTAGTGCATTCCTTACAGTGCCCACATGCTCCAAAGGAATCTACCTCAGCATTTTTTCCTGAAGTTGGTATAGAAGCCAAATAAAGTATCAACACCTAGAATCTAAATATGAATCACTAATTATATCTAAATAGAATTCATTCTTTGGAAAAGTATTTCAAAGCATTAAACGTATCTACTGTTTAGAGTGCTGAGTTAGTATGGCAATGCAAGAAGAGAAACAAGTTCTCAGTTCATGAGCTCCCACATTTGTCAAAAGTAAAACATTCAGGGCTGTAAAACACCTTGACCCTTCAAACTCTAGATTGTCAAGGAAGGTTTCTTTTTAGAGCAGTAGTCATACTACTTCAATAAGGTGAATGCTTTCAGAAATCAAGCCTCTCTAATCTATAATCTGTTGGTTTAGACTAGTCCTAAATCCACACCACAATTGGCCAGTAAATTATGCAAGTTACATGCATCATTAGTCCAAGATCAGAATAATCAGCCCACAGAGGTCACCACAAGCACAGAAAATCCTCACTTCCAAGTTATACTACACTGAATTCAGCGTATCTTACTCATGGGGTATGCCCTTAGCTCATTACATAATGAGACTGTGATCCATGTTTCTTCCAAGGGAATAAAGGAAGAAACACATTGATTTTTAAAACTACTATGAACTGTATGGCTAACTTTACCTACAAAGAATCATTAAGGTTGGAAAAAAACTGCAAGATCCAACCTTCAAATGTTATCTGCTGCTACTAAATTGCTAGAGAATCACTGATTAAACAGATCTTCAAGTATTGCACACAGTATTATAAACATGCACTTAAAACTGCAAAAGCTCTGCAATTTGCTCTGTTGAAAAACTTGGTTGCCACAGCAATTTTACAGGACTAGCACAGAAAAAGGCAACTTTGGATTTGCTTTTCCCAAGAAAATCATTCCAAGACAGGTCTTTTTGTTTACATACCAGGTGGTTTTAACTGCCTGTGAGGATTTTTTAGTTAGAATTGAAAATTAAATTTATAGCTCACATAGTTGAAGCAAAATATTGTGCTTCCTATTATACCATAAAAGCCAGATGAGGACTGGCTGAGGTCACTTGGTCTGTTCAGCCTGGAGGAGAGGAAACTGAGGGGAGACCTCACTGCAGTCAACAACTTCCTCACAAGGAGAAGAGGAGGGGCAGACACTGATCTCCTCTCTGGTGAGAGGACCTGAGGGAATGGCCTGAAGTTGTTTCAGGGGAGGTTTAAGGTAGGTATTAGAAAAAGATTCTTTCTCCAGAGGGTGGTTGGGCACTGGAACAGGCTCCCCAGTGAAGCGGTCACAGCACCAAGTCAAGAGGTCAAGAAGTGTTCTCAGGACAATCCCCTCAGGTGTGTGATTCTTTGCATTTACATGGAGTGACTCTTTGGGTGTCCTGCACAGGGCCAGAAGTTGGACTCAAGGATCTTGATAGGTCCTTTCCAACTCAGCATATTCTATGGTTCTATGTAACTAGAACAGATTTGCCCAAACTCCTATTAGAAAGACAGGAAATGGATCATCTGGTTTTTGAATTTTAAATTTCGGAACTTATGAAAAAGGAAATGTAGCACCTTTCATCAGCCTATACAACTTAGTTAACTGAGGGCAAGCCTCCAATTGCCTGCCGTCCTACTCAATAAAAGTTTATTCCCTGAAAAGTTAACCTTCAAAAGCAAAGGTTTTGCAGCAGCAAACAGCCTGTCAACAGAGTGACAAAGATATTCCCTTCCCCCTAACTCCCCTGTGACCTTGTGGTGTAACACACTGTCTCAGCTTTCAGGGACTGCTCTTCATTCTAGTTCAGAGGTTCAACTTTTGTTCCAAACCTTTTTCTGGGTTCTATCAGAAGCTTGAAACACTACCACTGGAAGTATGCTTCACTATAAGGCCAGTACAACAGTGTTTCCTGCCACAGTCTAAGGAATCTTCAGAAAGAACTCCTTCGTAAGCTTTGTCTGTTGTGAAGATTGTTACTTAGAGACAACTGTTATCTCAAGATATCTTATGCTGATCTGCACCATATCAATACAAAAACACCTTAAGTATGAGAAAGTTACACATCACAGTAGTCTTCAAGTAGTAACAGTAATGGTCCCTTTATTACATTTTGACTAGCTGGGTTTCTTTTCTTCTAGAAAAACTGGAAAGGTTTCAAGATGAGTATCCAAGATCAATAGTCCCTCAAACCCTTTTAAGAGACTGTAGGAGGCTCAAGAATATTATATGATCAGAAATCTCTTACAGAACACAAAACTTGCTTTTCCAGATGGTGTCATATACTAGTGCATCACGTAACATCAAAATTACTAAGTTGCCTAAAATAACAATTTGTTATATACTCCCCCACTTTTTCTGCTAAAAAGTCACAAGCTACTTCTAGAAACTTATGATCAGTCTTTCTTCCCAAATATGTTTTTCTTTCAACCCACAAAAAATGTTTTAAAGTAAGTTTTCTTCAAGACTAAAGAAGGCATCTGTTGTATTCCCTAGTGGAAGTTACAGAATAGAAAACAGTGGTGAAATTCAGGTCAGACACTTGTTTGAAGCAGTTCACCACAGTAAGTTTCAATGCTGACAGACTTTCAATTTCTGTTCTAGGACACTGCTCCCAGAAAAATTATGCTAATTATAAGAGTGTTTCTGTAGATGTAACTCCACAGTATTGGTCAAGTACAGCTATGGATCTCTCATACTACTTAGAACACCATCTTCTAGAACCAGACCACAAAAACACAAAGTCATATTTGCCTTGCACTTAAATCCTAGAAGCTCAAATTCTTGTGTCAATGAATCAATGTCATTAAATTATCAAACATTTGCAGTAAGCAGACAAAACACCATGTAAAAATCATCCAAGTACTAAATTCTTACTCCAAAACTTTAACCTAGGAATCATCACACTTTTGCTGACTTAAAAAGGAAATGGAAAACCTAAAGTTTAGCACAGACTTCAAAGCACATATGAAGAGACCCCAAAAACTTCAGGAGACAGTCCTTGCCACGCTGTAGCTGGGAGTTATCTAACACATGCAGGTCAAGACCTTGGTCTATCTCACAAGAAGATTAGAATCTGCCAATAATATCCTTTCACTATTCACAAAATTTCATCAAAGTATACTGAACATCAAGGTGACTTCAACAGATCACCTTGAAGTCACTTCTTCCTCACTAGAGGAAGAATTACACAACACACCTCCCAAGTTACTGGCAAGTGTTTCAACCGAATTCTTTGTGATACAAAGCAAACTGTGTTGGACAGTTTCTAACTATAACACTTTCTGAAAAGAGCTTTCCTTCCAAACAAACTGACACACGTTTTTAAAGCATTTGCCAACCATTGATCATTGTTCAATCACTAAAGTACTGTGAGGCATGTTCTATTACAGTTGGGTTTAGAAGCAGTAACACACTAAGTCACTATGGCTTCAAAGCAATTATTAGACTGGTTTCCAAAGAAAAGCTTTTAGGCTACTGAAATCGCACTTCAAGGCACAGTTATTTCAAGCTTCACTCTGAGAAGTACTTTATTTACTATTCGGCCAGCACAAACACATTCAACTTTTGTATCAGTCTAGGAAAGAAACCAGGTGGGTGTGAGAAACAGAACATTTTTCATGGGGGCTAACAACTATGCAAAAAAAACCAAAAAGCTTTTCTATATTTAGTTCCAGTTTTATAGTAAAAAGCAATGCAAGTAGCAAAGTAATGATTAATATTCTAAAACATCAGTTAAATCAGTCTCCACATTCTTGCTACAATTACAAGTGACTTGGATTAAAGGACAATGGCCTAAGTGCACCAATTATTAATACCATAAATTGTTAATACAACTATAGGAGTCAAGGAGAATCTATAGAGTGATCTCTCCATTTTCAGGAGACACAAGAAAATACTGGTATTCATGTTCTCAAGTACAAAAGGATACTTCACTTCTGCTCATCCCGTTAGTTCAAAAAAAAAAAAGTCAAGATCAAACACTTTCCTCAGAAGATAGCAAAAAAAGTGGAGTAGTATTACAATGAGTTGTTTAACATTCTCCTTCTCAGCTGTTATATCACTAAGCTGGGCAACAGCAGCAGGAGACCAGATGATGTAGGAGAGGCACTATGTTTTTACATGTGATTTTCGGAGACTTCTGAAAAATAAGTTACTATTATTGTTCACTTTAATGTAGCTCTAGTTATAAAACTAGTCATTAAAAAGTGTAGCTACTCAAATTAAGATGACAAGAGGAAAATATTTTAAAACAATCTTTAAATCTCTACCACCATCTGGAGGATATGCTATGAAATAAGACATTTGTCCAACAGTATTTCAAGTAGACCTGTCCAGACAGGCCAAAACCAAAAGCACTTTTTCTAATTTAAGTTTAAACCTTTTTCAAAAAATTAGTTCAAGATTTATGGAAACATTCAGCTAGCTCAAAACACCTTACAGAAATACATCAGCCAATCAGTCTCAAATCTAAAGCAAATGGTCCACAGAAGAGCTTGAAAATTATTCCACCCTATGAGCTGTGAAATATTTGGTCTGTTAAACAAGACCTTGGCAAAATACAAAGAACAGAAAGCAAGTACAAATCAATTCCACTATTATACAGTGAAGAACCTCTATGTTAAAATTTTCTTCTTGAAAACAGAGAACTCTTCTTACAACTTTTGACTTTATTCATTTTTATGCTGAGTGAAGCCTACTATAGTTTGTCACTATCACTGGCAAGCAATAATTAATCTGTAATTTAACAAAATAAGTCCACTGCTTAAAACCATTTCTTGATCTAAAAAAATACTCAAAAGAACCATAATATTCCAAGAGAAAAAAACTTTGAGTCTTAGGAAATGCGACCAAAAGCAGGCAACCACTTCTGAGTTTGCACCATTAACTGAAATGCACATTTCACTCAAACTGTGCTAAGCACTCTTCTATAGCTACTCCTTACATACACCCATTAGTAGTAAAACTTCTCATAAATTTCATAAGGACAACTAAAAAACTAAGACTATGCAGAGGTTTGGTGAACAGTTATTTTGTATCAGTTGCTTTCTTTAATTTCACTTCTATTTAGGATCATGGCTCCTGAATCAACTCCTTTCTGGTCCTTCACAGTAACTGTAACTTAGAAAACAGTAGTTGCTGAATCTGAACACTCACAAGTCTTATACTCATGGTTGCATGAACTTTATACATGGTAGACAAGTTTCACACTGCTGCATATGTTAAGTGTCACAAAAGTTACAGCAAAACCATGTGTTTCCTTTAAGGGACCACTAAATACACACACAGGAAACATGTGAACCACAGATTATGTAACAGAAACCATTAGCCTTTTCATGAGCCGGTTTCACTATATTTGTATTTTTAGAGGGCTCTTGAAGATAAAAAAATACTCTCTGAAGGGCACCAAGTATAAGACTCATGTTTAACCAAAAGGGGATAATCCAGTATGACCCCTAAAAACTTCATGCCTTCACTTAAAGGTCCTATTACTTGAAAAAGAAAGTTAAAATACTTACTGTAATATCCATAAAGTACAGTGTCTTCAATTTGCCTTGAAACATTAGCATCAGCCCAGACCTAGCAATAAAGGATAGAAGCTTTTATTATGAAATGTAATAAATGAAGACTACATGAGAATCAACCGCTAAAGAACACTAATAGAGGGAGAGAGATGAAAATGCTACTTCTAAAAAATTACATGGTAGAGTGCTAGCACCAGCAAAAAATCACTGGGCAAACAGGAGTAAGTGTAGGACACTTCCATAAAAGGAAGATTTTTAGACTCAAAAAAAATTAAGTAGTTTCAGCAGCTCCCACACATGTTCCGCTAATTCCCACAGTATCTTTGTAAGAGTCTCTGAAGATAATTATAGAATGGTCTGGGTTGAAAGGGACCTTCAAACATCACCTAGGCCATCCCTCCTGCCATGGGCAGGAACACCTTTCACGAGGTCTGGTTGCTCAAAGCCCCATTCAACCTGACCTTGGAATGCTTCCAGTGATGAGCATCCACAACTCCTCTGGGAACACTGTTCCAGAGAACCATCAACCTCATCATAAGTTTCTTCTTTATACCTAAATCTACATTCTTTCAGTTGAAAGAATATTTTCTTCTGTGTCTACAGGCCCTGATCAAAACTGTTTCTCCATCTTTCTTATAAGCTCTCTTCTCTATATTGAAAGCCTGCAACATCATCTCTCCAGAACCTTCTCTTCTCCACGCTGAACAATACCAACTCTTTCAGACCATCTTCACAGGAGAGTTGTTACACATCTCTGAGCATTTTGTGGCCTTGTTTTAACAGCTTTCTTGTGCCATGGGCTACAGGGTTGAACAAAGTATGCAATGTACACAATATTTCCATCAAAGAATAGCTTTGTTTAAAATTTGCATATACAGATGTAGCCATACTTAGACATCAAGAATATGAAAGAACTTTTTATTATGCTATTATATATAATTCATTAACTTTTATTTTTATTAGTAATTGCCCCAGTTTAAGCTATCACCTCCTTTTTCAGAAGTACCAGTCTTCATTATTTTGTTTGACCAAGACTTGAATTACACTAATATTCAACTTAGCAATATCTAATTTTGCAACTCCAAATCCAAGAGCACTGATACCCTTCATTTAAACAAGAGCAAAAGTAACTGCATTACTCAGTCTTGGGGAGCAGTCCAGAAAATGGAAGCAATGAAAGTGAAAATACAACTCTTAACTATGTTGGAAACTGCAGTCAATCAGATGGCTGAGGTCAAGTTCTAGTGCCCACTCCCCCTCCTCCGAGAAAAAGTACTGGTTTAAGGAAGCTAAGTATTTTATGACAATGGTTGGCAGACAAACTCAGGGATTGAATACAATGGTCCAATACTGCCAGTACAGCTTAAAGTATATTTCAGAGTTCTTTTCGTTTTGTGAGATCCACTCTATTTGTGGCCAAGGTCAAGAAAGCAGTTATCCAGAAGGAGAATTCTTTAAAAGCTAGAGAACACACTAATATAACTGAATTGGGGGGGGGGGAAAGAGGATATCCAGTACTGACAAAGCTCTTTTTCATTTCTGTATGCAGGCTTTCTTCAAACTGGTAAGATCAAGCCCTTTCAGTATTAAATATGCACACACCAATAGGGAGATATGAAAACGCAAAGCACACTCCTTAAACATTGCTACTGTAAGACTTAAAGACACTTCGGCATTTATCAGCTCTCTCAGAACTGCATGAAGTCTTCTGGAATATGGGCTTGATGACATACCATAAACACTTTTTCTAGTATCTCAGAAAACCAGCACCACCTTCCTTTTTGTCACTATATTAAGACTTCCAGCAGGTCAGTTTACATTAAGCTTTTAAAATACACCATATGAACTAAATTAGATTATCAGCCAGCTGGAATTTGAGTAGAAAAATACACATCCATTTTGACACCTAATCAGCAAAAAGAAAGGATGAAAAATATTTTAGCAGAGGGGGCAGAGGCAAAACCTGAAGTATCTGTCAGGTACACAATAAGCTCAGTCTTTGAAGACTGTCAGGTTCACACGCAACAGTATTTTAACTGAGAATTTTCTAGGCATTTGCAATCAAATTCTTTTGTGGTATATTTTATTGCAATAAGCAAAGAACACATACAGAACATTTAAACTGCCTCATGTTAAATATTAAGAAAATTATTACTTTAATCAAGACTGAACTGGACTGTTTGTATTGCTTGATTCCAAGTAGCTATCGGAAAAAGGTCTCTCCTATGAGCAATGGAGACATTTAAAATGCACAAAAACCAACAACAAGCAAGAAAAGCAACAGCAAGACCCAAAGTTTAAGAGGCACAGCCACTGTACAGAAGGGGTAGCTAGTAATGGAAATACAACAGGGCTTAGCTGCCCAAGAACTGCCTCTCTTTCAGTTACAAAAAAGCACTTTTAACACAATACAAACGTAGAACTTTAAACATTGTAATTGTTTTTCATTTTGTTTTTCAAATTAAGTTGCATACATGACCAGAGTAACATACTAGGAAACATACACTACGCCATATTAAAATAGTGAGCTGCTATATTACACTAAACAAACTCAAATTGCAAATGTGTGCATTTCACCATTACTTACATCTGCCTCAGCATACAAACTTTGCATTACTCTGCACAAGAAGCATATGTAATGCAAGCCAATTTAATGTATATCATAATTATTATGTCAGCTTTCAGTCAGCTGCCAAAGCCTCACATTTAAACGAATTAAAAAGCAAAACACTTTATTCTAACAGGCAAATTATCCATATACACACACAATCAGCAACTCAAAGGCAGCAACCAGTTCATCTGAGCTGTTTCAAAGGCCAGTGACAGCAGCACTGTCTTGTCTAAAGCAAGAAGCACTGCTACCTACTTAGTATCAGATTTCTGACAGTCTTAGCATCTCTGGTGACATACCAAGCTGTTAGGTATAGGAATTTACTCAACTAGCACATCCACGACTCAGCTGAGAACTCATTAGGACAGCCTTTAGATCTAGTCTTTTTCTTTTCCATCCATTACAACCCAAGCTACAGTATACACAGCAAATAGCTTAGAAGTACAATAGATTAAGGAGGTGAAAATTCATACTGCCTTCAACAAATACTTTAAGGTGTCAAAATGGGACCACAAATTCTCTTAGAACTTGCAGAATTCAGGCATTCCACACTTCATGCTGTTCCAGGCAGTTTAGCGAGCATATATCACCGTTAAAATACCTGCACCAATGTATTGTACCAAGAGACAACGGAAGCCACAAACTGCAAGGATATGTGCAGTGAGCACGATGATCCATATTAAACTGTTATGCTTAAGTATTTCATAATGCAAGTCACATTAAAAACAAGTGTAAAAAGTACATATGCTAGTAAAATGTTGCTATATAAGTACAGATACAAAATAGCAGCTTAAGACACTTTCAGTTTACCTAAATGCTAAATCCAAAGCAAAGCTCCCTTAGATTAATTTTATAATTATATTAATGGAAAATTAGTTATGAAGAATATTTGCAATAATCATTGAGCACAGTATTTCTTCTCCCAGCAACTCTGTCCAGTTAGTGACACCTTTTAACATATTGTAACAGAACAGTACTACTCAAACTATATAGATAACTTTCTCAAATAAAACCATTGCAAGTTAATCTGACTTTCCATCCTTTTTGGTGAGGAAACAGCCATGAATTTCATTCTTTTGTCCCCATTAAATTTGACATTTCTACTGTCACTGATGGATCCTGCAAGAGTTTCATGAGTACCCAGGGAAGCTAGCTCCAATTCTCTGCAAACGTCCCTTAGTAGAGCTTAGAGTTACGCAACACTACAGGTTTCAGTATTTGTGATGTTTTATCCAATGTAGATAAAGCACTCATTCTTCTGATTAACCTCTCCCAAACCTTAGGCAACAAAAGGAAGATACAGCCCAAAAGACTGGAGACTGAGCATAGCATGGTTAGATATGAAGAAATTTCATATCCAGATCTCAGATCTTCCAGCCTGTTACATCCAAAATGGGACAGTGTCAGGATTTTGACTGCCAGATGGAAAGTAGCATCCAGAAACATGAACATCTCAGCCCTACCTGCCTACCATCGATGGTTTGGCCAAGTATTATTGCTTCATAAGTAGTAATTCTTACTCGGAAAGGAGGCATAGTCTCAGTCAATAATGACTTCTCAGTTAACACCTTTCTAAAAATAAAAATCCTGGACATTTCTAGTGATTTTGTATTCTGAGCATCTACATAATGAGTTGTTCCCCTCTCACCCCCATAAGACACAAAAAAGAATGATCTGCAAAAAGTATTTCCTATTAAGCAGATGTTACTGCTTGAATCATTAAGACAACTGGCTTTTAACAGCTCATGTAGACACCCAAGGCTTGTGACACATCCAGTCTTAGTCTTAACCAGACTCACAGAAATGCCACTGGCATTTAACTTCACGTAGCAGCAAGAATCCATACATTTCAAAGAGAAAAGGTTTCATCACCTTCTCTGCCTTCTGCTAAAACAACAACAGAAAAGAAAGACAGTATGATGATGTGAGCATCCACCTTCCCTTGTCACAGAACATACAAATCATAATGAGAACTTCGAACTGTCAAAGCCTTCAATTTAGCCTCTGCTGTTAATATAATGTGATTCTCCCCAAGTTTGCAACAAGCTTATTCATCCTGTAAATCCCCAGGTATATCTACAACTTGACAGTAAGGTCACATACATTAGAGATGAACTCAAAGTTGTCAGAGTACCTCTTTCAAGTTGAGCACCATTGCTTCTCACCACGCCTAACACTGATACCATAAATTACAGCTGGGAGGTAGAGGATAAGAGTACATACAGAAGAAAAAATTTTTACTTAGAATCTGGATAACTGCCACTACTCTTCTGGCATCAGCTCTGAAATCATCCAGTTGGAAGATTTTTTGATGAACTACTAATTTATCTACAGAGAATATTATCCACATCTGCTACATGGATCTGCCTCAAAAAGACACTGAGAAGATTAAACACTTAACTGACTCTGCCCATGCAAAGCAATGAAGGGTTCTTGCCAGAGCCATAGCTCTTCAGACCCCAGCATCAGTTACAGGGTCTTCAAAGCGTTGGGTTTGAAAGAATCGTCCAGAGAAAGGCCAGCCATCTCCAGGAAATACTCTAAACACAATTCAGCCTATCCTACTTGTGAAGCAGTAGCAGGAAAGAAGCACATATTACCAAGGTCAATTTCAAAGCTTTAACAATTCATGAAGACCACAGAATCACAGAAAATGTTGAGTTGGAAGGGACCCATCAGGACCACTGAGTGCCACTCCCAGTCCTGTGCAGGACACCATGTGCCTCATTTTAAGATGCTGTCAGCCTCCTTTGTCCACATTACACCTAAACTGAAATTACCAAATCAATAAAACTGTGTTTATATATAGGTTTGCAGGTTCTGACTGATTTCAGATTCACTCAACTTTGAATGCCACATGAATATTTCTACACTGTAATTTCAACACCTGTGTCTGGATCAAATGCATTAATGTCAACAGATCTCCATGTTATTTCTGCAAAGCTAGATACTTAATTCAGCTGAGATTTAAAAGACACAGAAGAATGTTTCTTCGAGGCAGCATGGAGCAATTGTATTTCAACAAGCCATGAGAAGTATCTACAAACATTAGGAACTAAGCAGGACAAAGAAGCCTCAGAAGCATAGGCAAAAGGTACTTTACAGAAAAAGTGTTTACCACAAGCATGAAAGCTTGCTCTCAGTACAATTTTTAAATAGATTCTACCCAACTCACCATATGGCATGTGGCCATTAACAAGGAATTCCAGCCCACAAAAAACAGCATTGTAAGTAATTTTCCTTCTAGTAATTGTATTTCGTTAATTAAAAAATTGTAGTGACTGCATGACCACCTCTGATGACCTATTTTCACAGGTTTGTGTCTAATCAAGGAAAGCATACATTAGCAAAAAATGTGTCCTCTGCAACAGGGAATTCTGCTTAGTCCTCACTACATGTGCCTTTTTCAGTTGGACCTAGTTGCATCATGGATATTTCTCTAGACAGTCAGGCTCAATGTATTTCTTAATACTATTATTGTCATTGAATTCCTAGAACCCTGACATATGAAAGGTCTCTTCCATCTTCTATATCCACCTTACCTCCAAACAAGCAAGGTCTGAAAACACAAACTTTTCAGAACAACATTTAATAAAGGCTTCACTTACTCTGTATTACCTCTGAGCAACAAAGATGACAAAAATCACATCACAGCTCAATTCTAAAGGCTTCTCATAACTTGCATTTATGTAAGCACCAGCCAAAAAGCACTGTATTAGCTGCAAGCTAGTTGAAGCATTACACAGATCTGGCAAGACCTATGTCTTCCTTTGGAAGTAGGGCTGGAAGGAATACAGTCTAGTGTGCAGGCATTTACCTTTCTCTCACTCTATCGTTTGTTTCAGGATCACAACTTTTACTATAGATCCAGTTAGGCTCCAAACCAAAGTAAGTTGTTATTCAAATTATCTACGTGATCCAGTTTGACCTCTTGTTATTCATCATGTCCTCACAAAGACACCGGGTCAATGCCTTCAAGAAGGCCTCTTGAAAATTAAAATAATATTTGAAGCACTGGGAAGAGCTCTTACAGAAATGCTTAAAGCAGATGACAGTAAGTACTCATCTCATTAGGAACTCACTTTGCACAGCAACCCCCTACAGTTTATAAATACAGTAGCTCAGTTAAGGCTTTATCAGCCAAGAAGAGATACTACTGCATTCCTTTCTGCCAAGGGTTTCTGCAGCTTTCCCTGTCTCAAAAGCGTGTTTCTTAATTCAGGCTTTACATTAAAGGTAGATTAGCGCAGTAAATCTTCATAAATCTTTGAATGTTTCAGTACTAATTTTTTTGCTGATAAAACAAACAATTAAAATAATCCTAAATTACAAATGGGCAATACAGCCCATTTTTGAACAAAAATACAACAAATTTTATTCTACAATGCCCCATCGTGATACACTAAAAAGCAACACTTAAGCAACTTGTTTATATCTTCGGGACACTCTTATGCACAACAGAAGGAACAAGCATTTGGAAATGAGTAGGATACCTGAGAAAGAACAGAAGTGAAAACTGAAATCCAGTTCAAATAGCAGACATGAGTGTTTTATGTACTTTATGTATGTTTACAGTACTACTGGTACCCAACTATGAGAAAACTTAAGTCACTAAAACAGATATTAGCACTGGCTTCAAACACTTTGACAACCCAAGAGCACCTTTTGCAACACAAGTGCTTGTTTTGAAGAGACAATTAACATTTTTGGAAGTCCATACCTTAAATGTACCATTTTGATTTTTCATGTATGAAACCAGAAATATGTCCACTGGCAGGAGCGCTGATGTGATAAGAGCGACGGCCAACGCAAAAATTGCTGTGATTGTAGAAACCACTTCACTTTCCCGCCGACTCTGATACTTGCGCACATAAACCCAGCAGAAAATTAGGATGGCCTGAAATATACATGGAAAAATATTTATGAGTTCTATAATAACAATGCCAGCAAGTAGGCACTGATCCTGTACGAATGACTGGCACGGCATGGCAGCAGCACAGCTTTTACCGGAACACTCAGCACCAGCGTTATACTGACCACACAGAAGTCACTCTTTTCCTTAAGAGCAGTCTGAGCAACAACACCAGCGCTCACACACGGAACGAGCGAAAACACAAACAGGGCGGCACGTCGGGCAGGAGGGGAAGGCAGCCCCCCGCTCCCAGCTCCAGGCTCTGCCCTGCGGCACCACCGCCGAGACAACCCGCGGAGCCGCAGGGCAGCGCTCCCGGCCGGGGCAGGCACAGGGGCTAGGAGAGGGGGCGGGATGCCCAGCACTGGAACAGCGAGCGGCCGAGGAAGGAGTAGCAGCCGGCCCAGGGAAGGGAAGGGGATGTGTGAGGGGTCCGCCGCAGGGCGGGAGAGCCGCCTCTCACCAGGAGCGCCAGGCCGAAGAGGCACCATCCCGTCAGCAGGTCAGACGCTCCCGCCGCCATCTTCGCTGCCGTCAGCGGGCGCGCAGCCACCCCGCGAGGCGGCGCTTAAAGCGGGGCGGGCGCGTCACCGCGGCAACCGCCCCACGCCGCGTGACGTCACGCGCCCACGGCCGCCGCCTGCGCTGCTGAGGGAGGGCGAGTCTGCTCCGCGGGCAGAAGGGACTAGAGCCCGGCGTCCCCCGGCCCCCGGCCCCCGGCTGTGGCAGAGTGAAGCCGTCAGGAGACAGGAACGGGGAGTCGGAGTGATGAAGAGCTGTCCCCACCTCTTGCTCCCAAGAAGGGTTGGCCTGTCCTTCCCTCCCGGGGCCTGGAGGCAGAGATAGGGCAGCGCTCGGTCCGCGAGTACTCTTACCCAAAGGACAGCGGGAGGGGAGAAAGGGGGTTTGAGGAAAGGTAAAAGGTGCCCTAAGAGGTATCAAGCACTTTCAGTCCTTTTGTTGTTGCTTCTTGCTGTGAAAGTACCTAAACCACCCCCCTGAGTGGCCTGCAGCCGCCCGGAGGCGCCGAGCAGGTGTGCGGGCGGTGGCGGCGGGCCGGGGTCGGGGCCGCTCCCGCAGGGGTGTGCGCGGAGGGTGTGCGGGAGCCCCGCACCGCAGTGCCTCTGCCCCGGGCTAGACTGAACCTCGATAGTGCCAAACTTCGGGAAGGATCGCGACCTGGTGGGAAACCTGGCTTCGCTACGCCGTGCTCGGTGTGAGGGCAGCCGTGGGCCGGGAGGGTGTGGGGTTAGGTGCTCGTGTTCCTGAGAGTGAGGATTTGGTGGCACGGGGATGGGAGACCCTCATCTGCAAGGTGCTGACGCGTTTCTTAGTCTCTGCTTTGCTCCAAGCGCTGCATGCGTACAATCATGGAATCATCAACGTTGGAAGAGACCTTTTAAAATCGTCCAGTCTGATCGTCCACCCCGCACTGCCACTCTAACCCCATAACCACCAAACCGCATCACCCAGCACCAGATCCGGACACCTCCTGTTGCACCTTCAGGGGTGGTGACTCCACCACCTTCCTGAGCAATCTATTCCAATGCCTGACCACCCTAACAGTGAAAAATTTCCCGATATCTAATCTGAATCTCCCCTGCCTCAGCTTAAGGCCATAAGGTTGGGTGCAAAGAGTTGTGCCTGCAGGAGTGCCCGGGGGTAGCCTGGGGCCCTGTCCTGAGCCTGGGCTGCTGTGCTGGGTGTCTGCTGGGTGCACAGGTGGTTCAGGGATGATAATGTTTATGAGCCTTGCTGGTTCTTTAGCTTTGGTACAAGGGGCTCAGAGACCTGTCAGCAGACAGGGGTGGTCACAGTAACGTCCTGAAACAATTGATGCATTTTCTGTCTCCATTCACTGTAAGAGCAAATGTACTCATGAGGCAAGTAAGAGGAGGTTGAAATTCAGACTCTTTTTTTTGTAGTCTTGTGAGAAGAGACTGATTTGGGCAGGGGGAGCTCAACCTGGGAAGGGTGAACATCCAGGTGCTGTGAGGCCAGTGGGGTCGATGGGAGCTCCTGGTGTCAACAGTGTTAGTGAACCAAGTGTGAGGTCAGGTAAATAGAAGGACTTCTTGTTGGCTCATAGCCTTGAGAGATCTGTTGATGAAGGGGCTGTGAGAGCCTTATCCCAGACTGGGTTTTGCCCCTGCTAAGACTTAATTTATATGAGGGACCATTTATATGGGACAATAGTTTATGGTGGTGCTTGTGACCTATATCCAGGGCATCTGAGGTGTGTGCTCAGGTGGACCAGTTCTCTCAGGAAAACGTACTTGGTGGTGTGCCTGGTGGAATAGCTTTGTTACAAAGTGGCTGATAAGTTTCCTGGCTTCAATTTACTGTGACAGTGTTCCGACAGCACTCACAAGCTATGCGTAGGATGGCTGGCTTGGCAGGAGTTCAGACAGGGTTGCAGCTTTGCAAAAAGGGGCCTGTCTTTGGGAGGACAGGAGAATCGGGAGCTTTGCCTCAGAGCAGTGGACGTGTGCTGTATTTCCCAATTTGTTGTCAGGGCAGCTTCAAGGCACTGGCATGTGGCAGCATTCATGAAACGAGTGGTAATGGAGTTGAGGATGGCTCCAGTGAGCTTGTAAACCTTGCAGGTAGGGACCTGCAGGGGCTGTGTTGATTCATGGAGGGAAATGTTGCTTGAAGGGGCAAGTACCTGTGCCATATATTAAATTACTGTGAGAACAGTGCAGGTGGATGTGAAGTGAATATTCACAAGGTGCTTGGATGGCTGGTTGTGGGTGCAGTTTTTAGGTGAACTTGTAGCATTGCAAAGAAAGGTCTGCTGGTGGAGAAGTGTTGTTTGGGAGGCTCATTCTGGAGTGGAAGGTGGTTGTGCTGTGTCTCTGTTTGGTTTGAGCGCAGGGGCAGCTGGCAGGTGGGTGTGCAGTGGCCATGCAGCTCATGAGCTAAGTGGATAGTTCATGACAATGCAGGTGAGCTTCTAGTCTGATAAGACAAGCAGCAGATACTACGTAACTATAATTAGTTACAGGTCAGTAAGCAGATTGTGTATGTCCTCTTAGTTGTTGGAGGTTTAGGGTTTTTTCTTTGTGTATTTTACTATTAATGTGTATGTATTATCTCCACCACAGAAAATATTTCCCTGGATGTCATTACTATTAAATATGCATGTTGTAATTCAAAATTGCCTAAGAATCCATGAAGAATTAAAACCCTCAAAGAACTACATTAAAAATAAACTATTCCCAAGAGGAAAGGGAAGTAATTTGCCCTTGGGGTATATAAAGTTTTTATGTTTTGTACAGCACACCTTTATCAATAAAATATTGATATACCAAACATCAAGGACCTGTAACTGTTTAAGAATTAAGGCTGCTGTTGAAATTAAAAAAAGAAATGCTATAGCTCTATGCTACCACAATTCTTTTTGATTTGACTTAAATGGTAACATGAATATTTCACTTGCTATAGTAAATGCGCCGTAAGTGTACTTCAGCATGATCAAAAAACCTTTTTCATTCTAAACAGCTGAGTTCATATAGTTTACAAAGATTAAAAAAAAAATCAAACGCTCACAATTATAGTTTCCACTAAAAGAAAAATCTAATCTTTGATTCTTTTGCTAAAATCTTCCTATATTTTTGCAGTAAATGGTAATATTAAGAAATTCTCATCATTCCATCAGATCTATTATGTTTTGGTAGATGTGGCAGATAACCTACTTTTAATTGGGTAATGCGCCAGGTTTTCAAGGTTTCAGTAAATAATGTCATGTCCCGTGTGTAAAATGAATACTGTAATTCATAGGTTAAAGGAAGGACTTCTGTTTTTGTTGGAATAGAACTGATGCTTTTAAGTACAGTGCAAAATTGTTAGGTTACCACTATGGTATCTGAATGTGTTTGTTTCTTTCAATACCATGCCACCACAGCATTCTGAATGTTTTTTCTTCTTCCCTAAACTTCAGAGTTTATAAATTCAAATAATTTTATCCTTTATTTTAATAAAATTATCAAGTCTTTCTCTGAGGAATTATCTACAAACAAAATTCAGAGGATCAATTTAATTTCTTTTTTTTACCATTGGGTGGGACACTGCAGATGTCAAGTACACACAAAAATGTAAAAAACAGTTTAATAGCAAAGCTAGTATTTTTTTAAATGTTCAAATAATGACCTTTGTCTACACATCATGCTAACAAAAGTCCTATAAATGTAAGTCTTAAAAATGGTATTCAATTGATGTGTTGACTCCTGTGAGGAGGCAGAAATTTCATCCCTTGTTACTGTTCCTGAGGAACTAAGACTAACATTTTTCCTGCCTGTATTCACACAGTTCTTTCTGTAAGAGGGTGCTCATGGATAAAATGGAAGTCAGGTTTCCGAGTACTCACAATGTCTATTGAAAGCACTACCCCTGAGGATATATTGGTAGGATGTTTCTTGGCATGTCAGGGCCATGTTTGTGTTTCTCAGCCACTGCAGACAGCTTCTAGGATGGCAGAATGTGGTGTCCCAAGTCTACCTGCATTTTACTCAATTGCAGTGTTATGTCATGGGGTGAAAATGAGCAAACATAGAGCAAAACTTCATAAGGCAGTGGGTCAGTAAGACTAATCAATGTGAGACCATGGATCAAGAAATAAGAGATAAGGCAACTGGTCATCAGCACAGAAGAAATATTTCTACTCTGTACAAATAGAAGAGGAGGTGAGAAGAACAAATGCACTTTTTCTGTGGAGATTCAGTGCTTGAGAGAAGGTAGACGGTTATGGTATGAGCCAGCCAGTGAAGTGGTATCATTAAAAGGTATTAATCACCTACAAGTTGAAAGATAGTGTGGTGCCTCATTGAGTGCTTGAGATCCTCATGATCAGCAGTGCTAGTGTTGGCTGCAGTGCTGGACACCACTGCTGTGTTTCCAACAGCCAGGTTAAGCCAGCATGGCTTATAGAAAGATTCAGTAGTTGTCCCTGTTGTGCTGTTCTCTCCTACACTCCAGTAGTGGATGTGCCTCTTTTTGTGCCTACACACAGAAATTTGTCTTGTGCTCTTTCACCCTTCTTTGTTCTTGCTAATGAAAGCTTTTCATCATGATGCTATCATGTGCAGTAAGATCAGTGAATGCACTAAAGAGTGGTAGTGGATAGAAATACTTGTGTAGGGTATCATGCCTGGGATCAAGGGTGAGAAGAGTACAAAAATGAGTTTTGTAAAGGTTTTTTGGGTGTGTTTGTAGCTGGGGTTGCTAGCTGCAAGCTAATAATTAACTATCTCTTTAAAAAGTTTTAGTGCACATAAAAAAAAAGGAGGATTTTTGCGACTCATTGAGATAATGTGTGAATGAAAATAGAATGAGTAAGTCTGAAGAGAATGCTGTTACTGTATTCCTCAACAAAACCTGATAGGCATTGTGGTGGTAGCAGCCATAGTGTGAAAAAATAAAGAATTATATTAGTGGACTTCCCTAAATACCATTCTCCTTTCCCACATAAGGCAGTTGCACAATGCCAAAAAAAAACCCAAAAATTTTGTCATATAAAGAAAATACATTATTTTAAAATAAACTTTAATTATATTGTTTAGAAAATAAAATCTTAGTCTAAAAGGAACCATTATAATCATTCTTATGTACACAGGAAATAAATCCAAACTATAGAAAATGCATTAGATGCTACTTAATAACCTGTGGAATGTACTTTTACTAAAGTATTCATGTGGTAAAAAGACAGAGAAAGAAGATGATTGGTATTATAGAAATTAGAGTATATGGAACAGGACACCATTTTGACCAGGACAAGGGATTAGAATCATACTTGAACTGGATAGTGTACATACCAACAGGGAGCAGGTGCTCCTTCTCGCTTGACTGAGCTGCTTATGTCACCACTTGATAATCCCCCAAGTTTCAAGGGGGCTGAAAGCATGTGGGCTAATGGCAATGCCGTGTTTTAAAATTCCCTTATTAACTCTACTTGTTCTGGTTTTTGTCTCATGTTAGAAAGAGCAAATAGTGAAACTAGGTTTAGCAGTATTGACAAAACATGTCATGGTCTTAAACTTGAAGGTGTAATTATTCTTTGTGTTGTGTGGCTGAATCCAGTAAAACCTGTAAACCCTATGGCATAGAACACACTGGACCTAGTACTCTCCAAGTACGCACAATTAACCGTTGGGAATAATAATAACTTTATTTTAAATCCTTGAACTCCTGTGAATAAAATTGACTGTAACTTCTTGAAATGTCTTTTGTTTGATTTGGTGCTGTATTTAATTTATCACTACTGCAGACCAAGCTAGATTTCTGCGATTGGTGTGTCATGCTGTATTATGTCCATATATGCATCTCCCTTCCATCACTGTACTTCAATGCTTACTTAGTCTTATTTAACCAGTAGCACAGCTTTTCGGTTTGTTATAAACACTATTAATGGTTAATTTTAACTCTATGAGTTTGATTTTCTGCTGTACCCACAAACTTGGATGTCATTGATCGCTAGTTTAATACAGAAAGAACAACATGATGCCACCTTCACATCTTTGGTGCTTGCATTGTTTCCTTATCCTAAAATGTTACCTTGTTTCAAGATCCTCAGTCATGCCCATGTTTGCAGAGTACTTGGATTTAGTGCATTCTATCATTCTACTTCACTAATAGAAACCTCATTTTCCCTTTAAACCATTTTCTGTATCAGTGGTTTACACTGATGTATCAGTGACTTGACATTAACATCAAAGGTAGGGACAAGGTTTTATGAACCTTATGAAAATTTCAGTATGACTTTAACTTGGTTTAAATCAGCTCAGTTCTTATTTTGGGGAAGAAAACAGTTTTCAAAAGAAGTAATGAGGTCATGCTGAGGAAAATAGATGGTCCCATTCAGTTGGGAATAAAGTTTTCTCAATATTTAGTGGAATTTAGGGAAAAAATGCATGAAGTGAGTTAGCATACAGTGGTGTTCTCCCCAGAACACACATCAGTACTGGCACAGTCTTTTTCAGGTAACCCAAGTCAAAGGCTGAATCATCGTTTTTGGAGTCTAAAGATAGGCTTTCGGTGCCATCAGTTCACTTTCTGTGTGTATTTAGCATGTCCTTCTCAACAAGAATTTTATCATAAATTCCATGAAATCTTTTATATAAATCAATTTGTATAATCAATATACATAATAATTGAAGTACTTAAAATGGCAAAGCCCAGTCCCTAAAACATGTGACTTTCTAACATGCGAAGAAAAAACTGACATAGTTTGGGACGAGTAAACTCTTTATGAAAGCGTAGAACTGTCACAAGGTGGAGAGGAATAGCTAATATGTGTACTAAGATTTGTGTGTATTTTCTTGTGGTAATATTGAAGAAGGGTAAAAGGGTTTTTTTTTAAAGTTTTAGTTTATTTTGGAACAGAGGTCATTTTTCTAAAGGTCGCAATATGCAAATAAAAGTAAGAAGCTGAGTCAGAAATTTAGAATTAATCTATGGAAGAATTTAGAGTGGTTTTCATAAATTACTAACAACTGCATGGTAATGTTTATGGAAATTCTTTTTTATTCTTGCTTCCTTGGTTTGTTTACTTGAGCAAAACCAGAATTTTAAAAAAGAAGGAGTCTGAGGGCAGAAGAGGTGATTAATTTCTCCAGGACATAGAGAGTATAGGTTATTTTCTTTAAGAAGGACTGTAAAAACAATTAAAGCTTTCAAGGCTCTCAATTGCTTTTTTTTTTTAACTCAATCATTAAAAGCTTTTCTGTATGTAAATTATAGTTCTGTATGAACTGTTGAGAACAAAAGTAATGTGAACTTGCACAGCAGAAGTCTGAACATTTGCTCAAGAAAAACGAGTGTGAGTGTTGTTTTCCCATGAAACTTTCAGCCTGATGTTTTCAGAGGAAAAAAGAGAATTCCACAGTATTTTTACCATGGCACTAGTCAAACAACAAACTGACTGCTTCATTATATTAGAACATCTTAAGTACTGTTTTCTACATGTTTGTCTGAAATTTTAAAGATACCGCCAGTCTTTTGTACATGGGAAAACTGCAACCAAGGCATAAACTTGGAAGGAAAATGTTTGGAGATCTTCCCAGGATACACTGAGAAAACAAGATGGAAAGTAACTAAAACACTAGAGTAAATTCTGACCCCCTGCATTTAATGGAAAAGTTGCCACCAAATTTAGCTAAGTATTGATACTACTGGGAAGGACATAGTGTAATCATCATTATGCTCCATGGACAGTGAGCTGCTTTGATGTCTGTATCAAAAAGTTACACAGAATTTTTGATAGTTTAGGGGACAGTAAGTGTAAATGAAATGAGGAATATTTCTTGTGCACAGAAACACTAAGTAATTTGGAATCACCACCTTGGAAAAGATGCTGCTCAAGGAGAAGTGAAAGAATTTCAAGGGTTCTGACTGGCAAAAGGAACAGAGAATAGAGAACAATTAGTCATGCTCATATTGAAAGAAAATGAGCACAAAATAAATCAACAAGCACCAGACTTAGAAAGAGTGCTTCCTAAAATTTAAACAAAAAAGATACTCTTACCATAGGATGATTTGAATCCCAAGTATGTATATGTTAAAAATTAATAGAGAAATTCATGGATGAGAGGTCTGTCAAGTGGTATTAACCACTCATACAGAGAAGCAGCCTCCAGCTCAGAAGGCCCCTAAGCAAGGGAGTGCCAGAACAGACAGGATTTGCAAGGGTACATTGTTAAGCTTTCCCTGTTTTCCAAAGGGTTTGCTGTTAGCACTAAAAGGTCAGTCTAGGAAGTTGTACAGCCTTTCAGTCATTTCACTTACTGTCTTTCAGTTCATTCAGCTCAGTATGCTGTTCTAGGACATCAATAAAGGCTGGGGTTTGTTGATTTGATGGAGTTAGAGGGTAATCTTCATGATAAAGGTGAGTTTCTTCTGGCTCAGAAGACTGATTCAAAGTCAACTACATTATTTAAACCCAACATATGGACTGCATAAAGAATCCTGAGCATTAGGGCTGTCTAGCAGCATAGAAGAGGTTATTTTTATATTATACTGAACAGTACAAACAGGTGAGCCTCATCTCTCAAAATAGGCCTTAAGCGCATACCCAGGAGCACAAGAAGTTGCCTGTTACTTCAAAGCAGGGAAAAAGGTAGGCTTAATGCTTCCATGTGTAAAGAGAGAGTTGATGAATCCAATTTTCTCAGTTCAAGAAACAGAGTGATAAACTGGAGTGGGTTCAGGGGAGGGTCACAGGGTGTCAGACTGTGTAGTACTTGTTTTGTGTGGAGAGAGGAGGGAGCTGAGCTTGTTCAGCCCACAGAATAGGTGGCTGTGGGGCCTGAAGAGCAGGCTGGCAGGGAGGCTGTCCAGACAGTAGAGCCAGTGGGGCACAGCAGGAGAAGTGGCAGTAGACAAACGTTAAAATAGGAGGATCTGACTGAATATATGGGGAAAAAAGTGTAAGGATAATTAACTAGTAGAGCAAAGAGCCCAGATAGGATTTGCAAAATCTATTCTTGAAAGTTCACAAACTTTGGCTGATAAAACCTTGAGCAAGGTGGTTCTGGATTCATTGTGATCCTGAGCATGAGGCTGGACAAGAAAGATCCCAGGAGTCACTTCCTATCTGAACACATCAGTGATTAATACCACTGATGCAACTACTGTACTTAGATAGAAGATAACATTTTGGAAAATACAAAGGAAATCATTATTTTCAGCAATTGCACCAGGAACTGAGTAGTAGGGCAGTAGTACAAAGCAATATTCTAGAGAGGAAGAATGGCATGAGAATACGGCTGCTGACTGTGAAGTTTTATCTTGAAGACCTTTTTGATCAGTAGTGGCATAGTAGTAGTTGCCTCTGTAGTTTTGACTTCAAAGAAGAGCAAATTATTCTACTTTCTGCCATTTCTGTCCTATCTAAAATTTATGGTCTGGAATGAAGTGGATCATTTATCAGTTAGTTGTCAGTGAGTATGGACGCAAACAAACACTGCTCTGTATATGCCTATAACCTGAGACAAAAACTTTTTAAACATGCAGAGTCAAAAGAACTGATTCTGGCACTGGAACAGGTTTCTAGAGAAGTTATGGTTTCCACAATGCTGGCAGCGTTCAAGACCAGTTTGGATGGGGTTTGAGCAACCTCGTCTAGTGCAAGGTGTCCCTGTCCATGGCAGGGTGATTGGAGCCAGATGACCTTTAACACCCAAACCATTCTATGATTCTAAGCAAACTGTGCAGAGCTAGGCATGTGTATGCACATAGTGAGGAGCAATCTCAGAGTCTTGATTCACTATGGAATGTTCTGGCTTGTGTAATGCTTATTCTACAAGACCCAAAGGAATGCTAGGGCTTCAAGCTACCACTAAGACTTAATGTTCCCGGTACCCAGTAAAGGAAAAAGCAGAGATGGATACATGTTACAGTAATACTTTTTCTTCTATGTTTTTGACAAGGATTTAGTTTAAGGTACTCTTTCTGTTTCACTTATTTTGGACAGGTGAACTGCTTTCCTCTTTGGGTTGCAGTTGAATAATCATTGAAGAAGGGAACGGAAACAGGCCGTATTGATAGAGGAAGAGTGATATCAAAACTCACCATTTGTAATCGGTGATTCAAATAAATTTTTTTTTATTAATTAATAATTACGAACCGCTGCGATTTTAGGTGTAAGAATCCCGTGTGAGTGGCATAAGCCTTGCTTGGCGGTTCGGGGCATTTTCCGCTCTCCTCCAGCAGAGGGCTCCCGCGGTGCAGTTCTCCTGAGCCGTTTCCGAGCGGGAGGTTTGCCAGAGATCCCGGGAGAGCCAAATCTCGTCAGCATTACTTGGAGAAATTTCGCATTTCCGCAGAAGTTTTAGCATAGCAAGAACTTCGGGAGTTGGTGTGTAATATATGAATGATTTATCTTCTTAAAGTTGAGTATATATCAAGTTTACATACAATTTTTCAAAACTAAAATGGGTTGTTCAAATCCTACTCCTTTTTGTCAAGCTCTGTCGCTATTGATGGCACCATTGCTTTCCAAAGCCTATGATTCAGTACCATCATAAAAATTTCCATTTCTGTAGATATGCACAGTTAGAGCTTACCTAAACTCTGCTATTTCTTCACAATATATTCAAGATGAAGTTTTTCTATTATTTTATGACTAACTTATCTAAAACATTCTTTCCAATATTTGCAACCACAGCATTTCCATTCTGAACTCTGATGAACTTGGTAATTCAAGAAGAGATAAAAAAATCATAATAAATCTGGTCCTGTTGATCTTTTCACCTTCATCTTCCAGCCTCTGTTGGTCTCTTATTTGTTACATGATAGACACACTAATAGGAGTTTGTACAATCCTGTCTCTCTTCTATGTATTGACAGATCTCAGTGACTGTTCTCCTTGCATTATTCCAGCAACTATTTTGCTTTGTCATTGAAGTGCGCAGTTCATTTGCCAGAATCTGTCCCCATTTTTTTGGCACAAAAAAGGTGATACAGATAGTATTTTTCAGTGCAAAATACTAGAAATGTACATATTTTTTGTAAAATTATGTATGGCAGGCATTCACTTAAATGATTATGTGCTTGTATTTATTTTGTGTGGATATTTGCTTTGATATTAAAAACCTTTACACTTCTGTTTTTTCACTGGGTTATTATTTACTTTCTTATAGTCACAAAATTAAACAAGTCCATCCAAAATTTTGGTCTATTTAAAGTAACTGCTACAATGTCTTCAAAATTTTAACCAGAGGAAATAGCAGTGCCCAAAAGAACTGCATGCACACGCTGTACTTTCTGTAGAAGCAAAGTACATCAAGATATCAATGAAGCATGTTTTTAGTAACTCCAATAAGAAAAACCTTGGTGGGAATCTGGTATGAAGAGAAGTTGAAAATACATACCTGGATGTGTTGGTAGCCAGATTTTTTGACCATCATTTTTTTGGCTAACATTTTCCTGGTTTTACCATGTTGGTTGCATTAAAGATGTAGACCAAGCAGAGTCTGCAAAGAAGACACAGTTTGCTTTCTGTGTCAGCATGCTTGCTATTGCAGGAGGGTATTTTTTGGCACGGGAGTGGTCTTTGATTAGCCCAGAAAAGTCTTCAGGATACCTAATAGCCCAACACACAGGGCGAGGTCATTGACAAAAATGAAGCTGAGTGGTTTAAAAGTACACAACAGGAGGATGACAGTCGGCCACAAGTGGAAACAAGAGAGGTTCCAACTGGATTTGAAGAGAAATCTCTTCACGATGAGGACAGTCAAGCAGAGGAGCAGGATGTCTGCAGAGATGTAGTCTCTCTCCTTGGAGACTTTCAGGCCCTGACTTGCTTCACTACCTGCTGCTGATTACTATTTTTGTAGCACATCACACCAGCACCCTTACACTGGTAAGGTCGTTCTTTTGTAGATGTTGCTTAAATTTCTCCCTGCTTCACCTGGTGTAATCAGTTTATTTTCAGTTTGTTTGTTACATTAGGTATCAGTTCAACTTGGCCATGTTTGGGCATAGTCTCCATTGTGTGAACTCTGTAATGTTACCTATAATGTTACAGTGTAAATGTCATCTAGCAGGTATATATGTTTTGCCCTATTTTCTACAACATAACATAACTGATTTAAAGCATTTTCCAATGTAAAAGTATTTGTATTACGACTGTTATTACATTCGCCATCATCTTTGCTCATGTGTGGTTTCATGTTGATCACCTTTTGAAGTCCTAGCCATTGCAGATTTTATTCCATTTGGGTTTTAGTTGTGTTGACTTTTGGCATCATTCAAACAAATAATACACTACACCAATGTGTTGAAAATATGAGCACTTTCTTTAAACACAACTGACATCCAAAGGATAGATTTCTAAATAAATCTAAAGCATTTATTTTCGTTGTTGCTTCCTATTTTCTCCTTCACAGCAGGGGCTCTCTAGATATATCTATACTGGGTTTTGGGAGTATTCATATGACTGCCTCTAAAATTGGACTGGTTTTGTACATAAAGCAGGTCTGCGGGCAAGGTCTCAGCACACATTTTTGTATGAGAAAAAGCAGCTCTGAATGACAGTAGCATACTATCCTGCTTGATAATAGTGACTAATCAAATGTTTTTGAAAAATAAGCAGTTACAAGTTAGATGAGGCATTGCCAAGCAACTTCAAAATTTGTTTCAATCCTACTTTTCCCATTCCAGTTTTCCAGTTGTCAGAAGAATAATGTTCTCACATGTACTTAAAACATTCTCTTAAAATTTGGAGGTTGCTCAGCTGGCTTGCTGCAAAACTATCACATTACTGCTAGATAAACATCATTAAATTCAGTGCAAGGCTTTGCTTTCCTTGGCTGAAAACTTTGTGAATAGCTTGCTGTTGACATGAAAATGATTGAGTAGGAAATAATGATATGTCCATTTTTGTCAGGTGATTTAGATTGCCTGGGAAGAAGGTGATACAGTGCAATCAAATATAAGGTTTTACTTGTGGAGCCAATACTGCAGAGCTAACCTTACTGGGCAGCATACAGCATTTTGTAAAGTTGAAACTTTTTAAGGGAGGTAACAATAGCTTCACACACACTTGGATGGCTTAAAAAAAGATGGGATTTAACACAGAAAAATGCTAAGTAGCAGTCGTGTAGCTGCATTACTGCTTTATATGGTATTGATGGTGTAACTCTGCCATTGTGTTAGCTTCCACCATCCAAGCATTCTGCTTGCTAATTGATGTCAATGAGCAGGAATGGTTCCAGAAAAAAGATTTAAACCAACCAAACAAAAAACCCACCTACTGCAAAACCACAGTGCTTTGTAGCAAAAACCAGATGAAATAAAACAAAAGCACTTCAATCCATCTTTGTTATTCAGAAAGAGTTGAGAATAGCTTATGTTTGTAATAGAAATAAGACTTCTGATACCACAAGGCTATTTAATAGATAAAGGCATATCATAATCCAAGCAAGCAGTCTCTTGGTATATTTATTTCTTAATTGTCCTCTCTCTGAGGATGACAGGAAGCATTGGTTATACTTCCTATTTAGAGTGAAAGGCTGGCTTGACTGAGGTCTCCAATATTCCTAACTCACAGCAAAGGCAGCTAAGGAGAGGTCATAGAAAGCAGATGTGACATTCTGGCCCAAATGAATTTTATGCCAAAGCATACACTGACTTAGTGAATTCAAAATTTCACTTTAAATTAAAAAACTTACCAAACTTCCTATACTCAGGAGAAAAACCGAGGTTTTTTACTTGCACTGATTTTCTAGTTCTCTTTTGCTCATTCTTTCCAGTGAGATCCTAGAGTGGAGCTATAGAGCAGTGGCATCCTGCAAGCAGAACAGGACAGAAGCAACCATGTTCTAAATAAGCAAATCTGACAGCAGAAGGCAAGGTCATTAATGGAACTGGAATCAGTCCTGAGGGAAAAAGTTTATTTCAGGAAAAACAGTAAGAAAAGGAATGACAAAAATTTATTTCTAGTAAAGGATTTTTTAAGTATGTTTAAAAAGGTTTCATTTTTTAAGTCAACCATACTGACATTTTTTTTCAGTATTACTTAAGCAGAAATTAAGTTGATGAAGCTATTTTCAGGGGGTTTCTCATTGTGCTATTTTAATAGTAAAAGGTATTTCTTCTATTTTTAGTTTTTTTCCTGACTTATGGTGTTCTTGTTCTTAATGCTGATAGATTTTCCTGCCTCCTGCCCCTTTGCCTTATATGGTTTTTCTGCCTTGTCTCTCCAGTCTAGAGACAGCTGTCATCATGCAGGCAAGGCAGAGGATTGGGGAGCTTGATAGGACAGTTTTTGAACTCAAAGTTATGGCAATGGCATAGAATGAGAAGTATTTAAGACTTCTGAATTAACTTATGACATGAGAGAAATTATAGTAAGGGGGGATCTGATAAAATCACAGGAGTAGAAGTCCTCCACTGAAAATACTACTTAAATTTTTATCATCTCTTAGATAATAAAGTTAGATTGTATTTTAAAAGGATATACACATCTTTGCTATAGGCCAAGGTAAGTTTGTATTAATGAAACTCTTGAGGAGACCTGCTCTGAATGTAAATGGAAAGACTTTATGTAGATGTAACTGAAAATTCTTATTTAATCACATCTGCTGCAGGCAGTGCTTGTGGAATATTCATTTAAGTCTTCTGTAAATAGAATTTTACTTAGTTTATTAGTATCAGTCCAATTTACTTTGTGAATAATTCACATAATTATAAAAATGTGTTGTGGTAGTGTAGGTCATTTTTGTAGTTAACTTTTAGCCATTAAAAGAATATAAATATTTCTAAGTACATAAGACTACCTTATCTAAGGATATCTAAAAGCTGTCCTGGTCCTAAATTTTATTTAAACTGGTTGAAAGTCCACAGATTCTATAAAACCTTTAACCATGCCCAAATAAGTTCAGAAAGTAAGGTGTCACATTGAAGTTAAGAACACTGTCACTCTAAAATCAAGAGAGACTCTTACAAAGAACAGTTAACCCCACATCTGTATTTCCCAAAGGAAATGACACCTTTAGTTTAGACATCTCAAGTGCCTCACATGACTTGCATTCACATTTCACCCCACATGCTGTTTGCTTACACGTGTAGACAGGAACATAACTCACTTCCACAATTCCCTTGGCCTGAACTGACTGATAATGCTTAAATCTAGATTAAAACTTGTCATTAAACTACTATTGGTTTATTAACTCTGTGGTCTCTGCACCACAGGAATACCGAAAATCAAGGGAATGTGTGTAATCCTTTGTCTTGCTGTAATTGCAGAAGTGTGCTTGGATGTAGGCAGCTTCTTTCTCTGTACAATGGTAACACTTCTCCAGAGGTTTACTATGATGTACCATAGGCAGTCATGGGATACACTCAGACTCCCACTGATTTATGTAGCAAAGCCCAGTGCTAGGGAGGACGCTTGCCAGGTTTGTCATTTGGAGCTAGGCGAGTCTAATTTGGCAGTCAAACCCAGGTTCTGATTGCAAGAAATAACTCTGTGGGAATGATAAAAGAACAAATGTGTGCCTCATGCAAGCTCTTGTCCTTCATTATGTATTCTTCTTTTTCTTACAGGCCTCCTGTGGTTAGGGTTTTTTTTTTGTTTGTTTGTTTGTTTGATTGATTTGGGGTTTTTTTTTCACTCCTGTCAAAAGGCTAGTTTATTCTGTTTCGGCCCAATTTTTTTCTGATTTTATGTTCCAGGCATCAAATCCTCTGTTGAAGTAAATTTTAAAGTTCCCTAAAGACCAGTGAAGTATCTGTAATTTATTAACAGTTCCTTAAAGTTGTAACCTCTAAGTTACTCTAACTCTAAGTCCTGGGAAATGGAACGACATTGAAATAGGAGAGACAAGCTCAAGGTTGCTGATGAATCTTTGAGCAACTCAATCCTAGAACTCTTTATGAGTTCTTATTCTTTAACAAATCTGACCTTTTAGTTTTAACACATGAACCAGAATTACTTCTTAACAAATAGGTTTAAAAGCATGTCAAGCTATGATTATTCACACTAAAAAAATTGGACAAACACTATTTTGTTACAAAAAAAATAGTTTCTTTGTGAAAAGTGTCTTCCCGTTGTAGAAGCCCAGAAGATAAAAAGCTAATGCATACGTCTCATGCACGGATAGTGGTGGAGCCAACCAAGGACTGTTGGAAATAATACACTGTGAGAAAGAACAAGACGTGGCTGGAGAAGAGGGGGGGGCATATGGAGGCGGGGCAGCACTTCTTTGGGAAAAATGTCCTTGTTTTGTCTCCTGGAGATAACATACAACACAGTACAGCGCTGGCACTGGACTGAGGTGAAGAAGCTGGCATGGACTGTAAGGATCAAAACCACTCAAGATCCCTGAAGCCCTCTGACCCATTTCCAGAAAGGTCTAGAAGGACAAATTGCACATTTTAACTCATTTACTTAGAAAGAAAGAAACTTAGCTCTAGAGTTACAAGGGCTACAAGAAACTATCTCCATGGCGTATAGGAACATCAGCTGGATCAACACGGGAGCCAGGACTGGTGATTTCTTTCTTGCTTGCTTGCTTCCTTGCTTTCTTCCCCTCTCTAATTCACCTCTCTCTCTCTGTTCCCTTTCACCCTATCTCATCTACCCAAAACCCACTGTCAGGTGCTTATCCTAGGAGGTCAGGATGTGAAAATATTTTTCACATAAAACATAACCTCACTAAACAGTTGCAGGATGCCAGTCTAAGCTGTCTGAACATAGTTGGTTCCAGCATTAATAATTGGTTCCAACACAATTAGTCAATTGCTAATTGGCAAGATTAAGTACACAGTTTACTAACAAGATTTATCTGGATTCCACTTGCCAGGAAAGGGAAGAAACCAAAGCATTTTGTAGCAACTCCAGACTTCATCAAAATGGCATGTTCATGCTAAATCACTTGGCCTGGCTCCAAAATTAAATTTCTCCATTGTGTACAAACCAGTCTTGACGTGCCAAAAATAAACAATTTAGAGATTGAGGCAAATGTTACTCTTGATACATTACATGGCTACATTTGTTTTAAGAACCTTCCATTTATTTAAATAGTGCCCTTTCTAGGAAGTAGCGTTGGATTTTGCATTCCTAGTAAACAGGAAGATTTATTTGATTTTGTATTTGAAAAACATACAAATAGTCATGCAAACACGGTCTGATAGGTTCTCCCCTTGGACTGTCACTTTCTATTAGTGCTGAAATCCTCAGCACCCAAAAATACTTAAATACACAGGGTGACATAGGATGTTGACTTGCAATACATGTAGGTCAGTAGGCTGGTTTAGCAGGCATGTGACAGCCAGATTTTTTTTCTCTTTTTGCATGTACTTCAGTCTCATTTCTAGCTGCAGCCTTTTAGATGCTATTGAATTCTTTTATATCAGAGACCATTACTAGATAGCTCTAAGCTTAAACATCAAGCTTACATAAATCTACTAAACTACTTACTTAAAAGTATAATGGTTAAATCCTGAGAATATTACTCCTAGATGAGAGGCAGATAAAGTATGTATCTCCTAGAAGAGATGCAGATTAAATATGCACTTGTTATGACTTTCTAGATTATTGTGCCTATTTATTCAGCAATAAATAGAAATAAAATATTCGTAGTTTTATTATTTCATTTTTATGTTGCTTGACAGTGTTGAAATTGAGCACTGAAATAGCATAATAGTAAATAGCTCTGCATGAACTCAGAATCCTGGATGTGTTAATATAATTATAGCTATGTTGATAAAACCGATGGTCACGTTAGTAGGGCATATGCAAATTTAAAGAAGTTACTTTCTGAAAATTTGAAGTTCTTTATAACTGGACCTAAAAAGTGGGTTATTTATCATAGTAGTATTCCATTTTTAAATACTATTTTGGCAAATTAGCTCGCTAGAAAGGACACAACACTAGGAGACACCAGCTAATACTGAGACTTGAGAACTCTTAGACAATTTAAAATCTATGTTTCATCTTGCTGAAATTAAAAGAAAACAGGAAGAGAGTATTCAGCCTTCTGAGCTGAAATAATGCTGCCCATTAAACCTGCAGATCTTATACAGCCTAGTCTACTTGTAGGATCTTAAACTTTGCTGATATCTTATTTTTGCTCTTCACCTTCCTTTTACTAATATTTGCATTATATAAATTTTAAATTAACATATTGTACTGATTTATAGATGCTTTCAGACTGTGTGAAGGATTTTAACATATTCACACAGAAATATTGGGCAAACACCCATACTTCTGCAAAGCTGCCTAAAACCTGGCTTTGACTTTTTCATTATGTATTGTGACTTTTAAAGACATATGGATACTTGAATCTAAAACAAGCCAGATGTGCTTTGACTTGTTTCGGAAAATCACCTTTCATCTCTTCTCCTCCTTAATCAGCTGTTTGACCACTTACTTTTTTCTTGTGCAATATAAAAGCCACCAAAAGGCATGTATTTTCTGCTTTACAGGTATGGCAGATTCCATATGAAGGCAAGAAGAGAAGGAAGAACTGTGGTAAACTTTAATTTTTTATTTTTTTTATTGTGTATGTCTTTGGTTCATGAAACAACAGAACTTGTAGCAAGCTGCTTAGGATATGGCTATATGTGTGCATAT
This sequence comes from Drymodes brunneopygia, assembly GCA_013400955.1. Lineage (NCBI taxonomy): Eukaryota > Metazoa > Chordata > Aves > Passeriformes > Petroicidae > Drymodes > Drymodes brunneopygia. The sequence continues at coordinate 444,438 of VZTZ01022866.1, read as the reverse complement.
ATGTATACATATATTCATAGGAAGAAAAAGGAAGTATGCCTTTTACTAGATAAGGAACATTTTAATGCTATTAATCTTAGCATTGTTTCCCTAAGCCTGGACTGATGTTTTACTGAATGCTACAAATCCAGAAGTATTTCAGGTCTGAACAACTTAACATCTGAATTTTTGAACTAACACTTTAATGAGTCGCATATTTTGAGAAACGTGTTTTTCTGAAATATTAAGTACTTTACAAAGCATATGATACAGCTTTTGACATGTTTGAAACTGGTAAATACAAGCAATGTATCAAGACATTGATTTATTTACTTTGAAATGTATATATTTCAAATTAAAATGCCACTATTAAAAATATGAAACGTATTAGGACCAGATTACACTAAACATTGTGAATGATTATTTTTTTAAGTTTGAGTTTATCCGTGGTGTTGGAATTGAAGATAAAGAATGTACCTTTTGTTTGTTTGTTTTTTGTGGTTGCTGTACTATTATATTTACTAGCAATTGGTTATTTTAAGACATGCTTTAAAGTACCAAAGAGTGGAGAAAATGCCTGAGCTGAGACAACAAATACCACAAAACTATAATGATAAGTATTCTCTCTGTATTTTTTCAAGTTATTTTGGCCCTTCAACTGAAAATCTGAGTGCTGCTTGAGTATGTGGTAGAAGAAGTAGCAGTTGGGTTTTTTCCTCTTTTTGTCTCCTATAGCAGAAGTGAAGTGACATCCAGCTTTTCTGTTGGCTTTGTTGCTTAGGAGTGCTTAGTATGTGTGCACATGCATATAAATAATTCTCTTTTTATGTAGTTTTTGCCAAAGTGCCCTCATTTGAGTGACATTTTTGCTCCATTTACATCAATGTTAAAATTTCCATTAACTTCTCCAGGGCTGGGATTCCACCTGTTTTGTCTAAGTTCACCATAGTTCAGCCTCATGTATTTAAAAGCATTTATATTTTAATTGCTTCAGTGGAATGCAGTTGTCGTGACCGGCAAATCTTGCAGAGGGCAGAAAGGATCATCTGGCAAGGAACAATGCCACATAAGGGCTTACACAACGGAACAGAAATACTGAGCCCTGCATTCAGTGAGAAATTGCGTGGCAAGGGGCGTTTCAAATTAATCTCCTTTTACAAAATTTTTTTCAAGTAGGATACCGCTGCTTTTAAAGAGTTTTGTCCAAGTTTACAGCTTCATTCCTGCATATGTGTTGTTATAAGCAACAGCTTAAAATGTGGGTCTAACGAGATGGAGACAAATCTGTTAACACTGCACAGACAGAGCGAATTATGCAACTTGGCTGGTTTGGGTATCTAATCATGACAAAAAAAGAAACAAAGGGTGAAAGTGAGTGTTAGCAATAAAGAAATTTTTTCTACAAAAATAAGTCAGTGCTTTAGCCCCCCAGTTCTCTCACCTTTTCTCCCTGCATCTTTCCTGCAACTACAGTTGTAGTAAAAGCTGTTCAGTGGAGCAGCTTCGCCTTGGCACAGGAGATGGAACGTTCTCTGCATGTCTGTGCTAAGTATGACTTCAAACCTAAATTTCTCTACTCTCTGCTTCTTCATGTATTTGCCTTGACTCTTTCCTGGATTCAGGTCTAAATCTGTCTTCTTTGTGCTTTAGCTAAACTCTGAGATAGCTGAAAAAAGACAAGGTGGGATATCATCCATTTGCTGCTGGAGCTTCCTCTTAAATTTCCCAGTTTTTCCAGAACTTCCCAGATTTAAAGCAGATAAGACAATGTAAAGACGTTTTCTCTGGTGTGCATCAGTAACTGCAGGTGAAGAAGTGTTTGGGATTTCTAAGCTGTTTATGGCAACAACAGATGTTTCACTATTTGTAGATTTGCTCCTTACATTATGGGAAGCAGAGAGAAGCCATTTTTTTGGTGGTAATGACAGAAGTTTTTAAGCAGTAAGGTTTTTCGTGTTCCCAATTTCCACGTAACTAGTCATTTGAACTGTTTTTAATAATGTGAACAGTGTTGTCCATAAATACATATGAGAGCAATCCCTAATGTGGTGCTCCTGAACTAGTATAAATCACAGTAATTCCTTTGATTTATGTGAACTGGAATAATCCTGTTTAGTTAAAGATCTTGCCCAGAGTACAGGAAGTATATGTGTTATTCATGGAAGGTTGTAGCAGTTTCTAATTCTTCTACTTACTGTTTTCATGCAGATGCGAAATGGTTTTTAAAGTTGACATGATCCAAATAAGGTATTTAGTTTTCTATTTGTAGTGTCAATATTTTCCAAGGGAAGCAACGTCCTTGGTTTAGGAATTGTTTCATTATTGCTTCACAGGAAATTAAGACCCTATTTGGATCTGGACCTAGAAGCATTACTGAAATTTTAAGAGGCAGAAACATTTCTTTGAAGGATAAACTGATTGTATGTGCAAACTCTTATGCAATTAAAATGCTTAGCTACTTCAGAACTTATATTTGATTGAAATTAATGAGACTGTTTATATTCATGTAAGGTAGATGAATCCTGGTATTTAGGACATGTAAAATGAAGTAAAAAAAATTTTAAGGATTTTGTTGCTTGAAAGAGCAGAGAGAAACGCTGTTCTTATCAAAGAAAAAAATGATGATGGCTTTCACTAGGGGCAGAGCTTTTACAAGGGTCTTTCAATTGAGGATCTCACAACTCTGAAACATAGAATTAGGGTTCAACATTCAAGCCTTTATCAAATGAACAGTCTGAAGAAGAGTACTCTGATGATTTGTCAGCTGTGAGACTGGGCTCTTGCACCTCACCCTGAGAGGTAAGACAGCTTTACTTTCTATAATTTACAGAATGAGCAAGCAAGAAGTGTGACTTGCCTAAAGTTACACCACAAGTCTGTGGCAAAGCTGTGGAATAAAACACCCCAGCAGATGTGTACGTAAGCTGCAATTTCATCTTTCTCTCGTGATTCTAAGTTGGGAAGAACAACAACTGTTTTGAAATTCAAACCAGGAAGATAATCATGTCTTTCCATGTGATTTGTTGGTTATCCTGGCTAGTTATCTTGATTGAAATGAGGAAACACATTCCAAAATCTGCTGAGCGGGTGGGAGGATTTGTGGTATGGGACCTGGGGGTAGAAGAAAGTTTACTCTAAGAATTTTCGGATCTGAAGACCAATTGGCTAAATTGATGTTAAGATGATAAAATTTTCATATAACCACCTTCCTTTTTTCTCCCCTGTCAAAATGATTCAACTAGAAAAAGGTAAAATATGTCTTGGATGTATATATATTTATATAGTATATACATAAAATCTACTCTCTGTCATCCGTATATCTGTTTCTAGTAATTTTACTTCTCTCTGTCCTTCTATCTGGTTCACATCCTTGAAATGCAGTACGGAAAACTGCCACAAGCACACTTGGAGAACCTGACAAAAGTGCAGTTTGGCATATTCAGATAAGAGTCACTGGCAGTGCTCATTCTCACACTTTCATCACAGGCAGATGATATTACAAGTGCAAGAACATTCAGGTTTGTAAATGATAGATTTTAAAAGGCAAAACAAATTTCCATAAATCACTGTGCATTACAGCATCTGTGCCATAAATAGGTGTACTCTTGGTTTCTTGCATGGCTGATTTTTAAATTTATGATGAAGTATATAAAAGTATATAAAATTAAAGTATGCTTACACTTAAAAGATAAAAGCTGGTTTCTGCCAGAGTAATGATGTACATAATTGGTTCTTCACAGCTAGAAACCAGATACTCTTTCATTAATGTAGTCACACTGTGGCTGTCTAATTTATGGAACTGTTTGGGGGGGGGGCTTTTTAGAGAGGTAGGGAGGAGAAAAAACCCCAAACATTTCTTACATTGTTCCTTGACGTGGGATATACATATATGATTATGTAAAATCTGTGTCTGGGTGGCTGTTTGTTCTTTCTTGCAGAGTATTCTGTGCTCGCTGAGTGGGAGGGTCACACTGTGAGACTAATAAGGACAGAGCTGCATCCCCCTCTACCACTCTTTGGAGACTCACTCTAGCAACTCCTCAGCACTACGGCAGCTCTGTACCAGCATTTTCAGTGCTTCTGGGGGACAGACCAATAAAAAAATTAAAGGTAAGCCACTCATTATTTGCAGTCAATTACTCGAACATCTTATGTGTGCACACTCAGACACACTACACTATTCCTGGCTTGTTTTGTCGTGCTTTTGTTCAGGAGTTTCTGGTTTTGATTTCCAAAATTGCCATTTAACTTTATCATTGCTAATATTAACTATGTCTTATATAAACAAGATGTATACTGTAAGTTTTTAATGTACTGAAATCAGCCTGTGCTATACTATTCTGCTCACGATTGTGTACATATATTGTATATGCTACTAGGTGACTGTAGGTACAGGCTAAGATATGCTAATAAAAACTGCTAAATGAGCAGTAATTTACAAAACTGATTAAACTGTTTCGAGTTGCTACAATGTTGATTGTGCATATATTTACATTTAAAAACCTACCTTGCAATTAGCAGGCGTGCCGGGTGGCCTGCACGCAGCTGGTGGGAGCGCTGGTGAGTGAGCGAGCGGCGGCACGGGCGGGCAGTGCCCTGCGGGGAGGGGACACCGCGCCGGCCGCGGCTCTGGGCACAGCCCGGGGATGCCGCGGGCCGAGTCCCGGNGGGAGAGCTGCCCGCTTGCCTTCCCGACCGTAGTGTGGAGTCCTCCCTCCGGCAAACGCGCCTCGATCCAAGCGAAACGGAGCTGCCGGCACTGCCGAGTTAGAGTCTGTGCAGCCGAGGGCTCGGGGCGCTCCGGGTGTGCGAGGGAGCGGAGCCTCCCGGAGCAGCCGGCGGGAGAGGACCCAAACCCGGAGGTGCGGGGGTAGCGAGGGGGTGGCGGTGTTGGTGATCAGAGCCCTTCAGAAAACCAGACCTCTGGAGCGGCAGCGCTACTGAATTCCCGATGCCTGCTTGTAAAGCAGGTGCAGGAAATTAAATGATAATTTATTTGAACATGTATTCGGTTTGCTTCTGGTGGGAAGGCTAGAAAAGTTAATCATGATGTAGTTGCTGTCAGTACATGACAGAATAGCTTTGATGATGAATAAGGTGCCTTGTGAAAATAATTATAAAATTTGCATCTTAGAGATGGGATTTGCTTTCCTTATGGAAAATTTGATTAGAAAAATACTAGACATTTTCTGTGTTTCATTAAATTCATGTGTATTTATACATTACAGTTGGCTTAGAAGGACACTTTTGTCCTCTAATGACAGTTCCAGTTTATGTTGTTGAAACCTGGGGGTTTTTTTATGAGATTTAAACTGGAAACTCAATATAGGCTGCTCTAGGCACTTTGCAAGGTGGAGAAATACCGCATTTTGGTTTCTTTCGTGGTGAAATTAAAACAATTGCATGTTGCCTTTGTTCGATTTGGGGACTACTTCAGCAGTCACTCTTAATGTTTTGTGACACCAAACAGTTTAGCTACTATAGTGAAAACTGAAAAATAATTTGGGGAGAAATATAAAAGAAAACTAGTAATTACTAATAAAATGAACATTCAGTGACTTACAGTTAATATCTCCAAGTTAGCATTTCTAAGGTGTTGCTTCCAAGTTGATTAATAAAGAACTAAAAAGGAGTATATTTATCATTTATTTCTAAACTGACATAAATCTCTTTTTTGCAGCTCCTCAAACAGATAAATGATACACTTGTATGTGACTAACAACTTCCGCTTCACAGTTAAGAAGTTCTTGTTTGTAGTTTTCTGACAGGGTGAGGCGAGAAGAATAAGATTATACTGTTCTGAATATGCTTATTTTTTTCTTTCAGATTTGTAGCTGTTTGTTCACATGTGTCCAGGGGGAGATGAAGTACATTGGATCCTGCATAGTTTGGCTTTGTATGGCAGTCTTCCTCCTTCCTGTTTCTACTTCTGTGGCTGTCAGTGACCAGACAGGTACTTCCACTTTTCTTGCCAGTCATGGACTAAAGACATAAATCTCTGTACTTAAAAATTTTTAGCAAATAATATCAGCACATACAAAATAAACAATATGAACAGATAAAATTATACAAGGTTGTTTTACATCTCTTTTCTGAAATGTCCTAAGTTTGAAGCAGTTCCAAAGCAGCCTTTCTGCTTCCTGTGCTTGGAAGATTTATGTTTGGAAGGAGTTGTAGTTCCTAGGAGTTTGGTTTTGTATTTTTCTTTTCCTACTATATAAAACAAGATTATAAATCAGAGTTTGTAAAACTTTTATGAACAAAACCATGTGGCTCTAGTAGAGCAGACCAGTTATCACATTGACCTAAACAATCTAATGCTCGTATTAACCACATCTATACTTAATCTCTGGACTGAGTCATATGTTTCACACATGCAGGCTGAAAAAAACCCTTTATCCTAAGAAGACAGGCGAAAGGAATAGAAGGATACTGTTTAACTTAAGAGCTGTTACCTGTCTTCTGCAAATTTCCTCTTATTTCTCTGTTTTCTTCTTTCTCTTACTTTCCACTTGTTATCTAGTGGTCTCACGTAAACTCTACATTAACTCTCCAGAATGTGTTAAATTCTGTCTTAAAGACACATCATATGTGCTTGTCAGATGCAGAACATCAGTCTTCTAGAATTGCTCAGCCTCAGCATGTACTTCAAGTTATTATAATTTCCTACAATTATTAGCAAGGAGAACATGTTTATTGCTATTTAAATTGAGTTGGGCTTTTTCTCAAGACTAAAATTAACTCTTAGTAGTGCTGTTCCTTTCCAGAAATCTTATGAAAGATAATAGAAACTACAAACAGAGCAACTTTGAATCTCAATAACTCATTTGAAACTCAGGCCCAAGAAATTTAAAAGTCCATGACTGGGAAAATAATCCTTTTACTACCCCTGGAAACTATAAGTAGTAATAATGAATAAATAATAAGTGTAATGTGTGGGCTCTGAGGTAATAATAATGCTCCATCAGGAGAGCCTGAATTTAAGTCAAAGTCTTTTTCTCCTTATATTTTTAGGCCAGTGAGGCTAAGTGCTCTGCTGATGAATTATTCTTAACCCCTCTGAGAGAGCAAGCCTACTTCATAGCTGTGAAATCATTCTGTCTAAAAGAAGAAAAATGGGTTTTATTCTGTCATTGCTAGGTGGTGGGTTGCAGAAAAGAAGTTTTTAAAGTGCTAAAATGGTGTGAGTACAGAAGGTTCCCTAATTATATAGATTGAAAAATGTTAAACAAAATTCCAGGAAACATTGTCTCCTTTATATTTTTTTCCCTAATGAAACGATGCCTTAGTAAAAGTTGGGCCAGCCACAGAAGGTGTGGCAGATACACTGAGCTGCTAATAAACAGCATACCTGAACTGTGCCTTACATTCTGTTGGAAGTTTGTAGCTAAGCAGCCAGCAGTAAAGTTGCATTCTCCTTAGCCTGATTGCCACAAATGGATCAAATATGGGTCCAATTGAACTGCTAGGAAGAAGAGAAGAGATTAAACCTCTCCTGTGAATAACTGATGGTGTTCATTTGAGAGAGGCTTCTTCAGTTTATGGTGGTACAGGCAGATGGTGAGGAATAACAAGGAGATCGCTGCCAGCTTGAGCAGCTCTGCCAACAGCAGGTGTGTGAGTTAAGCCGAGTTAAACTCCAGATGATAACAGGAGACTCTACCACAGTTTTTAGGGATGGTTACTGTCCAAAAAAGAAATACAAGTTATAGACCAAAAAGCAGGAGTTGGGAAAGAATGGACTCAGTAACGTAGTAGGGGTAAAAGTGGTACAGATCCTTCTGCCAACCTTTTGTTAATCTGCTCTGTTCAGCTGAACCGAGTCCTCTGTGTTGTGAACTTGTCTTGTTCCCATTTGACAATTTGTATGCAGATGAATCTGTTACAGATTGGAAATATGCTTACTTCAAGAAGAGAGTAATATCTAAAGGTTGTTATTGTTTTTCTGTCTTGTGTTCAGTCGCTCTTTTTTGGGCCTTTGTTCCCTCCTATGTACCAGTTCTGTTTGAATCAGCATCTGTCCTTCAATATCTGCCTAGATTATCTTTTTGGTTTTCTCCCTTCAACAACATATGCATAGCAATTATTTCTCTGTGCTAACGTGAAAGCATTTCCAGCAAAGCACATTTAGGTAGGATCTGAGATTACTGTATCTACATCTTGAAATTTCTCACCTGATCTACTTGAATCGAAAGGAATGGCTTCAAATACAAGGAAAAGTGTAAACTAGAGTTAATTCGAGGGTGGTGAGAGAAAGAAGTGTGTTAGGGGAAGGATTAACTTGTGAGCATATGTAGGGAAGAGCTTTCTGAGCAGGCATGCTGAGTATACTTTGTGAGTTATTCATTGGGCCAATATTGTAATAAATAAATATCAGTATTGAAAAAGAGTCAGAGGCTGAGAGAGTATGCTGGATCTTCTTGGAGCAGTCCTCCTTAGGCTCTGAGAGTGCCAGTAAGCATTAGATTCACATCAAGGATTTTTTTCAGTTCTCATGTTTTGATATGCTTAGTGTGCATTAGAAGGAAGCACTCGCTTCTCATGATGGAGTATAGCAAGTCTAAGGGTAGAGGTTCAGGAGTTTTCCACAGGCGTATTTTTGATCTGACTTCAAGAATACTTTCTTCATGTTGTCAGCTTATTATTATTGGGAATATTTGGGGTTTGAATGTGGACATAAGCTCTTTCTGCAGTGACACATGAATTTCTAATTTGATCATTCCTGAATGCTTTATATTAAGAGCATTAATATTCTGTCTCATTTCCAGATCATTTCTTCTTTTTCAACTTTCTATTACAATTACTGTTTTTTAAAGTCACTTGCTAATCCATGAAAAATGTAGTATAAACAAAGTCCTGGGACTGTCAGGCATGGTGAATTTTCCTTGCTTTTTGACATGGAATGTGTTGTGAAAAGTATTGGCTATGGATCATGATTTTAGAAAGGCCCTTTAACCCAAATACAGTGAATGATTTAAGTATGCAAACGAGTTCAGCTTTTTGGTTTTAATGTTTTAGTACAGCTAGATAATTCTAGAAATCAATATAACGACTCTACAGTAACTCTCCTATACAATGTATTCATATTCCTGATATTCCCATCCAACGTGGTCTTGAATGTTTCTAGGGATGGGGCATCTACCACCTCTCTGGGCAACCTGTTCCAGCGTTTCACCACCATTATTGTAAAGTCTAGTCGAAATCTAACGTCTTTTATTGAAAACCATTACCCCTTATCCTGTCACATCAGGTCCTGATAAAAAGTCTGTACCCATGTTTCTCACAGGCCCACTTTCTGGAAGGCTGGAGCAAGGTCTCCCTGGGAGCCTTCTCCAGGCTGAACAACCCTAACTCTCAGGAGAGATGTTCCAGCTCTCTGATCTTTTTTGTGGCCTTCCTTTGCACCTGTTCCAGCAAGTCCATGTCTTTCTTGTGTTGGGGCCTTGGAGTTGGATGCAGTAGTCCAGGTCTCACAAGAGCTGATGGACAGAATCACCTCTCTTGACCTTCTGGACATGCTTCTTTAGATGTAGACCAGGATATGATTGGCTTTCTGGGCTGTGAGCACACACTGTCAGCTGATCTCCAGCTTTTCATCCACCAGTATTCTCAAAGCCTCCTCGTCAGGGTTGCTCTCAATTCCTTCATCCCCCAGCCTGTTTTAATACTGAGCATTGCTTTGACCCAGGTGCAGCACCTCATGAGGTTTTTGAATCTCACAAGATTCCCATGTCCAGTTCTCAAGCTTGTCTGGCTCCCTCTGGATGACATCCTGTCCTTCAGATGTGTCAGCTGCACCACTCAGCTTGGTGTTATCTGTAAACTTGCAAACTCCCTTCATCTGTGTCATTGATTAAATAACATTGGTCCCAAATGGGACACCACGTGTCACTGATTTCCATCTGGACATTGAGCAGCTGACCACTCCCCTCTGGATGTGAATGTCCAACCAATTCTTCATCCATCAAGCAGTCCACACATCAAATCCCAGTCTCTCCAATTCAGAGATATTGTGGGAACTATGTCAAAGGCCTTGCAGAAATCCACATGACAATCCATACTTATTCCCTTGTTCACTGATGTAGTCACTCCATTGTACAAGGTCACTGAGTTAGTCATGCAAGACTTGCCCTTGGTGAAGTGGTGCTGGTTGTCTCAAATAATATGAAGTCCTGTTTTTCACTACTTACTCTTCTTCATGGGAGAATATAGTTCTCCAGGAGTCTAGCATGAGTATCCTAACCCTTGAACTCTGTTGTTTGGATTTCTTACTTCTGCCTGCCAATGCTGTTATGTTATTTCATAACCATCTAAATAGTCACCAGACTTGAAACTGACTTCTTTACTATATCATGTTTCCTTCATTCTTCCCACTCTTTCTTAATTACCATACACACGGGAATGTAATATGACCTTCTTTACTGAGTAAAATAACGGAATACAAATATACTGGTGCTGGTATATTTGAGGCTACAGATATGTGGGAAATCTGAATTCTTGACCTTATTTGAAAGCAAGCCAGCTGGGTCTGCTTATCTTCAGTATGAATATGTTTGAGGTGGGCTCACTGAATGTCATTGCTGATATTTGCAAGTGTGTGGCTAGCTCTGAAGAGGCTCCCTATGAAGCCTGATCCAGTAAGGTAACCCCAGCTGGGTAATATGGGTTTCTGCCTGAAGCCTGAGTCGACTCACGTTGTGGAGATATGTTATGTTCACCTTGCTGTTTGGCAGTGCTCATTGGGCTGGTCATGGTTACTGATGGAAGCTTCAGTGCCCCTGCAATGTGCATTTCAGTGGTGGTAGATTGAGCTAAAAATTTCACCTGAATATGAAGTTTAATTATGAAGTAGGACATGGGTACTTGTGAAGTGAATCTAGCCATTACAGGTTACACTGATCTGGAGAAGCCAAGACTGCCTATTGGAAGTTACAGTTCCCACTCAGGAAGTGCACACAAGAGATATTTGTAAGAGGGAGACTGAAGTAGACACCAGAGTCTCTTCTGTCCTCGTTTGCATGGAATGGAAAGCTGAGCATGGTACTTAGATGGAAGTTGCAGTGTGCTTCAACAGGTGTCCTGATCATTCTAGGAATTTGGAACACGCCATTCCGTGTTGCAACAGATATATCTAGATGCAATGCTTTTTTTTAAATTATTTTTATTTTTCATAATGCTATTAGAAAACAAAAAATTCTCACTATCATTTTACTGGTAAGGGAGAAGACTGTGATCTACGATGTATCTGCTTGGTCTGCATAAAACAATATTTTCAAGACTATTGGATTGATTTTATATTCATAAACTCATAGTTAGAACTCATTGATTTATGAAGATCCAGGCCAAATTTTTTGTATGGGTGGGTGAACTCATTAATTTATACAGTTTTGTCATGTGCAGAGCAATCTAGTGTATAAATGTGAGCTTTTTCTTCTTACTATTTCATGAATTTTATAGTAATGTGTTTTAACAGGCCAGGTAGGTTCATGGTTTCTGTACCTGGATTAGCTGTAAGGGTTTATCTTGTTCCTTTTCTTTTCTGAATGTCTTCATGTAGACCTTGTTCAGCTGCCCACATGTTGAACAGGCAAATTGACTGTTTTGTCTCAGGCTAAAGAAAATTTAAGGAGCTACTAGCATACTAAAAATCATGGAAGAGGTTAACTACACAAGTTGTAACTGCAGAAAGAATTTTCATCAATCTATAGTAATGAAAGTTGTCAGTCTTGGTGAGGAGAGGGTTTGGTCTTGTTTATTTGAAAGTTTTCCCTCAGCTCTCTGGTGAAAGGAATAGCATTGAACTGAAGGAGTGCATCAGCAGCATGCGATAGAAGATTGACCGTAACTCTTTCGGTTCTTCTGGGGATGTGGCATACAAACAAATAACTAACACTTAAATGGCCTGTTTGTGCTGGGACTGTTATGCCACTGATAAAAATAGTTCCACAGTCCAGTCTGTGGCATGTGAGGAATTATTGCTATCATCTGGATAACACAAAAATTAAGGCTTGAGTCTTTATTTGGACTTGGAAGAAAGTGGCTGTGGGGAATATGCTAGCACTTTCTAGTCTTTCACTGCTCAACACTCATGTAAGTTAATGCTGAAAAAAACAAAGCACACTTGTGTCCCAGGTTCTCTAAAGCTTACATCAGTTTAGGGTAAAATCAGCAATAAGTACTCTCTGTCTGCTCTTACTATAAGTACTGTCAAGAATTTAACCAAAAAGAGAATCTGCCTTGAAATTTATTGAATGTTTTTGAAAAAAATCCTTAGGAAAGATATAGATTTAAGAAAAATGTGTCCACGTATGTCTGACATTCTTTTGTGACTTCAGACATAAATGGCTTCCTTTACACCAGCTTATTTCTTAGAGCTATAGTTATGTAAATGTACCCTACCAACATTCATTGTTTTAGAGTGGCTGTATATAGAATTCTATGGTTTTATAATCTATATTTGATTGAAGGTTGAGGTTTGTAGACTAAAGGGTATCTAAGGTGAACCTGTTTCTGTCCCATGCTGTGTGTGTAGATATCAACTGGTGTATTGAAATTGCTGTGTTACTGTGTAATTTCAGCAAATGCTTTTATCACTGTATAAAACTTCTGCTAACCAAGAATGGTGAAAGATTTCACTTCAGAGTTTTCAACATGAATATTCTTTACAGTTCAGTATCTTTTCTGGGGAAAGGGAATTTACAGAGTTTTTCATGCATATGTTTCATTTATCACGAAACTCTATCTGTGTAGGGAAAAGCATGCATATACATGAATTTATGGATCTATATGAGGGAAAGAAAAGGTTTATTCTCTTAGAGCCTTAGAAGTAAATTCATTTATCTTTGGTGTTACTTGTAGTAGTAAATTTTTAGTTGTACTTGTCCTTGTGAAGGACATGGAACTTAATGAATCTTACAAAACAAAAAAAGTGTTTTGCCTGGTCTATTCTTTAAACAGTTGACATAGCTTTCATTAACCATATTATCAGGAGGTGTCGTTATTGTCTGTATTATATAATCTAGTTTCACTTTTACGAGTTATTTCCAATAAACCATTCTTAATCCTGATCAAATACTGAAATATATTTAATAGCATTTAAGAGTTTTGAGGGATAATGTGCTCTCTTCATAACTACAGAATGAATGAAAAATTTCATGTGATGTAAGATTACAGATGTAGCTATTTTCAATACCAATGTCTGATCTCTGGATGCTCTTACGAAACATTTAAATATAGATGATTTCTAGGTCAATGGTAGGGCATTCCTTACTTTTTTCATTGAACTAATGCTTCAGAAAGCGCCTTGACCTTCACTGTTCAGCAGCTTCAGATACACCTTGGACGTCTTTTTAGTTGCATCAGCTCAGAAAACTCTGTGCTTGACAAGTTTACAGGCCAAATGTCCTAACTTATCATCTTTGATATTCTCGTTCTATTAGGATTTAGCAGGGCTATTTGCAAAACTTGTTAAATAATGAGCCTTATTTCTGACTCCTACACAAAAGTGACATTTTCCTGTATTTCCTTCTTAAAAGGGTCATTCCTATATAGCTATGAAAAACAGAGCATAAAGTACTTCATGCAAGTAAGATAATGCTTATTAATAGTACAGAATCTTATCTAAGGGTTCAGTTAGATTTAACCTCTGTTTACCATGTTCCAAATTTTAGAACTTTATTTGTTTACCAAAATACTTTGGTTCAGATTTACTCCCCTACTTAATTTTCAAGCTTTTTTTCCCCCCAGAATATAGTATTGTTTCATATTCATTACTGGGGGAAAATATTTTCTAATAATACAGTGAGAAATACAAAAAGAACTTGGAACAGATATTGCTGCTTTATAGAGTGTTGTAAATGGAAACAGATTGGTAAGAATTTAATGGGATTTTTTTGGTTATATTGTTTATATGAACTTTAAGCACAGGCAGCTGAACTAAAATGTGATACAAATTCTATATGCTTATATTATTGGAAGTGTAGTATAAAATCTGCTCTTGTTTAGATTTTATAATTCGGTTCATTGCTGCTTTTCATATCCTAAAGAAACTAGAAGAAAAATTCCTGTCAATATTACCATCACTGCCATGATAGTTTGTTCAATTTCTGTTAGTTTGATAACATTCTACAATAGATACTGACCTGTGTTCTCTTGAAGGTGCTGTGTGTCCTTTAATGAAAACGGTTACCCGTCATCTCAAACAAATCAACAGAGACAGTCGTGGTGTATCAGGTAAATGACCAAGCTAATATGGATATCTATATTTGTTAGCTGATAATGATTACTGGATGTAATCATATTCTGGCTGAAGCTGGCTTTAAAATTGAAAGGTTAGGACAGAATGCCATCCCCAAGCATCAAAAGCTGCTGTTGCTCTAAGGAAGGTGAGATTAAAATCAGAACATGTTTTTCCTCGAAAGTATTGGTTCAAGTTTAGCAGCCACACTAATTTCTATTGGTTTTTTGCAATCATCCTGCATTCTTATCAATTCAGATGATAAAAGGAACTAGCAAATGCATTTTTCAGGTTATAAAGTAATCTGCCAAGTGAATTTTGCATTAATAGTTTTAATAAAAGGAGTATTGAAAGTTTCTCTGACTTCAAGTTCTACTTTTCAAAATAGTTTGTCAGTCTGTATTCTAGAAATGCTAATATGCTTGTATTCAAGTATGCTAAAAATTATTTTTAATTATGGTTTTGAAAGTCCTTTAAATTGTATCATATTGTGTTGTATTTTATAGGGTTTGATCTGGCAGAAAGCTTTTCTTTAAGGCAAACATCTTGTGGAGGGGAAAAGATCTGTTTTAAGCTGGGAAGTGCACCTCTCATCAGAGATACAAGGTAAGATACTACTTTCATGGTCAGCTTTTAAAAAATAGAGCTCAGACTCAATACTACTAATTAATTGAATCACTGAACATGTATCCAAAGAATGCCACAGAAAGTAGGATGGCTGTTTTTGGACTTTTTCAGTTTTTTTCTGTGGGAAGCACTTTGATTTTGGTGTGCTTTTCTTCTGGAATCTGGGAGTATGTGGGTAGTAAGTTAATTGTGAATAGCACTTTCTCAAAATAATGATTCTGATACTGAGAGTTCTACTGTTAATGCATAAATATTTGTAAAACAAAGGAAACAAATAAATTTCATGGTATGGCAGGAAGTATTATACTAATCTCCCCTCAGTGAGGTTGTCTGTTCTCTCTCTCACTACTTCTGGCAAGATTAGAAAGAGAGTATCACCATTCCCTTGAATGCTATTTTTTTATTTTCCTGGTATTCACATTTTGCCTTTGAGCAGCATCAGAACAGTGGGCAGTCAGAGTAGGGAAGAAAGTAGGTAAAATTCTATTCGGGAGATTTCTATTCAGAGGCTGCATGAAAAATCAAAAGGACAGTGAAAGAGAGTAAGGCACAATTGGATTGGATGGACTTAAGTTTGCATAGGGACAAGGAAATGTCAAGAAGCAGTTAGGAATGCAGTTTCAAGTTCCCTGTGCTCAGTGGAGAGAGACAGGATCATCTCAGAGCTTCTTGGTTGAGATGTGCTCTGAGTCATGGGGCTGTGGTTTCTGTACAGCGTGTTCCTGTGATGACGAGGGGAGCAACTGTATTCCCATGTCTTCAGGTTGGGTATTTTCTGTTGCAAGAGGTCTGGCTCCAGCTTGCCTAGTAAAAAAATACACCTGGTCCTTGGACTTCCCCTTTGCTTGGATCCTGGGCATAGCAAAGAGGGACTGTGGGTAGCATGAGGCCGGGAGGAAGGAAGAAGAGAAGAGTTGGAGGCACCCAGACACAAAACAAAGTGATCTTTGTGAGGGGAGCATGACTACGGAAAGAATTTATCTGGAAATTTAGAATATTTAGATTCTCTTAAGTTTTTCTGATATATTAGATACTGTAAGTGCAAATTTTTATGCTTGTGTAATTCTACAAAGTTGAAGTAATCACTATCTTTTTTAAAAATATATTGGACACTAGCTATTGAAAGAAAATTGACTAGACAAAATAACTTGACACAAAGAGTGCTCTTCTTTTATTAGGACCTTCCCAGTATTATCCAGATTGTCTTTAGCAGAGGAACAGGAGATATTAGGTACCACTCATAAATGTCTTTATTAAAAATATGTTGAGAGATTTTTAGTAAGAAAACTTTCCTTTAAAAAATTATTAATTTTTCAGTTTTTTACAAGTTTTTTTTCCAATGTATGGGAATTTGAGGGGAACATGAGACCACAGAAGGGTAGAAAATCAAGACAATAGCAAAAAATGTGGAGCAATTTTCCTTTAGGAATAAGAAGCTAAGTAGTGCTAAGAAGTGCATCATGTGAGCTGACTTTATTTTGAAATAATAAGTAAATCAGTAGCAGAAATGGAGTAGAGATGTGCTAGAAATTGCAAAAGGGTGAATTATTTAAAATTCATATTACTTTGAGGTAAAATTCTTGATTCAAAGTATGGATTTCTAAAAATTTCTGACTGATTTTGGAAGTGGTCTGTGAAGTCATGATGAGGTTAAAAAACATAAAGCTTTTTTCTTGGCTTTATTTAGTAGGTCCGAATACTAATATGTGGTTTTTCTTCTTTTGAAAACAGTTTATTGGTGAAGGCAATGAAAGTGGGCGATTCACACCATGACTGGTAGCTGTGAGCTAACAAAGCCATAACTATGAGCTATTGCAAGGAAATTCACAATGGTTGATTAGTCTGGGGTGGGGGGGGGGGTTGCATTACATATTTTTCCCTATATTTTACCTTATCAGCTTTTTAAAAGGAGAGAAAAATGGCTAGTTCTCCTTCATTGTCAGTGTAACTTGAGCAGGGGTTAAAGAATTTCAGTTAGTGTTAAATCTGGAAGGGAGTTGGCTTGGCTTTCATGGTCTCTTGGTTCTCACATTCCTTGTCATCTCTGTTATTTTCTTATGTGTATCCTCATTAAAGAAAAAACTGAAGAGAAAATCTTTCTAGTTGCCCCTAAAAATATGTATCTCTAATGGATGAAAAATTTAGCTGGATGGAACAACTGAGATGATGATTAATAAAATGCATGTCAGTGCTAATATATGAATATTGTTAAGCAGAAAAATGAATACCATCAGGCAGAAAATTAATATCGTGTTATTGGTGATAAAAAGGTACAAGATAAGATTTTCAGTCAGCTTGCTGTGCAAGTAAGTAGTACCTCTTACATATATCTTCCTGAACAATAAAAGGGTTAAAAGTATTTTCAATAACATTCAAGCATTGCAAAATTTCTGTTAAATCCTTGTTCTTATTATGGAAATAATCTTGCTCATCCTTCATTAACCTTTCTTCACAGAAATGCATACCATTAAAAGATGAATTCTATTCCTAATTATTTCAGTTTGTTGAATATAAAATGGCTTTCTGATATTGAGATAAAACTTTGGACAAAAAGTTTTTAAAAATTTTGTTTAGAGTGTGTTATTTTTCAAACCCTTCTCAAGTTTTAGGATGTTTTTTTAAAATAAGGCAGTCAGAGCACGAGGTCAGGTTTTGGTTTTTTACATGGTAGGATTACAATGAAGGATAGTCTGGAACTTGGATATCTGTCATCATAACCTTATAATTTACTATCTCAGTTACCCATGTTACAGTATCTTTTAATTAATTATTTTTATTTAAACCTACTTCTCTTACATTATGTCAGGTTGTGTGGTTCCAGACCAGTTATTAGATGGCTTTAGGGACCGTTCTACCTCAGAAATTATTTCAGTAGACGTGGTGTGCAGTAAGCAGCAGAACCGTGTTTGTCATCCGTCCTGCAGGAAATTGAGAGTATCTGATTAAGCTGACTAGCAAGTATCAAGTAACTTGGAACATCTCCTCTTGCATTTCATTCATTCAGTTGTAGTGTGGGTAATAGAAAGCTATGCTGTGCCATTTTTCTTCTGTGATGCCATTTTGGTTTTTTCAATGGACCTGGAGTAGTGTTTCACCTATTTATATGTTGTAAATAATTTACAATGCACTGTCAGCTTGGGAAATTGATTATGTTTATTTATGTTGGACTTCAGCTATTGGTCTTTTTCTGTGATGCAGTTCTGTATATGTTTTGTCTTGTGATAGCAGATGGATTGCTTTTCTCATGCTTTATGTAAATTATTGTTAAATATTAATGTAACGTCAGTAATACTTTCCTGATTAAAACTATGAATTGCTTATTGCAGTTCTTTGTGGATTTTAATAGAAGTTATTCCTGGGGAAAGTAGAGTAACTGAGATTTTGAGTCACAAAATCATAGTAAGGTGCTGTTAGGCAGACAGTCTAATTATATAGTCATAATCATACCACAGAATCACAGAATAATAGTAACTATATAATGTTTTAGTTTTATCTCAACAAATACCTTATAGAGTCATATTTCTTCTCTAGACTTTAACATGTATTGCCCATGTAGTATGTTGCAGTGTGTCACAGAGCTTGCTGAGAAAGGAGCACCAGGTTTTGTGCTCAAAGTATTCCTTTAGACCTGCCAGCAGTATTCAGTACTTCTGGACATGAAGCCTTTAGGCTAATCTTTGTTCTTCAGTTCTTCATAGAGTAAATAGCTCTATGATGAATTAATTTCACTGTCTTTCTCTAAATATGCATCAGACATCAGTTGTTCCTCATTCTCACTTTTCTGGATTGCTGGGCCATTTTTTCCTCTTTTGAAAGCACCAATAAAGGAGATAATAAGCTGGTTTCGGCTGAGTTTTGGAATGTTTTTGAAATGGATGTTCACGATTAGCAAATCTTCATGGCACAGTCACAGCTTTCTTATTTTGTAGTTTGTTTGGCTTGACAAACCATATTAATTTACCGAGGAGATTATCATAGCTGGCTGTTAAATGATCTGAGTTACAGCAGTTGGGATTGCTCTCACAACTCTTTTAGGATTTCTGTCCCTTTCATTGTGAGATACTACAAAAGAGCTTGCATTTTGACTGTATTTGGACTACGAGCTCCACCAGCAAAGTTGTTACTCACTGCTGCCAGAAGAGCTGTGGCTTGGGCCATATTTCAGAGAAAGTGTTTCACCTCCTTGGGATGTCTAGTTACTGGAGGAAGAAATACCGTTCCCCCTTGCCTCAGTAAATTCCAGGCGGGAGGATTCTTTCTGTTAAGAACAGAAATTGGTGATGAATAATATTTATGTGGGGTTTTCTGTTTGTTTTTTGTGCCAACATTTTCAGTCGGAAAAAAAATGTGGAGGGAAATCCACTTTCCTCGAGCACAGCTGGCATCAAGTGAGGGGGCTTTTGTGCTCACTCTTAGAGGTCTTTTCATAGCCAGCAATTTGCTTTCCCAAAGCCACCTATCTCTACATGACTTTGCAACCATTTACTTTGCTGTCTGCTCTCTGGCTGTATCTGCTGAGACCACTCTCTTCACCAAACTAAAAAATACTGAGGTCCTTTCATTAACTTCAGCTCTCCATGAAGGTCCTCATGGGCATGATTTTTTATTCTTTTTGCACAGGGCATTTGTTTTGAGCAGCAGAGTTAGTTTCAACAGTCTTCTTGAAAAATGTTTTAAGATGTATTTTAGGAAGCTTTATACCTAGTTCTTAAAAATAGTATAGAATAGATAGATGTGATAATCACTGGTTTCCAAAAAAATTCATTGAACAATTTTAAAGCATGACTGAAAATGACAATGAGGTATTATCCCAGTTTTGAGGCAGTAGTTACAATTATTCAAACCAGCTTTTATCTGTGCTCACACAAAGTCCTGCTAGCCTTTGGTCTGTTAAAATATTAGAGGCTTATGTAAGAAAACACCTCTCCTTTACTATATCACCTATTTATTTGAGGTCATTTGAGCAGTTGGAGCCAACAATGCTAAGACTGAAATGTCTGGTATTTTGGTTGCAGGGTATTTTCAAGAAAAAGGCCTTGCCTTTGGAATTTGCTTCCTGAATTCAGTACAAGTTCTGATGTTTCTTCAGGTCTTTCAAAGTAGTGCATCAGAAGCTGTAGTGATTCAATCTTTCTTTTTACAGGAAATAGTATATTTTGTGTTTATTTGCAGAAACTTCAAAACTTACTCTATTTTAGAAATGAAAAAGAAGAAAAATAGAGTGATTACTTTTGAAAGAAAAAATTGATGTTGTACTTACCTTGTAAACACCAATTGTTTAATTTCATAACTAAGGAGGAAATTGGGGCTTCTTACCCCATTTTACATTTACTTGTAAAATGACAGACCAATGCTTCTTTTAAAGAATAACCACATATGAATGTCTTTCTGCAATTTTGGGCTTGTTTCTACCTGAAAACTTACAAGAAATATGGCAATTTTTATAAAATTCAAAATTCAGATATCAGTGGACTTTAATGTCTATATTGAGTTTGAATCATCCTACAATTTTACATGCAATTTACTAAGGAGAAAGGATTGGGAAAGCAAAGGTAAAGACAGATGTGGCAGAGGGGAAGAGTACATTTAAAAATGTATAGTACTTACATTAAAAGCACACTGTAAGGGAACAGTGAGTTAGAAAATCTATTTTAATTAACCCACTGACTGTAACAAATTAGAATTCTTTGATCTGTAGTGTGTTCCCCTGACAGTGGAGCACTTAGTGGGGCAGTGTCATACTAGTTGAAATGGTAAAACACTGTTGGATGAAGCAGATTCTTTCTTTTCCTTTTTTTTCCCAGTGATGATGTTCTTGCTGTAAAGCACTTGCAAGTAAAGGGAAAAGGCATCTGGGAGATGGGTACTTTAAGGGCACTGGTCCACAATGAGAGTGTGCAGGAGACCAGCAGTGTTCATGTGGAGTCCCATGTGCCTCATGGCAGGCAATAAACAAATCCAAATAAACAAAGACATAATTATTATTCAGAAGAAAATAGGATTAGGAGCTTGCTTTCGCAGCACCCATCTCGAGCTCTCAGCCTCATCTCCCTTCTTCCACATCAGCATCAGCCTCTGTTCAGTGAGGCTGGTGGCTGATCCCCATGGCTGTGTCATCTCAGCAGTCACTGTGGGGCAGATAGGCTGCCCCCAACCCTGGCAGCACTGCCTTTAGCTAAAACAAACCCTGAAACTGTACCTTCAGTTTTTAATGGTTTAACCTGCCCTGTGGA
The DNA here is from genome assembly GCA_013400955.1 of Drymodes brunneopygia. Taxonomy (NCBI): domain Eukaryota; kingdom Metazoa; phylum Chordata; class Aves; order Passeriformes; family Petroicidae; genus Drymodes; species Drymodes brunneopygia. Next base: position 423,363 of record VZTZ01022866.1, on the reverse strand, counting down.
AACCAATCCCAGTGTTCTGATTAAAACAACGGCATCTGCAATTTCACTTTTGCTATATATTCCTGTAGGGAATTCCTTTCTATTTTCATCTGATATGGATGCCAAAACTATTTTTCAGTTTTCTTGTTTATGATAGCAAAATCTAAAACATAGATGTACACAGATACTACAACTGCAAGATAGAGTTATTGTGTTACTAGATTTCTAGATTCGGCAGGAGAAATTTACCTAGATGCTGCTCAGTGACCCTTGTTCAAAAACTTGGACACAAATTCTGATGAAGGTTGTTCAATTTACCAGTACATTAACTGACGGAGCCTTAAGTGGTGCCAGAGTGTGGGGAATTTTCAGAAAAGCTTACATGCCTCTTACTCCCTGCCAAACATGCTGATTTTTAAAATCTTTGCAGTATTTTCTTGGTTTATCTTGACCACCTTTTTTTTGAAGCAAAGTCTGTCAAAAATTAGTACAAGGAGGATGCAGATCTAAGTCTTTAACAAGGTCTGCATTTGATAGTCTTAGAACAAAAGTGCAGTAGCAAATTTAGTACAGAAGAAGTTTTTTGGAAAACCAGAATAGCTGTGGGTATCTACTGCCATGCTATATGCAACCACGCAGAATTCAATGATATGTACTGGGCATAATGCACGCAGCTGAGGATAGACTGTAGCCCCATTATGTTGTACATAGAGACTGAAAGATCGTTTATCAGTTTTGCTGATTGAGCTGAGAGGATTCAAGTGTCTTTATAAAATAAGTATAATTTTTTTGGCTGAAGCAATGATGACACATGCTTCAAAAGTAATTTATCAGCAGACTGGGAAAAAAACAAAACAACAAACAACTGTAATAAATCAGATCTTTTTCTGGCTTTTCTGATATAATGCTGTGCAATCTAGTTTGCTTTAGCTATGCTGTCAGACATTTGTCCTCTTAACTAAAATTGCACCTACAAAAAGATGTTTGTGCTGATATATCTGTGTTTATAGTGGGGGCTTTTTGTTTAAACATGTCCTAGAGATATCATACCCTTCCCCCACCTTGCCTCTGTGTTTTTAGGTTTTATATCTAAAAATAGTTCATGGTCTCTCTCACAGTGAAACTGCCTGGTGTTTTTTTCATTACACTGATTTTCATTTATTTTCATTTCATTCTGAAAGATTTTTGGCCTCCAGCATTACTGTGTGGTTAGCTCTATGCAGTTGTTATCATCACGCTATGAAGTATTTTTTTATTTATAAAGATAAATTGACAAAATTTTTGAAATACTTCTTTGATTTTGAATGTACAGTATAGTCCATGCTCTGGGTTTTTCACTTGGAGGTCTGAGTATCAATTTGAGTTCAGTCATAAGTGTACAGAGTTTGCTGATTGCAGTCTTGCCTGTCTCAAGTGAATATTTGTCATGCCGCAAACTCATTTCAAAACTTGGAATGATTTAGTAAACCTCAACTTGAAAAATGATCTGTAATCTATAGAAACAAGATGTACAGATATTGGTATATTAACAGAACCACATGCAAGAGATCATGTTATTTTTGGATTTAGTCAGTGTGACTAGTTGCAGTATCTCAGAATTCTATTTAAAAAAAATAAATCCTAAAAATACTCTGGGATTTGGCATGACAATTTAGGCTTTGAATAACTTATTGATGGTTCCTAATATGGCATTGTGCTTCTAATTTTTCATAGGAAAATCCATGCATCTTGTATTTTAGGGATTAGACTACTAATTATTGATACACCTATATTAACAATGTTAATGTTGAAGTCCTTGATAAACTTCGATTTACGTCTTTTCCTCAGTTTTCTTTGTGAATTCTGCTGGAAGTTCTGCTTTAATTAGATGTTAGGAATTTCTTTTTCACTAAAAGGTTTGCAAAACATTGAAACAGACTGCCCAGGGATGTGGTGAAGTCCCTATCCCTCGAAGTGTACAAAAGCATATGGATACGGCACTTGAGGACACAGTTTATTGTGGACATGGTGGTGGGGCTAGGTTGGACTTGAGGGTCTTTTCCAGCCTTATCAATTCTGTGGGTCTATGATTCTGTGAGACTTTGGTAAGAAATGTGTATGCTCATCATCTGCGGTGGAGAGTCTTGATTTACTCAAATACTTTTGAATGCATATCCCAAAAATATCCATTGGTTAAGGCACGTGGGGTTTGCTTTGGACCACTCCCGAGTAGTGACAACACAAATTGCATCGTCGAAGTGCCATGACTCCACATACCTTCTTTTTCTGTTACTGGATCTGTCTCTTACATGAGCAGTTCAGAATGTTAGATGACTGCCAGTTTAAATTAATCCATGAAACTAAACAAAAAGTATAATGGTGTTCATCGGGAGTGTGTGCAATAACAGGAACTGATTGCCAAGATGTGCAGGGAGGAAGTGCCATTCTGGGCCCAATTCTTGCACTGATGATGCTCTGTGGTGGATGCACTTACTTTGAAGTATAACATGTGCAGTTGCAGCATTAAATTTTTGCTCTTGCTCAGGATTGACATCTAGCAGTGACTTGTAGAGAATTAGTAGATAATGCTCACTCATTTTATAGGTAAAAGTCATATTTGGAAACAGGGTTTTGGGAGGTGAGTCTTCTGTTGCAGTAGTTTGGCTTTTTTTAATATCTCCTGTGAGATTAAGTTGCTGAGAATTCGAATGTTTAGTATATGACATTATATTCTAATATGAACTGTGGACAATATGTGATAAGTATAGTAACTAGTAAGAATAATCATATGGACAGAGGCACTGGAAGAAAATGTATTACAAAAGGACTAAATATAAAATGTAAGTTCCAGCAGTACTTTAGTAATTGAGCTGTATATTATGACTTCTATGTCTGAAAAGGAAATGCCATTAGATATCTGTTAAACCCAAAAATGAGCATAGACTTTGAAATTATTTCTTTTTTAATAGGCTATTTTTCTTTCCACAGAATTTTTTTTTAAATTTAGAAAGCGATAAATAATTGCATTACTGTTAGTATGTGGAGACAGATACGCTATGCTACCAGGAAATTACATAAGCTTAAGATTGGTTTGTTGTGAAAGTGTTAGGAGCACTAAAAAACACTATCATTCAAGATAGCTGATATGATTTCATGGAAAGGAAAGTCATGACTCATTAACCAATTAGAGTTCTTGAAAGATCAAAGAGTTATAACATAGCCTTGCTTATTTTTTCTCCTTAAAAATAACTTAAAACTACTCATATGAATTCATATTATGCCTAAGAGTACTTTTCTTATAGCATTCTAACTTTTTTAATCACAATTAAGTTTAAGTGTCATCTCTTTAAACAGCTTATGCTGATTTTGTTCTAACGCACAACTAAATGTGTACTCCTACCCAGCTGGCTCTTGGTGAGCCTGCATGAGCAGTGGGGGTGGAACAGATGACTTCCAGAAGTTCCTTCCAACCTCAGCCATTCTGGGGTTCTATGATTGTATTATAAACCATTCTGTTAATAGTTTTTCCTCCTTAAGAATATACTTCCCATAATATCTGGTATGTAATTTCATTGTCAACCATGTAAATTATAGGGTAAGGGTGAATTCATCAAAATGCAGGTTTTGTAATGGGGTGACGAGGGAACTAAGTACTTCCTTTTTAAAACTTCCAAAATATTTTTTTCATCTCATTGCATGCTTAAATGTTACATTTTTTTAAATACAAAATATTTGTGATAATAGAGATATTTTCTTTACTGTTCTGACTTTTCTACTTTTTATCTACTAGTCTGATATATGCACTACGTAATACGATGTTCTTAGAATTTTCATCAGCAGTACAGATTCCAATCTCAGCCTTACTGTTGAAAAAGATGATCATTGTTCATTCCAGTTCTGTTGTTTTGTGTGAAAATTACATGGATGATTTATCCTCAAGTTGTTATAGTTGATTGGTTCAATGCAAAGCTTTTCTTCTGTGGATGGAGCCTTAGCTGTTTTGAGGAAAGTTTGTGAATTCCTAGCATATCAAGATTCCTTGCTTGGCTATAAGAGCCTAATTCCCCAGTCTGGGAAGGGCTCCTGGTCATATTCAGTGTTCTTTCAAGTTGGGTTTGTTCTTTTGATGTGAAGCTTAGAATTCACCTAAATAAAATGTTTATTGATTTCTCTGTATCACTGCTTGAGGTGTCCTCTCAGCATCTCTATCTTGACCCAGATGCAAGACCCCATCTCTCTTTATGAGCTTTGGGTTTTGTTTCCCTCCTAGCACTTTAAAGGGAATACCTGGACATTTCCCAGCTGGGTCTGATAGTAACAGGGTTAGCGAGTCACAGGTCTTTGGTCCATCCTGTTAAATATAGTTATTAGACTCAGCAGATAGCAATGCATATTTTTAAACTGCATTTATTTTTAACCCCATTTTGTCCATAACTTACAAAAAATCTCATTATTAGAGAAATTGGGGAGTTGCAGGCTAAGCTGTACATAATCTTTTTTTTTAACTGGATATTAATTAGACAGTCTAAGTCCTGAGACCTAGTAAAAGTAATTTCCAGTTTCTGAAAAGATAAGTCTTCTGATGTGATGCAGATAAGGTTTTTGATCATTTCTTTTCCATACTCATTCACTTGAAATTTGTAAATGTTAACAGTTTTTCTATGCTGTAAAAGAGCACATTATTTATCTAATTATCCTTCTAAGTGTGAGCAGAACACCAGGCTTAAATACGCATGGGCTAGTCATGCTGTGTGTAGGGGGTGTTAAAGCAAAAGCATGTTCTCTCTGTAGCTTCACTCTTGCAGCTGGCAGCTACTTTTTCAGGTCTGACCCTGCTATCTGGTGTCATTAGCTGTTTTTCTTACTTGGATCTCTTCTGTTGGTGACTCAATCTTCACTACTTACACCTTCTTTTTTGGGGAGATAACTGGAACCAAGACAGGTATATACACCCATTTAAAACAGAGTTGTAAACTTTAGTGCCTTTGGTCTTGCCTGTGCTGTTTTTCTCAAGCACTTTTCTCAAGCATGGCCTGCTTGCAACTTTATCCAGGAATGAGTTTATTTATAGGCAGTCCTGCATGCTGAAGAGGAGGAGGCTAATTATCCAGACAATTATTTGGGGTTAGCAAAAAAAGCATCCCTTAGTTTGGTGCAGCTGCACTCCAAAGAGCAGCCCTAGCTCTCCCTTTGCACTGCCAGCCTTGCTGTCAGGATCACTGTGAGCGCTCAGCATTTTCCTAAGGGATGCTAGCCTGTAAGATAGTTTGCCCTTTACCATCAGCCAGGGTTGTCTAGGACTTGGCAGAATGAACCCGGGAAGGAAAAGGAGAGCCTGTTCCAAATGTAATCAGCAGGTCACTTCGCTAGTACTTGTTCCATTGGTTCATTGTAAAAAGCTACCAGAACTTTGGAATGGGGATGAGGGGAGACTAAACAGGAAGAATTTGAGTGTTCTATGGAAACAACGTTTTTAGGTTGGGTAACATGATGTCATGCAGAAACACACAAGGTGCCTTCCAAAACCCCAGCGTGAGAAGTAAAAGGGTGTGAGTCTCTCAGCACGAAGCTCTGCTGTGTACCAAACTAAAGAAACCATTCTGTTTGTGCAAGCAGTTAGGTATAACTGTAGGTATCTGTACAAATGTCTGAGGAGAAATGGATGCTTAGATTTCTTCCTCCTATGTGGAGGATTATATGGATATATAAGCCAAGTAATTCCTGATGTAATCCTTCCTTTCCATAATATGAAGTGCATTTTCTCTCTGTCTTTAGACTGCCTGACCATGGCCTCCAATAGACAAATTGTCATTGTAGTTTGTATTTTCTTGGCTTTTCCAGACAACAGCTACCACTTAAATATAGAAATATTTAATACTGTACAATAGGTCTTGCTTCAGGGTTAGGAAGCATGTAAAAATGTGTGCAGAGCAATTTTCTCTGTCAGTTACCTGCCAGAGGTTGCCATGACTTTTTTTTTTCATTTGCATCATCAGAAGGTTTCTTGATCAGCTGAATAATTTTGTTCCATTGTAGATAATCATATTTAGCATAAGAACTCAATATCTGACAAGTAACAGACTACTCTAATAACTAGACCTGTTGTGTTTGTGCCATTTCTGGGAGCTAACTAGAAGGACCATGTGAGTTATATAACACTTCCTAAAATGTCAAGATAAAAACATGGGTAGATGTTGAAAGAGATATCAATAGTTCCTTTTAAAATGTTTAAGATCTCATCCTCTTCTCTTGATAGTTGCCATCCACAATTTGATTTTAGGATATTTAGGACAAAAAAGTGGCATTTTTGCGTAATCTCTAAAGACCAAAAACCTTGGTGCAATTCTTGAATGAGTTGAAGACAACTTAAATCTCTTCCATTCTCTTAATCACATCTTAGTTTTAAGTTTTTAACAAAGACTGTATCTCTGGAGACAATCACAAACCCACTGAAGAAAAACATAGATCATCACACTTGTCTGGATTCTGCTGTTTATCTCCAAAGAGAAAGTCTTGTTCGGGTTGTTTTTGTGTGTTGCTTGTGAGAAATGTCAGACCCTGAGTAAATTTCTCTATAGGGGCTATCAATTGACTAGTGTGGTTCTGAGTAAGGAAAAGCACTGAAGGTTTCTGGGATGTTGATGCTGAACAATAAGACCATGTTTTCATGTGTGCAGGGTGGTTTCAGCCCCTACAGTGAATCACAGAAGTAGCAATCTATTACAGAACTGGGGATGGGAAATGTACGTGTCTGAAGTTCTACACGTTGGTACTGAAGGGAAAGTAGAATGAGGTGTATATCTAGGAAGAGCATAGTTCTCAAAAGGAAATGATTAGAGTTCAAAAGAAGTGGTTTTCTCTTGGTTATTTTTATATTTTCAGTGTAGATGGATGTTGCTGCTACCTACGCTGAACACAGGTCTTGCATTCAGAGTGTTTCTTTTGTTTAGATGACCAGAGAACAAACAAATTGAGAGATGGAGAACAAAGAAAGAAAAATATCCGACTCTAGTTCTTTCACACAGGGAAAAACATTTCCTCTCCATCTGCTTTTCCTGAATCATGCAATTGGACAACACTTTCTGGTATCCCTCTGCCCCATGCTGCTCAAACCAGCAGGAGTGTAAATTTATTGAAAGTGCTGAAAGTTGCCTTCCACAAGACTTCAAAATTCTTTGCTGACCTGGAGTTTCTCAAAACTTAGTCAAAATTCAGCAGAATTCTACTTAGGAAAAAGTGAAGACAAATTGTTGTATTTCCAATATTGATTATTATATATTACTGCTTTTAATTGTGTTGTTCTTATAACTGCTGATTTTTTTTCCAGAAAACTTAAAATACACAGAAATAAGCTAAACTTGGAAAGCAGGCAGTTAGTCTGACATCTTTAAAATCAAAGGAAGACTGGCTTTTGACTTCCTTAGGGCCAGGAGTTGATCAATAATTCCTATAAAGAAGGATACAGAATACTGCTGGAAATCCTAGGGTAAAAGTACTTTGCACAGGTATAATGGTTTTGCTATTTCTGTGCCTCTTTCAAACCAACCTTTTTTAAAATTCCCTTTACAATTTTGATATCAATACAGTTGACTTTCACTCCTAAAAAGTTCCTGAACAACCTGTGTATTAAAAGAGTCAGCTAATCTTTACCTGTTTTGTAAATGAAAGCAAAGACATGCTGAATATATGAAATATTAGGTAAACCACTCTTCTCAGTGTTAAAATAATCTGCAGCTTTGCTTTCAGCAGTACATTTCATGAGTGGGTTGAGCTCTCCCTAAGTAATTAATAACTCTTAAGCTGTCTGAATAGTTTCCCTTGAGTTGCATCATATAATGTGTCGTATGAAAACAACTTGAGGCCTAATGTAACATGAAACTATATAGTGAATCTTAATGTGATTTGAGGAAGATGGATGGGAAGGAAATTATTTCTTATTCTGACAGAAAAGACAGCTGTTCTTAGCTTTTATTTTAAAAGAATTGGAAATACACTTTCTAGGCAGGGACTGGTAAATTGTTCTAGTTAGTTGATTCTTGTTCTCCGGTTGTACCAGTCAAGTTTGGTAAAAACTGAGTATCAAACATATAGCAATTTGGTTTAGAAATATTGATAATAATGTGGAAATTTTTGTATTTGGTCCACATGAGGTTTACTTTTTTATTTATAACAGGTCTTAGTTTAAACCCTTTGCAAACATGAGAAAATTACCATTTCAGTGTCTCCATCAATGAAGTACTAAATAAATCATTACCCAACACAGAAAAGTCTTTTAAACAAATTCCTTGAGCTCTGGTCACCAAATTATTGTAACATTGTCATGTTACAAGTGACATATACTAGTTAATGGTATATGTCAGCTGGAAAAGATATGTCTTGCCATAAACTCTAAACATCTCTCACTTCACTCTCAGGAAATGCAAGTTGGCTCATCTTTCTCTTCTTGGAAGATATACAGCAAGTTGGAGGCTTCATTGATACTTGTAAATACGGAAGTTTATCATATACTGCAGTGTATTCTCATTCGATATGGAACAATTAGAGTTCATAAGATTTAAAAATAGATGCTGCTTTTCCATTAGTGCTTTTTTTAAAAATAAAAACAAAAGGTAAATAAAGGATTGCCTTACTAAATTTGATATGGGTAACTCAATGCTGCTTTACAAAGATAGAACTGAAACTGTTTATAGCACAGTGAATACACAGTTAATTCATTCATAATTACTTCTTTTAGTATGCTAGCAGTAGCAGTTCCAGCTGGTATCTGCTGTTCAGAACTTTTGAGGAAACAGATGAATAAAGAAAATATTTTGCCAAAAATCATTCTATACTTAATCTTTATAAACAGTGGAAGGTATACACAAATACTGTGGTAATGTTGATGCAACATTTTTGTAACTCCTCTTCTGGTAACCTCATAATGTACAGTCATAATATACGCCTGCTTTTAGGAAAAATTATGGCTACATTTAATCCAGTAAAAAAAGATGAGAATGTAGCAAAAGCCTTTGCAATTCTGTGCATACATATGCTTTGATAGAGTGGTGCACAGTTGTTACAAGAATGTTAATGTGTATTTGTTACTATTCTGGATGCATTTGCCTCATATTTCAACCTTTGAAACATCAGGAAATACCTAAATGTATGGATTTGTAATGTGCCTGTGCATGATCTAAAACCTTGTATTGTTTGGAATCTTCCTGCTGGCTATGGATGGTCTCCTCAATTTGCCAGCTGGGACCTCTGTAATTTACAGTACATCTCAATCCAGCAGACCAGGGTGGTGTAAATTCAAACCTCTGTGTTCAGTTCATGTGCTTCAATTCCTGCTATTGTTTTCAGTAGTTTCCACCAAGGCGTACTTTGCTTTGAGAACACAGTGATCCATTCATCAGCTTGAATTTTTTATTATATACTACTGGCAATATGGACAGAGGGAGAGAATCAAACTGTTGAAATTCCACCTAAAGTATAATTTAATCAGGCTCTGAGTCTGAGAATAATTCAAATTACCCACTCTCAAGCACCACCCAACCCCTAGTGGCACCTAAAATGAATAATTTTGGACAACTAATTTCCCCTGGCGTCTGGGCATAAATTCCAGGCATTCTTAGAAGCACCATGGCTTAAGCAGACAGGCATGTAACTCCCACCCAAGTCTCATTGTGACTCAAAGATGTGTGTAGAGATGCCAGAACGTTGCCCATGTCCCTAGAGGTGCCTAAGCCATTGACTGGGCTTAAATCACACACAGTAAGCTTGGACAGCATTGGATTCAACACAAACCACAGCAGTCATGAGTGTTTTGAGTGTAGAAGAGGAAGAGAGCACCTTTTTAATAGCCTTAAAGGTCTGAGCAGTCATCTGGAAAGGTTATCTGGTTAAGTAAGGAGATTAAACAAGAATGGGAGAACTTGACTGTTGTTCCACTGAAAAGGATATTTTCTTTTCATGAAGACCTCTGGTTTTTTGCTCCCAAGTCTGATGATGTTATTTTGTTCAGACACTGTTGTCCAAAAAGGCATCTAGTTGAGAGATCAGATGCCAAGGATACCCTTATCTGCTTGTCTGTGTTAATTTGTAAGTTATTTTGTCTTGTCTTTATGGATAAATTTGCACACTTTACCAGTTGCTACCCATATTTCTGTAACATTGTAACTGGCTTAAAACCTGTCATCGCTCTTACTGCTTTTGGTGTAGACACCGTGATTTACTACCCTCAGTTATGTTCTCTATTTGTGCTGTGTGTGCTCACTTTGAGGTGAGCTTGGTGTAGGTTTCCTTCACCCCTTTTCTCTCTCCTTTTCTTATTGTTTTTATACTGTGCCATGTGGAAAGGTTAAATACTCTATCTTGGAGTACTTTTTGGACTGTGGACATGTGAAACAACTTGCTTTTGAATTTTTTATTAACATTTAATGCTGCTCCTTTCTTGTTTTCACCCTGTACATAATACCTCAGATTTTAAATGTTTGTAGATGTGATCAGATGAAACAGTATAGTAAACATTCAACGAACTTGTGAATTTCAAATTCAGTATTCCATGAAATTTTGTTTTGACTTTTCTCATGTTCCAACATGAGGTTTTATGTTCATTTTTCTGTTTGGTCTTTTATTTTTCCCATCAAATGTCATTATATATTTATTTTTTAAAACATGTACATACTTATTTTTGAGGATTTTTAACTGATTTTACAGAGTAGAAGATACCATGGTAATAATACTTAAATATCACTGAAGTATCTTACTAATCATCTGTACCTAAGTCACTTCAATGCTCAATGCATGCTTTTTTACAGTCACTTGAAGCCATTCAGGGAGCAAGAGCATAGGGGAAATTGTGTATGGTAGCAGATGGCCTGCTGGTTTTCTGGGTGTTTCATGCCATTGTTTTGTTCCTTTTCATGTTCACCATCCAGCTAGAAGGGTTGACTGTGAAGTGTATACTTTAAAGCATCTGTTAATGACTTTTTGGTCACCAAGGAATCTTCATATAGGTATCAATGATAACTCTTCTCAAAATAAAGATACTGCTTCTGTTAAGTTACATCTTTGGTATATGGTAGTTGTATATTTAATTTGTGCTGTTTCTTGGCCAGACACTGGAACAGATTTCCCAAAGAGTTGTGGAATAGTTTCTAATCTAAATACATCCAAAACTCAGCAGGACAGGACTTAAGAGTAACCTGATATAATTTTCAGGTTGTCCCTGCTTTAAGCCCCAGGTTAAATCCATTGACCTCTAGAGGTACTTTCCTACCAAAGTATGTAGTGAATCTATCTGAATTTATCCTTGGTCCAGTTCTTCTTAAATCTTGCCTCTTTAGTTGATATCACTGAAATCAGTAATGTCCTTAGGAATTAATTTGATCTGGTCAGCTTTTCTCATTTCTCTCAATAGTTTTCTTTCTCAGCTCAAAGGTAAGGCAAGTTAGAGTGAACTCCTGTGGGTTTTCATAACTCTGGCCTGTACCTTTGCTCTTCTTTGGTTTCCTAAATGGTTTGTTAAACAGTTAAGGAATGTAAATTTTTATCACATGTACTCACACAACCAAACTTATTTGAGAAAAATCTGAAAGAAAAACGGTTTTAGAAGACTTAATACTGCCATACATCTAGATGGCTCTGAAAGTGTTAGGAAGACATACAGTAAAAAGCAATGGAGTGGTGTGTGGGTGTGTGTGTAGAAAGTAGTGCCACCTTGCCCAAAGACTGCTTCTGCTTGTCTTCCAGACCCACTGTAGCAATCATGGTTTCCCCTCCTTGCACTTCATGAAGACTTCTGTTCATTTATCTTCCACAGTTGTCTGTCCTTTGTCCATTAATGTGAATTCCCCAGTGTCCCCAATATGAAACTTAGCTGGGAAAGTTAATTGATTTTGGAGAGCTAATCAGATGCTCCCACAGCCAGATATCCTGTCTAGCTTACAGCTGTAAACCTGAGATACTATCTCCTTAGCCTGCCTGGGGTGCAGGAAATCATGGGGCTGATCCCATGTCCAGATAGTTTATTGTTCTGCAGACACACACTCATGCCCTGTGAAGGTATTTTTTAAATAAATCATGAAACATATTCTTTATGCTATATTTTAAATATATAGTATGAAATCTAGATCTAAGTGCAGCCAAGCCTATTCTCTTTGTCCTTGCCTTTTGACATTCCAAGGTCCATAGCTGTAAAACAGCATATGGGCCCACTAACAATGTGGGACAGCAGCCAATTTGGTCCTGGGATAAAACAGGAATCAGCTGTGGGAAATAAGCCAAAGAAGTGTGATTCCCACATAAGGGACTTAAATAGGTGCTAGTCCTTAAAGAAGCTTTTTGGTAGGATTAGGAGAAGGCTTCTCTGAATAGGAGGCATTTTTCCTGAGATCCCAAGTCCAGCAATTTCCAGGAGGGTTGTGGGGCTATTGTTTCATCAGCTGTAGCACTTTGCTCTTTCTTTGCCCCCACCTTCGTAGTTTGTTTTATTTTGTTTTGTTTTTAGTAAAAGCTTTATAGCACACTGCTGTATAATTATAATCCCATTTATATTTTTTTAGAACTAACCCATTTACTTCACACGATTGTGGGAGATAAAATGGAGGAAATTTTTCTACTGCGTGGTGGGTCCTCAGGTTTCCTGAGCTCTGATCCAGGGAGTGCTTTTTGGACCATGTCTAGCTGGTTGCTAACAGCAATGTGAAGACTTTTGCTGCTCCTGTGTTGTGTAGAGATCTGTGGTTTTAATTTTCTGATCTCTTAGAAAATAAATAATTTCAAATGTGAAACGTTCAAATGAAATAAGTTGATTGTACCATCCTAATTTATTTAGTACAGAATTAGTGTATATTTAATGGTTGCCAAAGCCTGTAGAGTTGAGGTACAGATTTCAGTTTCGTGAAATACAACCTTTCCAAAAAGTTCATAGATGTGGTGTTGCCGTGCATTCTGTGATAAAGGTCAGACTTCTTTTTTTAGAGACATTGATGCATCTTAGGTAAGAAAGGACTAACAAAATCACACAGCAGCAAATCACTTGTTCTGAAATACATTCCTTATTTTCCTTCAAGCTTCTTAAAGTCCAACTGTTTTGATGCTCAAGATGGCTGAGTCATTGCCCATGGAGGTCACTGGATCAAATCCCTGCTCAAAGCAGGACCAACTTGAAAGTTAGACCAGGTTATTATGAGCCCTGTCCAGCTGTGTTTTGAAAGTCTCCAAGGGTGAGGATTATTCCACAAATCCTCTACAAAACTTATTCAACTATCCAAAGCAATAAATTGGGAAAAGTCGTATTTTAAAATACTTTTATGTGGGGCATTCACTTTGCATAATTTCTTTTTGGACTTCTATTTATATCAATCACAGATGCTAAAAAAATTAGAACAAAAATTAATTAACAAAAATTTCAGTCATTTATTCTTATAAAGAGACTGAATTGTACTTTTGAGAAGAAACACTTCGAATGCTGAGGCCTTGCATGAGTGGGAGCAAGTGTTTGGCTTCTTGTTTTCAGCAGGTATTATTTTTGTTCATTCCTTTTAAGCAGTGCTTGTTTGTGTAAGAATAACAAGAAATCTTTTTCCTCCCTCCTATTCCAGGCAAGTATTTCCAAATGGGCTTCCTGAAGAATACTCTCTAGTTGCTACGTTCCGTGTACGGCGAAATACCAAGAAAGAGCGTTGGTATATATGGCAAGTTTTAAATCAGTATGACACACCTGAGGTTAGAGTCATCTTTGATTTATTTCTTCAAAAAGTTTCTTCCTTTTTTTTCTCCCATGTAATATGGCACATGTAGTAATGGATGTTTCATCAACAGATTTAGCTAAAGTTTTTATGAAATAGACAGACTACTCTGAAATAATTGATAATTTGTTGCAGGAATGACAGAGATTTAGCAAAACGTATTCAGTTTACACTGAAAAATAGAATAAAATGCATGTTATGATTATTAGCTGACATGTATTTACCAAGTTACATAGAAGAATGCTTCATAACATAATTCTTGCCCACTGTATGTAGTTGAAATATTTTTATTATATATAGTTTATGTATGTGCTTATTTCTTATAAGTTTCAAATAACCATTTTTTTTATTTTGCCTTGCTTTCAGATCTCTGTCCTCCTGGATGGTACAAAAAAAGTGGTGGAGTATATGACCAAATCCACTCAGGGAAATATACTGCACTACACTTTTAAGAGTCGAGAAATTTATCCATTGTTTGATCGACAGTGGCATAAGCTTGGTATTAGCGTGCAGTCAGGGATCATTTCCCTCTATTTGGATTGTAATTTAATTGAGAGAAAGCAGACTGATGAAAAATTCACCATTGACTTGCAGGGAAGGACACTGATTGCTTCTCGTGCTGCGGATGATAAGCCTGTAGATGTGAGTAGTGTGAAAGGACAAGCAGACAACTCGAAGTAATGTTTTAGCCACGCTTTTACTAACACAGTTGTAAAGAATCATGTGGATAAAATGTTCAAACCCAGTCATTATTTTTGAGTGTGTATTCTTAATTTGAAGTCCTTAAGTGTTTTTCTCTAAACATTATTCAATGCTGTAGCATCTGCTAAGACAAAGCTGTTACCAAAGTAACTATAAAACTCAGTCCTGGCATAAGGAGTCTGGTTTTTGGTATTTAATTTGGATAAAGAGCCACCTAATAACCACAGATACATTATTTTTATTATGTTTAAAGCTAGCCTGCAGTCCTAATTTTTTTCTTTCACTTTTAGTAAGATTTATTTATAAGTTTATATCAGTCATCCATTACACTTTGTCTGTCTTTAATAAAGGGGAGGCACAAAATAATTAAGGATTACCTCTGTATTGAGGTGTTCTAGAGTGGTTCTGCTATGTAGAAATAGGGGCACATTGTTCACAGTTGTCTCTCCCTTATCCAAAAGGGAGGGATTAGGATGTGGCTGGAGGTATGTTTCCTGCAGCCTTTGGTGAAAGAATTGCAGGAGGAAACCTCATAATATTCTGGACTGTTTTCTGGCCCAGGGATGCTCCCTTCTGCTTCCTCATGTGGGGAGCTCGCAGCAAGTAATTGGAAATCTTCAGGAAATGTCAGTTTGTTTTAAGCACAGTGACATGCAGCTACCAGGCTTGAAGCATCTGCCTTGGAGTTTATAGAGACTATCAGAAAACTTCAGTGATGTTACGTGCACCAAAGAGTTCCAGATGACAATACTTGCACATTGTAACTGCAAGCTAACATTGCAGGAGGAATCATTCTTGTGGGGCACTAAGCACTTTGGCCTGGACTCAGAGCTCTTATTTTATGGATCCAAGCTCACGCTTTGTTTTATTTTCTAAGACTTGAGTTCAACATTTTTTGAAATGTTCCATTCTCATTTCCAAAGAGCATGCTGGAGAAAAAGCAGGTTTTCCGTGCTGGTTGCATGGCATGTGCTGGATAATTCTGAGTGGAAGTTGTCAATTGGGATTTCCATGTTTGCAGGAAAACATTATGGACTTAAAGCTGATGAAGGCAGTAGACCTGATCCTGTACCAGCAGTCACTTTTGTCAATACCAAGTGCAAGAGGGAGATTAAGAGGATATAAAACTGATGCAGAAAGAGGCATATGAGGACAAGATTAGCTAGTTAGAATTTTGCTTGCTTCTCATCTCACCAATCCACTCCAAGTCTCTGAAACACAAGCTTTACATACAGAATTCGTGACTTTTGCCTTTCAGGTGGTTTAGTGGCAACGTCCAGGCAAAGGTCTGTCCAAAGCAATAGATCAAAACCTTTTCTTTAGTTCCCCGCAGAGGAAAATTGCATTCCTGAAAAGAAGGTTTGCAGAGGATGTCTACAAGGCTAAAATGCCTGTGTAATATAGCAAACAAATACAGATAGATGCAACTTGCATGAAAATAAATTAAATCTAAAATATGATTTATGTCAAAGTAATAGACTGCATAATTTGTTCCTGGAATGAGGAGCCGTGTAATTGTTTTGTATTTGTCTCTTTCTAGCATTTCAGAAATATGCAGTGTTTCAAAGAGAAAGTTTACTATTCCAACATAAGAAAAAGCATGCCATAGTGCATAATTTTTTACACCCCGTATTAATTTCTTTTGTATTTCTTAATAGATTGAACTTCAGCACATAGCAGTTTATTGTAATTCACAACTTGCCACAGAAGATACGTGTTGTGAAATATCTGCAGACTTGGTAAGTTGTCTGTTAAAATTCAAATGTTAATACAAAAGAAATAGCTTTATTGTTTCTTGCTGAAGAGTTGTAAAAAAAATTCGATAGAGGTGTTAGTTTAATTACCTTCTAAAAGTGAATTCCATATCTGGAGTCATGATACATAGTTTTTTGCTGCCTAAATAAATGGTACAGTGGAACATCAGCAAAAGGCACTAGGTGCTGCTAGTGCTTTTTAAATGCATTTCTTAACATTGATTAATGTCTAATTAGTAACTGAAGAAGCCCCAGAGAGTAGGAAAACAAATCACTGCGATGACTTGGGAATGGTTTCAAACAACAGAGGCCGTTTCAACAGCAGTTGCATCTCATGAGGCTTTACAGGTGATATAAAGAAAGCCCATGAAAGAGTCTGCATGACACTGGAAGAGAAGTAAAACTGGAGAGTGTTGAGTTTTCTTTATTTTACACTACGATGGAGGAATGGGTCTTTCGTAATTGGCAACTTACAGTGGTAGGTTGACAGCTGGACTTGATCCTAAAATTTCTTCTAACTTTTATGAGTCTATGAAATACTTTCGTCTTTAGAATTCACATGCTGACATGTATATATTGTTTAACATCAGGGAAAACATGGATTTAATTTAAAGGGTTCACTTTTCCCTCTTGTTTTGATAGACAGAATCAGTGTAAACTGGAAGGCAGTAGAACCATAGCTTGAAGTTGTAATTATTTTGCTCAATCTAGTCCATAAAAAAAAAAAAAAAAACAACCCATAAGTAGCCTCAGCAAGACCTTGTGTTAAATTATTGGCCTGCTAGTTACAAGTAGTCTGTAAGATTGGGCTCCTCAGAGGCTGTGGACAGTGCCATCACCACCAAGCTTGTAGTCAGCAAAAAAAATCCCAGAGTATGTAGAAGGACAACAACTGGCTTTATTAATAACACTTAAGCATTCATTCATCTATATAGCTAAAAGCATCATCAGTTTCAGCTGTATGTCTTACGTTTAAGATGTAAAAAATGGTGGACTACTTGTTAATGACTTCCATATTGAAACTAGTATTACATTTTCTGATTTATTTTTGCACTACTTCCTTACCCATTATAACAGCTACCTTTTCAGTAATTTAAGGGAAGGAATTCATACTTGGATACAAATTTCTCCGCTAAGCAGTAAATCCTGTGGGAATTTCTCTGACAGAAGGCTCAAAAAAAACCTCATTGCATCTTAATGAGAGTTTCTGCAATTTAGCAGCTTCTGTTGGTTTGTCCTGTAGTATTTCTTCAGGTTGACTCAGTTCTCAGGAGTCACAGACAGGTAAATCTTGGCTTCAGGGCTTTTTTGTTTGTTTCTGAACTATGTATGCCAGAAGTATTTAACTACATACAAAGAAAAAAAAAAGAAGTTTTCCTCAGCACTCACTTTTATATTTTGCATTTTGGGGTGGGGAAGAGGACAGGATGAGACTATCTTTTTTTTTTTCTCCCCATGGACATTTTCTGTTTCACTGCTTCTAATTTTGGGAGACTTTATTCCTGTGTCTGGGCTCTCTTGGAAGAAAGAAGTGGGACAATCATATCAGTTTTAACTGGCATCGATTTTAGAACAGAAGGATCACAATATCTAGAATTAATTTTTTTACAGCTTTTTTCTCTGTTTGGAAATTGTTGTCACTTTCCATATATGGTTTGTACAGGTACATAAAAACTGGTGTTTGGATGGTATTTACATATTAACCAAAATGGACCAAAACCCAGAAATTTTTTTTGTTTTAGTGCCCACATGAGAAGTTACTGGCTACGACTTCATCACCAGAGACTGTTCATGCCGGCAAAATATACATGCTTCCAGGGATGCAGCAAGAATCTACACAGAGATGCTACTGCTTTCCAAATAAAGTATAAAGTTTTCCTATTGCTTTTTAATGCATCATGATGTTTAGTCCTTCTAGGCATAGAAACAGTTGGGTTGTGGTGTTTTTTTTGCAGTCATGAAAAAATCTTACTGGTTTGTAGTATTGTAGCATACTCACGTTTCATTTCCCAGTTAAGAAACAGTACATTTTGAATTTAATGTAAAGTTAAAGACGTCAGTAAAGTTTAATTATTTAAATATACACCCAAAAAAGTATCATTATAAAACTGAGAATTACATTTAGGCATTATATTTAGTGTAACTGTTTTTACTTGAGAAAGAATTATATTTTATATAATGTTTGTTTTCTTTTAATACTTCTCCTGGGTGTTGCACTGTATTTATTGAGTCATTTGCTTTGTTAGACATTAGTGACAAAGACAGGAAACCAAACCAAATATATTTTAGATTTGCTTTGTTGACTTTTTAATTCTTTTAAAATCAGGGAGAAGCAGGATTGCCAGGAGTAGCTGGTTTGCCAGGCCAGAAAGGAGAGAAAGGTGAAAAGGTAAAATATCAGTTGATTTCTCTCTTTCAAGTCTTTATATTTGGTTTATCTTTCTTAAATAGGAATTATATGGATTCTGTTATTCCTTAAAGGAATCTGCCTGAACACAGGTTGGATCCTGTCAGTGTCTGGCTCTGTGTGTGAGCTCCCTGCCAGGCATCTCACAGCTGCCTCAGTTTGGGATCACCTTATCACCTCTGTGGAGCACAGTTAACCTGCCTGGGGAGCACATGCCTCCCCAGCCCTGCCACCATGCCCTATACAGAAGGCATGTATAAAGTCTGACAAGAATTTTTCCATATCATGTGTGTACATCACTGCTGATAGACAGAATCCCATGTGGTGGATTCATACTTGTAATCACCAGTATGAGGGTATGAAATATGACCTCAGTATATTCTTTGACAACACCCATACCTGAAACTTCCTTCGTTGTGAACGGAGAAGAATCTGACATTGGCAAGTCTCTAGGACAGGCCAGTCTGTCCTGTCCTTGGGCCTGTTCTGAATTTTTCTGTAACTCTTACCATGACATTCTTATGCTATGTAGCTTGGGAATTTCCTAATAATATAGGTCAATATATCAGATGTTTTCCCTTCACACTCTATTCCTTAAATTCTCTTGGAGGATATTGAATTAAGACATGTCTGGGAGTGTGTTTTCCATGTGCTGTTAGAGGGGGGAAATTGAATAAACTATTGTAAATCTGCCAGAAAGACAGTGAAATAGGAATTGAGTTCAGGGAATGCAGTGTGAGAGGATGATGCCTAGAATGTCCTAATCCAGAGGTTAGGATGGAGGTATCCTAACCCAACATCCTACCTTGCAGCATAGCATTTAATATTTGACCTGAAATACTCTGTGAAAACAGCCAGGGCTGCTTCTACAACTGTCGTATCTGGCTGAAAAGGGTCCAGGTCTGAGAAGGCTTATATACACAGCTGGTTGAAATTAAGAACATTTCTTGTTAGCATATTACCCCCCCACAACCCCTCCCCTCCAATATATATTTTTCACTTTTGACACAAGCTGTATCTTTAGGTGAAGAATAAAGTTCAGTCATGTTAGTTTCTGTATTTGAGCTGAACCTAGAGGGACGGCTGTCAGTTTTCAGACTTAATCACAAAGTTTTGATCCTAAATCTGAATATATTGAACAATTGTCAGTTTTTAGTTCTAGCCTATGTCAGCAGCATAGGGAGTTTCCTAGCATTTCTTTGGGAAACTGCTCTTCTGCTCCTGACCTGATCCATTTAGACTATTATTGCTATTATTCACAAAATCAAATGAATCAGCAGGTTAAAGTCAGGGGTAGTGCAGCAAGCAAGTAGAAAGCTACTTAATTTGAAGTTTTCATATAATTGACCAGTACTTGTTACTTCCTAGCTTTTCAGTGTGTGGGCTTTTTCTCTTTTTGGGGAGGGGGGGTGGAGATGGGGGCACATTACAACTGTGATCAGGATTGGCTGTCTGACCTTTGGGAGCAAACAAATCCTGTGTTGAATAGTGCCTGCCATGATGGAGCTGAAAGCAGCATTCTCTGAGGTTTTAGTACCATGTTTTCCTCATTGACTCTGCATTTACGCAAGTTTTCAATAACACTCATTCTCAATGACGGCCTTGTTACATCAATAATTAGACCTGAAGAGACAGACAGGCTCCAGAACATTCCAGATATGTAGGATACATGATTTATTGTCAGATTATGTAAAGGAAACTAACGGACTCTGGCTGAGTGTCTTATAATATGTTATACACAAAATAGGCAGCTTCTTGATAACTTTGCTGACAGTTACAAAAAGCAGGTCTCTAAGTTGTGTGTGGTTCCTAAGCATATGTTTCCCCCTTTGCTTGTGCTCAGCTTCTCGTTTTACTGTTTCTTTTACTCCTAAATCCTATTACTATAGGATCCAACTAACTATATTTAAATGTCCTTGCCATTGCAGCATCCAAGTGAAAATGTTAATTTTTGCCGTCTTTCATGAGAAATTTCTATTTCTGTTGATAGTATCTCATTTTCAGCACAACAGTTCTTATCCTTTTATTTTACTTTATCTCCTTCCAATTTTCCATTCACTTTAATTAATTGTATGATTGAATTTGCATGTCTTTTTTGTTGCTATGGGATTGACAAGGAAGTCTCTACCTACACAGATTGTTATTAGGCTATATTCAAGCCCCTCAAAATTGCCCTTCTCTTCAGTCTGGTGTCATTGTAACTTAAGGTCAGACTGTTCAGGAACATCTAAGCTATCACCAGTATAAAGTATGATAGCTTTTAACACATTTTAGGCATTTTGAATTTAATTTTTAGCCTGTTTCCTCTTCATTTCTATCCTCTTGGCTCATCTTAGTACCTCTGAACAAGCCTGAACCAAAGTCCAAATTATATTGCAGGCCCAAAGAACTGAAGTGCCATGTTTACACTGGAACAAGCATTCATGCAAATATTGATATATCTCTGGCAAGCTGCACATCTGTATGCATTGCTGATCAAAATTATGTGTTTGTGTGAATGACCTTCCTGTTTGTATACCTGGCCTTCCATTGTGACTTCATGAGGACAGTTCTTCACTCAAAATTATTATCTCCAGTTCTTCAAGCAAGAAATAGTTGGTTTGTTCTGTAGGATATTTTTGCTGGGAGATCAGCTTCTGCAGCAAGGGGACCACCTCCTCTTCTTTAATTTCTCAGTAATTAAAACTGAAAAAATTGCCGGGACCAACTTTGTTTGCTATTTACTAAGTGTGCCATTTAGACTATCCCTAAATAATGTGCTGTATTATTCTCATGGCAGCTTGATTCTTAACACAGTGTATTTCACAAGTTGCAAGTGGACACAAGTCAGGTGGAAGTCTTCTGAGATTTTAACACATTTAACACATTTAGATATGTGCTGTGTAGCTGGGTTTTCTGCTGATCTGAATGAGAAATTTACTGTGTTTTTTATCTGTTTGCAATTTTTACTATTTCAGTACAGTATATAGCTACTCAGATTCTTACAAACATATTTGTTATTAGCAAATGCCTTTTGATAAGATTGTAAAGGTCCTGTTTTGCCCTCAATATGTAAAAGTTCTTCAGAAAGACAGAATATGGATGACCATAATTGGAATGATTACATATAAGCAGAACATATAAACTGATTTTCTCTCTCCAAGAGGCGAAAAAAAACCCTATGTTTTCTACTTTTATTTCTTTTAAGCAGACTTAGCACCCATTAAATATTTTAAATTGACATATAAACAGAATTAAATATTTTGATATAACATTAAACTAATCCGAGCTGTGTTAATAGGTCATTGGTTAATGCTGTAAGTGCAGTAGGGACCAAAAAGCCAGAGACAGATTGCTTTCAAATATTAAAATATCTGTTGTTATACACCATGGAGAAATTTATTGCTATTCAACTTCATTAATTTAAATTTTACTTAAGGAAAAAGACATTTAAAAGCTATTTTCAGATTGATAGAGATAGGTTTATGCAATATACTCTTGCACTAGGAAAATATTTGTAATAGAAAGATATGAAGAAAGAACTCTTGGAGAACAAGTGAAGTGTCTGAGCTGTTCTTTCTGCCTGTTTTCCTTGCTAGTCTTTCTTGCCTGCTACTCTGACTTTCCTCTAAAAATCCAGTCAACTTGATTCCACTTAAAGCATATCTATTGTACTATGCAGCGTTGAGAACGGTTCCTTTCTGGCCCAGTCTTTGTTGCTGAGGTTATTGATAGGGACCTAGAAGCTGGAATTCAGGAAAAAGAAGAAAATTGAGCAAAATATGGCTGGCTGTCAGTTATGACAAAGTTAAGAATTGCCAGTATACTTAGTAGAATAAAATCCTACAGTAAGCAGAAGGAAACACTTCATGCTTAGCAACCTAAGAATTTATGCATAGTCCCGCTCATGTTTTGCCATCTAATAGTCCAAGTTATCAAATTAAAAAGGGAAAATATTCTTAGCAATGCAACTTAATTTTTTTCTTATAAAGGAATCTGAAATGTGACTTATTGTCATAGTTACCATATTTGCCATTCCAGTATTGATCTCAGTCCTGAGTTTAAGTCTTTGTGAGCAGAGACGGTGGCCGCAAATCCTCACCACTCTGAGGGGCTCAGAGGTGTGGGGGAATGTTACCCTTCCCCAGTGGGGCCATTCCTGCTGAAGCAGGAGCAGGGGAGCCAGCAGTCACTGGCACTGGTGCAGGGGTTAAGCCAGTGACACCCAGCTCAGGCCATGGTGAGGCTGAGCTCCTGCAACAGAACACAGCTGGGGGCTTCCGCTGAGAATAACTGGGGTGATACTTCCTGGTCTATATAATCCCTGCTGCTCCCATAGTACCAGGGAAACCCTGGAGTGATGCTGCCTTTGGGATGAGTTTTCTTTTTCCTAACATTTTCTCTGAATGTGAATTCATTTTTTCCTTTTTTCAATCTGGATATTTCTGGTGATGTTGTGTCCTGGTTTTAGTTGGGGCAGAGTTGATTTTATTCGCAGTAGCCAATATGAGGATGTGTTTTGGATTTGTGCTGGGAACAGAGTTGATAACACAAGGATGTTTTCATTATTGCCAAGCAGTGCTTTCACAGTGTCCAGGCGTTTCCTGTTCCCTACCCCACCCCACCAGAGAGGGGCTGGGAGTAGGCAAGGAGTTGGGAGAGGACACAGCCAGGACAGGTGGCTCCAACAACCAAAGGGATATTCCATACCCTAGACATGATGCCATGTTCAGTATATAAAGCAGTGGAAGGAAGAAGGAGGAAGTGGGGGGACATCTGGAGTGGTGCCATTTGTTTTCCCGAGTCACCATTACATGTGATGGAGCCTTGCTTTCCTGGGAATGGCTGAATGCCTGCCTGCCCATGAGAAGCAGTGAATTCATTCCCTGTTTTGCTTTACTGGTGTGTGCAGCTTTTGCTTTCCCTATTAAGCTGTCTTTATCTCAAATCACAAACTTTTTTGTTTTCACTCTTCCGATTTTCTTCCCCCTTCCACCAGGGGAGTGGAAATGAACAAGTGGCCATGTGAGGCTGAGTTGCTGGCTGGGGTTAAAACATGAATAATGCACACATGACTATACAGAGATGGCAACTGGGAAAGCTAATTTGCTTAATCAAATCTTATCAAACCAAACCCAACTAATGTTGAGGGTTTTTTTGACAACGGATGTATATCACTCATTTGATCTGAGCTAATATATCCCCATTGTAGACAAGAGCAATGTTGCAATGCAATACCTTAACAGTGTGTGCTCTAGGCCATGTTAATGCCACTCTCTTTATTATGTGCATTTGCTGTTTTCTTAGTATTAAAATCATCATCTCTTCCTGCTTAGTACAAGATTAAATGTTACTGTGGTAAATCACTCCCACAGCATATAACAGTGTAAGCACATTGTAAATAGACATGCAGCTTAGGAGATAAAATAATGTATTTAAATAAAATATGTTCTTAAAAGAATGGGTTTTGGTTTTATATGAGAAATGACTGTAATTTGTTAACTATTTATCTGTTTGTCATTTTATCTATCACCACATTGGCTTTAGGCTATCTTTGCTGTCCCTGACTGTATTTTATGTCTGTTACTAGCATATTGTTTCTAGTTCTACAACAGGTGTGCTGAATAAAGACTGCAAAGTGCAAAGAGGTAAAGGTCAAAACTTTTGAAGCTCTCTGAATCATTAATGTAAAAAAATTGTTACAAGTGTAATACTGCAGGCAGTCTCAGATGTGCAAAATTGTTTCTATATCAGATAAAAGGCTGATTGGTGGCTTTGGAAAGAAGCATGTTTGCTGTCTGCAAACACTTTCTAAGAATTTTGTTTGTCTTGGCTTTATGGAAAGTTGACAGAAGCATTTTTCTTTAATTTTTAATTTTGACATCCTGAATTTCCACACTGTCTGTGTGATTTTACCAAAACAAACATTGTCAAAAGTATAACAGCCATCCTATTGCTTGCAGTAGATCACATTCTGAAAAAAATGTTATGGCTTAAGTATTTTATTCAATAAATAGCTAATACTCAGTTGAAAAGGATTTTCACTGTCACCCTTAGTAAATCCTGACAGCTCATGGCTCTACCTTTGGTTGTTGTTACACTGTGTGTTCCTCATAACCTATAAAGGCCAGCATTGTACTGCTACTATTCACCACCTTACAAAACTGTTTTTCTGGCAACTTATCCTTCACTTTTTTGAAGGATTTTAAGGCCTGCAGAAGGAAAAGAAAATGCCATTAAGAAAAAAAAGTTTAAATATGCATTTCCTATATTTTTTGTTTTAGTCTGTGATGCTGTTTGTATGAATACTATTAGATGCCTATAGTATCTGATATTTATATTCATAAAGGCATGAAAAAATACCACCTTTCAGCCTATGGTATTAAAACCACAACTAGAAGATAGGAGCATAACTTGCAGATCTAATTTGCAGTGGAAAATAATTGTCTTTGAGCTGGGGAGCCTGTCTGCAGTTAGTGGAACAGAAGTGTAAACATACCTTGGTTAATTGGCTAGTAAGTCATACAGGCTAAAGGCTTCCTGGCATAGCAAGCTGTGTAATTTTAGACTGTACGGTGTATAAAAATACACTGCTGAAGGTAACAAAGTGGTATTGGTCTATTAAAATACTGGCAAGTGGCATAAGGGAACAGAGGATGCATAGATAAGAGAGTCACTCTCTGGGTGATTAGATAAGGTAACCTTTATCTCATAGTGCCAGTGGAATCATGTTATTCACACATACAGGATTTTGGTCTATTTTTGAGACAGAGCTGTTTAATATCTTTATCCATGGTCTGGGTGAGGGGATTGAGCACAAGTCCTATGAGGAGCAACTGGGGAAGCTGGGGATATTTGGGCTGGAGAAAATCTCGGGGGTGACCTTATTGTTCTCTACAAGTGCCTAAAAGGAGGCTGTAGGCAGGAGGGGGTCAGCATCTTCTCCCAGGCAGCCAGTGACAGGACAAGAAGAAATGGCCTCAAGCTGAATGACAGAAGGTTCAAGTTGGGCATCAGGAAGAATTTCTTCACTGAAAAGGTGGTCAGTCATTGGAATGAGTTGTCCAGGGAAGTGGTGATGTCACTATCCCTGGAGGCATTCAAGAAATGACTGGATGTGGCACTCAGTGCTGTGGTCTCATTGACATGATGGTGTTCAGTCAAAGGCTGGACATGATCTTAGAGGGCTTTTTAAACCTTTATGATTCTGATGCCACCCTTGTTATGTACTTCTGGCCAATCTTACTGCTCCTTTCTCATCTTCAGAAAGGCTAATAAATTCATTTCAGAGCAGAGGCATGATGTTATTCTTGCTGGAGAATGTTCATTTCTTGGTAGAAGTAGACACACCTAATATTTTGTTTTTGTTTTTAAATGAACACTATGTGGTTTCAGTCGTTTTTTGTATTCTTCTAGCATCCAAATAATTTTTATTTTAAAATTTTTTAAACATTATACTTGACATTATTTAGCAACATTTCTGGGTTTGATGTTTTCTTATGTCATTTTTAAGACGATCCAATTTACAGCTGCTGAGATCTTCTGTAACTCCCCTGATCAGTCAGTCATTTGTCATTCAAAACTAAAATTTTCTTGTCGATTGCTTATGGTTTGGAGGTCGATTTCTCTGAGGGGATAAAAGGGAGGGAGAAAGGAACTGAATTTTAATAGGGTCTTTCAAAAATATTGTTGGCACATGACTGTGTACAGATCATTACATGTTGAGCTTTCTCAGTGTAGAACTGAAAATGGACCCTCTTGGTTTCACTCTGCTGAATTGCAATGAATTCCTTTAAAATTAGAGGAAAATGGAAATGTGGATGTGCAAGTATTTGTCTGATGAATTTCTTAATTGACATTATAGGTGTTTGAAATATATTTATTTTGCTGATTTTAGTGTTACATATAAGGCATCCTCCTCCACAGTGGTTGCATTACTAAAAAAATCAGGTAGAAGATGCTTTTCTATTGAATCTTATATAACCTGAATAGTTGTCATTAATCTCAGAAGTCTGTGGAGTTTCTAATTGATCAATTTGTTTTGTAGGGTCAGATGGGTGTGAAAGGACTGGCCGGTGTTGCAGGGCTGCCTGGTGAAAAGGTATGTTTGTGTTTGTTGCTATGTGATTTAGCTCATGGGATGTGTTCATTGTGTCAGTGGCTTCTCTGTAATTGTGTACAGAAATGGGAGAACACTTCTGTTGGAACATTAATGTCTTACTTGCACTGCCATGTTTTTGTAGCACACTGAAAAAGATGTTCAAATCAATTATATTCTCTGCAGATGTGCTTGTTTGGTGGGATTTTTTTTCCCCAAGAAGTGGGGGTTATATACAGAGCTAAAGGAAGCTACTTGTTCCACTTGCCCAGTTTGTAGTCTGCAAGCTAAGATAAGAGCTCTCGTGCACTCAACAGTCTGCTTGGTAGAGCTTGAGATAAACACCACTGCCATCTTAATCAAAGAACTGGAATAGCCAGGGCTAAGAAGGTGTGCCAACCTACTGGTGTATTCAAGGATAAGTTTCACTCCATTTCAGAATGTTAGTGTGCAAAATAGGACAGTTGTAGGCACGCATTGGGTTCAGTGCTACTTACCTGTATTAGAGGAAGTTATTAAGTCTAATAGCTAGCATCTTCATTATAGAGAAAGCCCTCATAACACTGAGGAAACAGCTTGTTGCTGTCAGGCTTAAAATCTGTGGATTTACAGGACATAAAATTATGAAACTCTCTTATTTTAACTTTTTATTTCTGTCTCAAATTGTGATTTGTTAAAAATGGGAGGTAGATGTGTATTACCAAAGTTACAAGTAAAAGTCAAGGTATCTGTTGCTGATGTTATATGTGATAGAAAAATGGAGACTGGGCTGCAAAGGTGTTCAAAGAACTTTGCAACATCGAAGGACTGAATTGTCAAATGGTATGTAAAACTCAGAGAAAGCAATAGGCAAGTGAAGCAGATGAAGAGGAAAACAAAGCAAGCATTATGCATTTCATGTCAGACTGGACTAGCTATTACTATTCAGGAAAGTGATCTTGGAATTACAGATCAAGGAAAACATGGACTCACTGTTTAGTACTAGTCAAATAAACAAACAGCATTTAGGAATTACTAGGAAGAGAATAGGGAGCAAAGCAAAAATGTTTTAATGTCACCATTTTTAATTAATCAGTCCATAGTATGCTGCAACTTGAATGATGTATGCAGTTCTGCTTCTCACATCTCAGTGTGAATCTAATAATACCAGAGGAGATTCAGAGGTGTCTAGAGTGATCAAGAGCACTGGGCATTTTCCAATTAAAGTGTGACAATGTGGACTTCAATCTGAAAAGGGCACAATTAAGAAAAAATGTGTCATGTTCTGTTCTCTGTACAGTCCTGAATGAAGCAGAAAAGAATAATAGGAATTTATTTATTTATTTATTTTATTCAATTTTTCATTTTCCAAATAAGACCATCAAACCTACCTGATAGCAGGTTGAAAAAGGATAGAAAGGGCTCATTCTTCCTGTTACAATATTACAGTTTGAACACTTGTTTGAACACAGAAATTGAGAAGTCTGAAAATATATTAGAAAAATAATGGAGTTAAATTCCATGGAGAGTGTCGGTCTGCTTGTACTTCAAGAGGCTGGAGTCTGGGAAAGCCACAGGAGAAGTCTTTATGGTTGCCCTGTGTTATATTTTTCTGTGGACGTCTGTTGTTGCCACAATTGTAGTCCTGTAATTGACTGGAAAAACCTTTGTTTTGATCCAGATAGACAGTGTTTTACTTTACTGTGCTCCTAGATGTGAATTAATGGAAAGACTTATTGTAAAACGTTGTAGATTGAGATTGATCTAGAATGAAGCTGTGTTTTCCCTTGGCTCTTTCTGTAGCTCCTGCTCTGATGTTATCTTGCTTTAAACTTACCAGGCTATGTTGCTTTTCCAGTCCAAGTTATTATTATTACAGTTTCCATGGTTAATATTGTTTGGGTTTTTTGCTAAGCGCCTTGCAAATTCATTGTCAGGCCAAATCCCAAAGCTCCTGTTAGTTTACATGAAGCTCAACAGTCAGATCTTATTTAATATCAAGACATTGTACTTTTTCTGAACATTACAGCTTTTTTAATTCAGCCTACATAAAATACCATTGCTGCAAATTAAAACTGAATTACCATGAAATACAAAACTGTCAAAGCCTAAAACTTCCAAAATAAGAAAAGAAAACCAAGTATTTTGTATATTGATAGGTAGATGAAGAAACTGAGATCCAGATACCCAGCTTCTGCTAGCCGGAGTGGTCATGTCTGTGTGGAGTAGTGCAGTGCTGTGTGCATTACCTCCTTTCTGGAGCTAGAATGAATATTTTCCTCATGTTGTGAAATGTGCTGACATGTTCTGTCTCTCAGGTGATGCATCAAGAAACGATATAAATTTCTAGAGTCTTTTATTTTTGTGGTCCCTTAAGTGTGGTGTTTTGGATGCTAACACTGTACAGAAAGACAATGAAGTGGAGGAGCAGCACCAAACCTGTCAGTTCAAGAAGGGTTTGGACAACACCCTCAGACACACGATGGGATTCTCGGTGTCTTCTGTACAGGGCCAGGAATTAGATTTGAAGATTCTCATGAGTCCCTTGCAATTCAACATATTCTATGATAAAAATACTCCAAACACTGTTGTTTGCAAAGGCAGCTCCTACATTTCAGGGTGTTGAGGTGCAGACAGACTGTGCAGTGCTGGGAGAGCATTCTGAGGAGCTACTGCTGTTCGTGTATCCTCTCAAAGTCTTCAGCATGTTATCTGTTGTTGGAGATGTTAAATTGCTTAGTATGACTATCCTTATGTTTCTGCACTGTGTATTTCTGAGCTTTGTGCAGATGTACCCCTGAGTCACTTGTTAGAAACAGGAAGAAGGAAAAAGAAATTATACTTCTTTTCTTTTTTTTAACTGAGGTTTGAGGCTTTAAAGAACAGAGGTGCTCTTGATAATACTCTCAAAACTTATCCACTGCAATACTCCTTTGCTTATACTTCATTCCATGGGAAAAGATTCAGAAAATAAATAAGAAATAGATTTTACTTCTGTTATGCACAAGCAAGAATATCAATTCATTTGACCTATTTTAGATGTTTACCTTAGAATGAGATAAACTTGGCTGTTGGAAGTCCTGTTTCTTTAGACTGATTATCTCAAACAAAACTGATGTTGTGAAAAACTAAACTTAGAATAATACTATGCAATGGACTTTATTACTTGAGAGAATCTTAACAGGAGAGTCTCCCAGAACAGTGCTTGATGCTCATATACTTAATTTTCAAGATGTGGGTAAATGGTGAGACATCTGTAAGGCTTCATATATGGCCTTGACTTTCAAGGATCTCAGGTGTGAAAATTGTTCAGTCTATCTTCAAATGTGACACTTTGCCTTCTGTCACTTTCAAGACATACTGTCACTGACAACATAATTTCACATTCACTAAATGCTGCAGTGATTTTGCAGTAGTCTGCTGGATAATAGGTGCACAAATAAGTGGTGTAGACTTCTAGGAGGCTCTTGCCAATTAAGAGGCTGGATCTGCTGAAGGCTAATATAGAGAACAGAGTTTAAGTCTTGATGACCCTAGGGTAACATAAGAATAGCCTTAACACCCTAAAGAAATCAGAGGAATGTTCTGACCATAATTCAGTAGTTTTTTTGATTTTTCTGATGCAGTTCTTGTAAGCTGCCAAGGTAAAAAATGAGGTTTTCATTGACTGGTGGCACACCACAAGATGCCTGTTGTCTCATCTGCCTTTCTGTTAAAAGAAGTCAGTGTGATAATGTTTATGAGCAATCTAGAGTTAAGAATCTAATGCAGACCCCGTGGAGCCCTACCTCAGGCCCTCAAAGTCACAACACAGTAGATAGTCAGCACCATTACATATATGACTGTCTATTTGGTGTCCACCTATCTAATTTCTTCATCCCCATCCTTTTTCAGGGAACTATCTTAAGAGATTTTTCTTTTAAATTGTAAAACCTACCTGGGGCAACAGGACAAATTCTTGAGATTATCAGAGGAGATAGTTCTGAGGTATTTGTTTATAATTCTAAAAAAGAGGGTAGTAGTCTTCCCTTGGAGGGAAACTTGTTTCCTTTGTAGGCTGTCAGATGAGATGGAATACTGTGGCACAATCCCCTTCCTGCAATCGGGACTGATTTGTAGCTCAGCCTTCTGGGAACACATCTTCAAGGTATCTGTCATACCATGATACAAGAACAGCTGGAAATTGTGATTAATCAGAATCCCTGTGTGTGTGAGACCTTAGGCTCTGTCCTTCTGGCAATGTTCAGCAAAGGCTGTGAGAACAGAAGAAATGTGTTGAAGGAAGCACTGTGTTAGCTTACTTTTTGGTGATTAGCAAGTGAAATTGCCTCCGGATACACCTCTGAAGCCATTTAGTTTAACTGGATTGCAGCCAGAGTGCTGGTTATGGTGTGAGAAATTAAATCTGTCCCTGAAGTGGAGGTTTGGGGTGACTGGACTGCTTTAAGATATCTTATGACCGTCACCTATCTGCTCCACAAATTAACGAATCCTGATCTAGCAGTTAAATTCATTATGGCAACAAAAACTGATTGCTCAGCCATTAAGAGTGGTCTTCACCTAGCACTGCTGTGTACAGGGTCACATCACTGGCATAATATGAGCAAGGTCAATACATTGCTGTAAAGTATTTCTGTTTTAAAAAGTTTAATTATTTTCCTAGTGTTCCTGTAATACTGAAATGGAGAGACAACATTCCTGTTGGTGTGACCTACAGGCTTCTCCCTAACTGAAGTCATAATGTCATCTTACTTCCATACAGGTTGAATGTGTGCAGGTGCTTTCCATAACATCCACTGGGGGATTGTTACAGACTTCCCTGTGTTGTGTTGGGACTCTGCGCAAAGCATATCATGTCATGGATCCTTCCACTACTTACAAGGGGCTTTTAAAAAAAGAGAGAGCTACCTTTTACATGGGCAGATAATGACAGGACAAGGGGGAATCATTTTAAACTGAAATATGAGAGCTTTAGATAACGTGTCAGGAAGAAATTCTTTACTCAGAGGGTAGCGAGGCACTGGAACAAGTTGCCCAGGGAAGCTGTGAATGTCCCATTCCTGGAAGTGTTTAAGGTCAGGTTGCATGGGGTCCTGAGCAACCTGGTTTATTGAGTTGCATCCCTGCCCAAGGCAGAGGGGTAGGGACTAGATAATCTTCAAAATCTGTTTCAACCCAAGTCTTTCTATGATTCTATGATCCTCCCTCTATGGGATATTTCCAGGCCTTCCAAACAGTCTGACAGCTTAAGGGGATGTACACTTTGAACCGTTATTAGAAGATCAAGTACTCAAGCCTTAAAAATGTGTTAGACATTTTCTGAGGATAAGGAGGGGAAAAAATTCCACCAACCACCTAATCTCACTGTTCTCACTTACAGGGAGCTCATTTTGTACTTTCCTTCATGAGCTTTTTGTAAACTTGAACAAGATGAGTTTAATTTTCCTCTATAGTTAAGATTTTTTGTTTTCCTGCCCTTCTTGTCTCACTCATCCAAATAAGTCCTTTCCTTCTCTTTGCTTCTGAGTCTATAATGCCATGGCAACAAAGCTCCAAATTGAAAGTTTATTTAAGTTCTGGATGGTAAGTGATGGAGTCCTGTTTGGGTTACAGGGTTATTTTTTGCTGGTCTGTGATGTTTTGACAGTCAAAGTGAGTTTCTCAACTGTTTTGGCATATACATTTTAGTGGGTGAATGATCTCTGCATGCTTGGGAAGTTTAGCAGTAGACTTCCTGGTTCTGTGAGATAAGCTGCCACCTGCGGCAGGTACTTTGATGCAAAATATTAAGCCTGTTGGGGAGTTGGGGACTTTATGACTCCCTCCAAGTACCTGAGAGGAGGTTGTAGTGAGTGTTGGTTTCTTCTGCCAGGTAACCAGTGACAGGATAAGAGGAAATGGCCTCAAGTTGCACCAGGGGAAGTTTAGATTGCATATTAGGAAAAGTATCTTCACCAAAAAGGTGATCAGGCATTGGAATAAGCTTCCAGGGAAGTGGTTTGAGTCTACATCCCTTGAAGTGTTCCAAGAATGTGGCATTTGGTGACATGGTTTAGTGGTGAAGATATCAGTGTTAGGTTAATGATTGGACTCAATCCTAGAGGTCTTTTCCAACCTTAATGATTCTGTGGCTTATGTGTGTTATGAGTCCTGCTAGCCAGAAAGGCCTTATGCTTCTGAAAATGTGCTGATGGCAGTAAGGCTTGAAAGACTCAAGCTAAGGAAGATGAGTTATTTGCTATCTTCTTGGTCTTTCCATATTTTTCTATTTTTTCTATTGTGAAAATATTTTTTTTCTTCTTTATCAGTGACTACATTCTGAACAATAAAATTGATGCAGGCAGAAAGATAATTCAGAAAATTCAGATTTACCAAATTAAACTGGGTTTGTCCATTCCGCTTTATCCAAACCACTATAGTAATTAATTTATTATGGTTCATAGTATACAATTCACAGTATACAATTCATAGTGATGGAGATCATGCAAAATCACCTGTAAAATGTGATGGAAATCAAAGTCAGACCAGAGAAAAAACTAAGTGTACATTTCAATAGCTCTACCAACTAGATTTGTTGTATTTGTTTAGCAACCAAAGTGCTATTTGTACTTAGAGTATTGAAAACAAGATTTACGTGAAATGAGGTTTACATTAAACTGTTCAGCAGGTACCTGTAAAAGGATTAGTCCTTCTTTTTTTCAAGCACACGTATTTGTGACGATGATCCAACACAATATACATGCATATTTTGTGAGCTAGAAGATAATAGTGCTGGAATTAATAATGCTGCCTGTAGTGTTGTTTTTCTTAATTTAACTGTGTCTTATGGTTATCTGGAACTTCAGTTTTCTCAAGTCCAATATCATTGTGCTGTCTACAGTTTTAACTGACGTGGAAACAAACACTGATGATTTCATTTTTTATAAATTTCATTAGCCTTTTGGAATAGAGTTCTCTTTATATTTGGAACAGGTAGGGAAATAACTAGTAAAAGGCTACCTGAAATGTGATATAGATACCATTTGTGGTATGAATGCTACACCAAGACAGCTTGCTGACACTTCCTGAACTTTGCATTGCCGGGTGGGAAGGGCTCTCCTTTCCCTTAGTGGTACCTGAGAAAAGGAGTTTGAAAACTGCTGCATTATAAGATTATTTTTTCCATATAAAACGTGGGTTGGAAATGTCCAGTGCTTTGTTTTCCAACATTATTTAATTTATATACATTACCTTAAAAATTTGAAAAAAACCTAAAAATAATCCCTACATGGTCATGCAGCATGCGCCTTCAAATTGGTTTCAGAGATGTTTTTAATACCCATCTCTGTACTGAGTTACTACAGGGTCAGGGCTTCAGGGCCAGCTGTGTCATGCACAGCCTGAAACTTGTTAAATGTACATCTAAATCAAAGCATGTCATTGTGAAGATCCTTGTGACCACTGAACTGTTTTCCTCATTGCTCCAGCTAGACCATGGAAACTTTACAATTTTCCAGGGCTTTGCAGAAGAGCCAGGGATATTTGGCCCATCATGCCAGTCCAGTGTATGATTCTGGAGCCTTACTCACTCATGTAAATGTACAAATCGGAGGAGACATTGGTGTTGAGCTCACAGTAATGCAGTCTTTTCCTTGCAGCTGTCTTGAAAGATCTCTGGACATATTGCCTTCCACATTTCATGTCCTGTACAGGTCCTTGACAGGGATCAGGATACTTCCGAAGTAGCTCATCAGCATCTTTGAGAAAACTTCCAAAATGCATTTGGAGCACTGGATAGGTACTGCTTATTAAAGCCATCTTACTCAGTTTGTCTGTCTTTTATTCAGTGCCATCCAATTTATGAGCTCCCATCACTGCTAATCAGTTATATTTCAATTTTCTTAGTTCACGTATGGACATAAATTCTGTTAGTTACACAACTTTTGAAAAATTTTGTGCTGCTTTGCTCTGGAGTCCCTGACAGAAACAAAATAACATAACCAGTAACACAGGAAAAATATTTACATCAGAAATCTTTTCAAAGTAAGAGAGTTTTGAGCTGTAAGAATATGGTCCAACTAGAAGCTTTATTACCACTAAGTTTAAAGCCTTGAGCTTGAGGATTGCCGGCAATGGCAAACCAGGCAGTTGGATGCCATCTATTGCAGCTACAAGTTTTCTACAAGTTTTGTACTCTTTTTGTGTTTTTGGTGGTATCTTAGTGTAAAATTAATATACATCTGATTTTAAGAGAGGGATGCATATGAAAATAGTAGGTCTCAATAGATTTGTGATGCATAGATATGGTTAAATATAAAATAAATTATATTACTTGGAAAATACACTTTAGACCATTATTTTTTCCAAAACTTGTTCCATTGCTTCAGCATGTATAGTTCTTGCTTACTTGCTCTTGCTCTCTCCTTAGCATTACAAGAAAGTGTTTTGAATAGCCTTTGATCATAAATTTGATTCCAGAGAGCTGTCTGCTCTGCTGACTTATTTTTGCCTTATTTGGTGATTTTTGCAGTTCACAACTCCACGAACTGTTGAGCTCCCTGGTTTTTCAATTCCTAAAGCCAAATGACAGCAGTTCAGTTCAGTTCCTGACCGAAAGCTCTGTGGAATCAAATTACCTGGCGTGCAGTGACGCTGCTCGGGTGTTATTTCCATTCTGGAGGGAATGGTGCTGGTGACTGCTGTAGGTGCTGGTGAGCAGAGACTTCATTTTTTGATTAAAGAATCACTGCTTTTTGAGGGAAAGGAAATATACTTCAGTCCCATCTGAGGAAAGTTATGGCATTGTCTTCTGTGCTCTCATGGGTTCCCTCAGAATCAGATTAGTATGTCTCAGTAGAACAAAAGTATGAATGTGATTTTGAAGCCAGACATTACCTCTTGTATTGCTTGGCATCAAAGCCATGGGCTCCTGCAGGCAAGTGACACTGGTGAGATAAGAGTGGGAGGTACATGTACCCTCTGGTATTTGCATTGGAACTGCAATAAGCAGCAGAGCATGGCTGGTCATGGGGGCCTGGAGTGCAGCAGCCGCCTTTGTGATGTGATGTGAGGTGTGGCCAAAGCAACCAAAGGTCACCATTCATTTTCCAGGGGTCTGGGATGCTGGGAGCAAAGCAGAGCGTGGCATAGTGCCATGCAGGGCAGGCCTTTGTTAGCCTGTTATGTAACGTGGAAGTAAAACATAATGCGGTTGTTAAATAATGCAGTCATTAAATGCAGACCTTTGTTCCTTAATCAGAGAGTCGTGAATACTCTAGCTGTGAGTCTGCCTGGCTCTGGAGTTCTTAACTGTGTTTGAAAAGCCTCAGTCAGGACCTTATAGAGCTTTAAAGGGCGGGGGAGGCTTGACGATCCTTCTTCAATTGTTCATAAATTGTATTTATTGGAATCTTTCTGGAAGGTTTCTGTGGCACATAGATTTTAGTCTTGTATATTTTTTTCCCCTTCATTTTTGAGGGCTAGATACTGTAGGTTTTGAAACTGATACTCTGAACTTTCTCATCAGAATGCAGGGCTTTAAGAAAAGTGCCCATTATTGCACTGTAAAACTTGGCAGCAGTGTGTTGCAGGAAATGGACTAATTGGGGAGGAAGGAGCTTTCTCACTGTACTGCCACATTGTACACCTTGTCTGACACATTTTGCTTAGTTTTGTTTGTCTTCTTTTAAGGCACTAAGTATTGAACTTCACAGAATACTAGATTTTTTGATGAATCTATCATCACATGAGATGAATCTATCTATATTAGGATAATTATGGATAACTTGCGTTATTGTGCTTCATTTAAATTTTATATAAGAGTATTTTCTCCCTGGGTAACAACTCGTATTATGAGTAGCACATTAGATTTAAAAAAATATTCTATGTTTCATACACTAGAAAATTTACATAGTACAAATTATACAGAGGTTATAGATAATACTGTTGACTGCTGTGACTTGTGGCCTGTTAACTTTCCTTTGTCCTTTTTTTAGTGGGTGAGTTATATTATTAAAATTTAAATAAATGCAGCTCATATGTACATTTTTAATGTCAATGAATATATTTCTTGCCCCCAAACCCACTAAAATGGTAACATAGGTTTTATAGTCCAAATTCAATGTTACTGCTTTTTTAAATTAACAGATAGCAAATTGTTGGAAATAAAAACTCCATTTTATTAGTATGGTAAAATCATTCACAGGTATTGCAAACCAGAATGTATTTTTATTTTTTTAGTTCTCACTGCTAGCCTGTATTTATAAACACCTAAGATCCATGCTGCATGTTTCAAGTCTGAACCGATTAAATCAATGTGACACGCTGAGGCTGGGCCAAGTCTTGTCTAATCAGCAGTCAGCACTGTTGCTCTGGCATGAGGCTCCCAAAAATAGAAACACAAGAAGTCAAACAAGTGAGTGGAAGGGCACTAAAAGAAAAAGTGCTGCTAATTCCACTGTTGACTTTCTGTCTAATGGATTCTTGTTCCCAGGCCACACTAAGTAAAGCAACTGGCACGGGGTGTATTCTTGCAGATGGCTCAGCAGTGACACACGTGGCCCAGCTGGGTGACAGGTGTTTGATTTGTGTTTAACAAGTACCTCACACAAGACAGATTTTTTTCTTTTTTTACAGATACTGAGAAGCTAGTCAGCTAATGCTTTTTCTTCAGAATTAACACCCCTTTCACTACGCTCCCTTTCGATTGTGAATGACAGTTCTGATTGTCCCATACATGTGAAAATAGCATGATGTTACTTTGAAATAAGACACTAAACAGGAGAAATTAATTCATAATTAACTTTGTTTAATAGTTGTAACCTGTTACCTTTACACATGGAAGATGCACAGCATAATATTTGTAGCTATTGACAATAATATCTCAAGAAATAATTATTTAGCTTTCCACTTTGCAGAATGAAAATTCACTTTAAAAGTATATACGGAAGGAGAGTGCCAGACTTCTGGGTTGTGGCCATTATAATCTGTGTTAGCGTGTCTTCCAATAACATGACAAGATTTTGGGACTTTCTCGGGCAGGATAGCACAAACCTGGAGTAAACGAAGTTCCCTGTCCAGTGGAGCATACAGTATTGATAGAGGTGCACCCAAGGCCACGAGGGAAGACCAAAGGTGGGAAGCTATTTAACAGATGGGAAATGTGTACAATGCTATTCCTTAATGCATTTTTGAAGCTTTGTTGTAAGCTGCATTACAATACACTGCATAATTGGAGAGAGATTGTCTCAGTGGTAGTCTGGGCGGTGGGAGGGGATTGGTTTTGTTTTAATGAGTAGAAGACATTTGTTAGTCAGTGCCATGATAACAGCTCTGCTAGCAAAGGCAGCAATGAAAATAGAGGAGTAGCAGGATGATTTTGCCAATCATCTTTGATTAATGGGAACCTGTATGGGTAGGATGTGTAATGTAAGAGTTGCTGTGGCCAGTTTGTCTTCCCCACCCCATTTCTCCATATGTTGGTCTGAGCACTTTTGCCTTCTGGTATCAAATCCATGAGTTGGAAAAAGGTAAGACTTCAGGATCTATTAACAAAAATGTGTGACTCTTTGCAATGACAGGGTTATAATGCCTGCGTTGTCAAATAGCCAGAAGAAATAGCACCCTCTAGAAAACACTGTGCTGGCAGTACTTCTGCTGAACCACGGAAGAATGAGAAAGGAATGCAGCTGGAGAAATGGATGTCAGAGTATTGTTGATTCTCTAAATAAACTTCAGGCTTTAGCAAGAGGATGGTTAAAAACTCACACAAAAAGCCTGTGTCTGTCACACAGCAAATGAGCTGCTTTCTGTCAGGCATCCCAGGTGTAATATGAAGAGTAAGCTAATAAGCCTCAAAGAGGTTAA
Organism: Drymodes brunneopygia; assembly: GCA_013400955.1. Classification (NCBI taxonomy): domain Eukaryota; kingdom Metazoa; phylum Chordata; class Aves; order Passeriformes; family Petroicidae; genus Drymodes; species Drymodes brunneopygia. The sequence goes on along the minus strand of VZTZ01022866.1, from coordinate 384,909 downwards.
AAAAAGGCCTGAAAGGCAAAATTACAGCCCTACTGGGCTGAGATGTTACCATTACCCACAGAGGTGCTCAGAATTTATAGAAATGGAGACTTATCTTTAGGGAGCAGCTCCAGGGCTCCTGTGCTGACAGCAGATCTGCTAATCCCAGATTCACAGGTTAGTCTAGGTGAGTTGGAGTACTACATATGTGGTTGGTATATCCTCCTAATCTGTCTCCAAAACACAGTAAATGTCGGAAAGCACAATTTTGGAAGTGAGGTGTTTCTTGGGAAAGCCTTAAAAACCTATGTGTAAGAGGACACCTGGAACCTGTGTCCTGAACTGCTTTATTTATCAGTGGTTGGAAAGAGGTTGGCCACTACAAGCGTACAAACAATATGGCATTTCAGAAACAGTACTGATAGAAGTTGCTTCTTAGATTAGAAATTTCCATCTATATGCAGTTCTATTTATTTCTGATTCGCCCTAAACAATTACTTTCTCTGCTACGTTTTTGCATTTTATATCTATGTGGTTAAATATTGAAATGAATATTTAATGGTCTGTGGGAACAACTTTTTCTAGTGTAAACTTACATTTGTACTAGTTAAGAATCTGCCTCCCAAATCTTCAGATTATGGGATGATGATTATGATGATGATAATGGTTCTCTAATAAAGAATATCTTCTGAGATCTAAGAGTTTGACCAATGCTGTTCACATTCCTAATAGAAACCTGAGGGTTCAACTATTATGTTGAGTAAAATAGTCATAATATATTATATTATTTTTTTAAATGCCTCAGCAATATGTTCATATTGAATAATGCTTTTTAACATTCATTTAGCATTGTTGCATTTCAAATGTTATTTGAGCAAGGCCAATTAGATTAATTTCCAGTTCTGTTGAATCTTTAATAGGGTTTATATTTGCTTTAACACCATGTTATGGTTGGATTAGTAATAAATTAGTAGATGGTGTGTAGGTCAGGCAATTTTCCTTTTGACAGATCTGCTGTAAGGGAAAAAACATAGTTGCAATAAACTTTCTGTTGTCCACAGGTATAGGATCACTTGAAACTTTCTTAAACTGTGTTGCTTCAGATAATGGAAATATCAAACTGGCTAGAGTTAATTTTTTTAAATGTTCCTCTGTAAGAGATAATAGTTCTTTTTTGAGACTTCTTTTCAGCCAGAAGCCTATTTGTATATTCTCACTGCTCTACAGGAAATGTTCTTGTGAATTTTGTTTGCTTTTTTTAATGTTCTGTGTATGTTGTAGATCAAATTAACTGGATTGTTATCAAGCCCGTGTTTAATTTGTGTCTGCACTGCATTTTTAAGTTGTCAACTCTTCAAGGACATGCAATAGCAGTGAATACCACTTGTATTTGCCAAAGGCATAAAGAAGATCTACTGATGGCAGAGGCTCTGCCTCTGCTAATACTTTTTTGGTGGCACAGAAACCAGTCCTTGACATATGTCCCAAAGTCTTCAGCCAGTTTATTACCAAAGAAAAAAGGAAAAAAAAAAATAAGGCAGCATACCTGCCTGCAGTTGTGCATGACAATAAATGGAGTGAAGCTTTCATCTTTGGTTTTTCAGAACAAATTCTCTGACTTCTTCTGTTGGGTGGAAATAATTTGTGGGAGGAAAACATAGGAACAAACTTTTTACTTATGTGCTTTCTGTATTAAATGTTTTATGTGTTTGAATATAGATGTGCTTTATGTATTTGAACATAGATATTGTGTGAGTTGTGTGCTTTTTAAGGCATGCTCATAGCAAAAAAAGGAAACAATGCCAACTAAAGAGAGAGCAGTCTGTAGTAAGGAGTCCTGTGGCCATGTTGTCTGAAGCTCTGAGCTGCTTCTGACTGCTGACCCTTTAGTCTGAATATCAAGCACCAAAACCTAGATCTTCAAGTGTTGTTTAATTTGGAGTATATTAACATCCAATTGCCTGAACGGATAGGCAAGTCAGTCTTGTCCCAAAGGTAGGTAATAGGAATTGATAGGAAGGAGGAAAAATTGGTGCCTTCTGAACTCAGTCCATATTACACTATGCAAATAAGATCAGTAGGGTTATTGCCATTTGCCTTTCTCTTGAGCAGTTACTTAATATGAGTCGTCTAACCTACCCTGACCCCCTCGGGCAAACCATGGTGAATCAGCTCCACTGGGGCTGCTGTGGAAGCAGGACAGAGGAAAGGAAATGAACCATTTACCCATCACAAGCCCTTCTTCATCAGGTTATTTTAAGGGAGGATAGTATTCTCGCTCACATGGATCAAGTTTGCATCAAGGATAACACTGAGCAAGTACTCAGGAAGTGCTGGTATCTCAGCAGTAACCAAGAGGGAATGAAAGGCTTGGTAGGTGCAGTGGAGCCAAAATGTCATAGTGTTCAGCAGAAACTTCTTGACATGACTAATCCAGGAAATTCATGGGGCAAGTTTTAATAAATTTCTTTTGAATGTATTTTCATGCAACTAATATTCTATCAGGTGATCCTAACCATTAACAGGAGCCTGTTCAAAGAAACAAGGAAATATTCCAGTCGGCTAAGAAAGGTGTCATATAATGGACTGTAATTGGTGTGGGATTTTTATCTGCTCAAGGCCAAGCTCTGCCCCTGCTGGTGGCTCTGCACTAGCTGGGTACGTGCTCCACTGGGGAGGATGCTGCTCAAGCCCACTGACAGTACGTTGTTGAACATTCCGCTCCATTTCTGCAATGCTAAAAATAGTTGCCCTCATTTTAAAACACCAGGCTATTAGATTATTCCAAGGGTCTGGCATACTTAGACTAATGGAAGGCACATATCCATAAATTATCAAAACACTAAGTAGTGTTTGACCGTGCTGATTTTGCTTCTATTAAGATGAATTTCTTTGCTAGTAACCCTGGAGTATCAAGTCTATTTTGTAAATCAAGCTACTGGCAGCACCCCAGTAAATTTAAAAACAAAAATGATTAGTTTTTGTATTGAGAATAGAGAAGCATCTGACTGCTTCTTGGTGGCTGTGGTTTTTGTTTTTTTAATTTCAGAGAATCATGCCTGAAAAATGCTTAAAGTATTTCACAGTAATTGTTCCTCTTTCCCAGCCTTGAAGAGAATCTCATGAAGTTCCAGCATGTTAGCCGTTATAAATCTTGTTACTGCCTAAAATAGTCCAAATAGCAAAACGCATTCCAAGTGATTGATAAAAGTTTATTTCAACATTTGGGTTTTTTGGTTCCTTTTCTTTTTTTTCCTTTTTTTCACTTTCTTTCCCTTTTTTTTTTTTTTTAATGTGTTTAGATAATGTGATTCTTAATTCATTTTTTGCTACCATATCATTTGGCAGTACAGGTAACAATGCTCCTGATAAAGTTCATATAATTGTGTTTTAAGATAGCCTCTCCTTTTATTCTTTTAAATTGTTTTAGTGTGAAAGTCCTTTATTTAGAGAGTGGAAATAGCTACATGTTGAAGTAGAGGTTTAAAAACTGATGTAAATGCATTCTAAGAAGGTTGTTAAAGTCATGCGTACAAAGCATCTTACTCCATCTTCAAAATTCTTAGGTACAAACAAAGTCTCTAATTTTACAAGGTGTTGGAATGCAATTATAGCCTGAAAAATCAATAAATTATAAATATATTAAGGACTGTGTTTATAAATACACTGCAAATTTCCAAAACAGTTAAAGCAATTACAACATCAATCATTTTACACTTAATAAGAATCAATACTGATGGTATTGATGTAAGAGTGTATTTTTGCATTGTTGTGTTGAAGAAATAATAATTTGTCGAGCAGTTATTAAACAATGCAAGACAAAAGACCTATGGCTTGTCTTCATTAAAAAAACCTGTGACTGTGTTTTGGGGGTGCTTTTCTAGTTTACAGGGATCCAATACAGCAGGAAAGATGAAATGTTATTATCTGGTAACAGACTATGAAGAATTTTTCACAATCCATCCTGTATATCTAGAGAAAATGAAGGGCTAAGGATTACTTGTAATGATTAATTAGATTTTTTCCCCAGCACGCTACCATGTATTGTTACAGATGGGAACTGGAAAGAAGATGTTGGAAACTGTGCCATGAGTGGAGTTACAAAAATGCCATTTTAGCAAGCTATTTTAAGATGTATTTTAATTGTTGTATGTCATGAGGGCTTTGTATTTATTTGCTTAATTATTTGTATCATTCTGATGAATAATCGTTCTTTTATTGGCTCTTTCTGTTTCTAAGAGAGACTGGAGTTTTTCCTTTGTCTCTGTTCTTTTTGCGTCTGGGAGGCATTTGTCTTCTGCCTGGCTTGGAATCAAACAAGTGAACTTTCAAAACTTTCTTTTGTTGCTGAATTTTGGCGTGATCAGAAAACTCAGTTGGGTGGTGTGCAAGTTACTAGGGCCAACTTCTGTCAAGGACATCAGATCCATGAATGGAATGGAGAAAGCACTTCATTTTAGATTCTTTTAATAAGTCTTCTAAGCTCCTATTTGAAGTCATATGAGCACAGATGAATTCTACCAGAATTTAGCTCAGTAACTATACTTTAATTATGACAAAAATTAATGTACTTCATGGTGGCATATTTCATGAATCTGTAAATGGAGGGTGGTTCTTAGCTTTGAGTGGAAGCCAGGTTCTCACTAGGTCTGTAATGATTTAAAACACTTTCCCTAGAAGGAATGGAAATGGAAGTGGAAATTACTGCAATATTTTATATTTTAATTCTAAATGAGATATTACTAGGCTTTTAACTGTACCTTTTCCTTGTAAAGCTATATATTAAATGCAGAATTGAATTGTCTATTGCTCTCAACTCACCTGAGAGTCTGTAGCTCTCAACTCAAGGTTCTTGATTTAATCTTTTTCTTTTGTTCCAATATTCCTTATTCAACTTTTCAGGAGGAAGTTTACTGTGTTACTCAGCTTGAATAGTAACCTTTTAAAAACATTCTTTATTTACAAAGTGTTTGGTTTTACTTATGCTCAGTTTCTGAATGTAACTTCTAAACATCTAGTTCCCTGAGTGGAATTTGCAAACTCCAATCAGATCCTTTATTTTCATGGGCAGTGTAAGGACAAAGTCATTTGGGAGTCAGGGGTGACAGCCAGCTGTACAGACGACTTACTTGACTCTTTTTTTAAAACATGGGTTAGGGGACACAGTAAATTAGCAGTGTATACAGAACATTCACTTGGAAAGTAGGGCAAGCCTGCCCGATTGCAGAGGATCAGGATTTGCATTTCTTCCTGCTGGGTAGGTTGGGCACTTGGAGATGAAGGAAAGATCTGAAACACCCCTTTGACCAGAGCCTAGAAACCAGCAGTCAGCCTTGTGCACACAGCTCCCTGCTGGACCTAATGGTTTAAGGGTAGATCCCCGTGTGCTCAAGTGCCTGATGGGTATTGAGGGGAGCGTGGAAACTGTGGTGCACTTGTTGGAGTTTTAGGTACTTGGGTAGTATGCAAGTGTCTTCTGGACTGTCTTCTTCAGAATAGGGCCTGAAATAAAGCTTGAGAAAGCTTTTCATGTGGTCAAGATTCCCTAAATTTTGTTGTTGTCCAGTTGTCTGAAGCAGCCTACGGCTGTATCTGCTGCAGAATTAGAGAACCTGTAACTGTTAATGGCCTATTATTTTGAAAGTAAAAAGTATATTACCCAAATACAAGGTAACAGACATAAACAGCCCTAGAAATTAATTCAGCTATTCCATAGAAAAGGAATGAGAAGCAATACATGTCTAGATGCTTTTTTTCCCTCATTTAGCTCAGTCATGAGTTAGGTCTGTAAAATGATGGCTGTGTACACTTTGTTTCAGGGGAAAGCTGGCTTAGTAAGTGCTCCTGGCAAACCCAGTCTTTCTGACTCCAAGGTAGAAGAGAAAGAAAACAAACACCCAAATAAACAAACAAAAGTTTCTTTCTAACTATTTGCAGTCTCAGCATCCTTTTTGACAGCTGTCCAGTATCTACAAAAATTGTACTTGAATTACATATCCAGTTTCTGAGTTATATAATGTGACAGAGGAACTTTACCACTGGCTTCTCTTTCAAAAAAATAAAAAAAGGATGTGTGGTGCTGTGGTACAAACCTGCTCAGCAGTATTTTTTTTCATTAAAAGCGATTGCCTAAGTCTTCAACCTGTACAGGTCTTTCCAAGTACAAGACTGCAGATTCAAAAACTTGAAATTTGAGAGTCTTGAGATCTCAGGCAAAATGAGGGGAGGAGCAGCACTTCTTCTGCTCTTTCGTTTTGATCTTTTGCTCCTTTTCAGAAGTGGAATATTGTAGGAAGGTCAGAACTTGAAAAAAGAGACATATGTATTATAGACCTTGCCAGTAATACTTGTTAAAATTGCCTCTTTTCGTGGTCAGATTTTTTGTTGATAGCAGCTGCTTTTAATGGCAAATATTTAGAATTAAATCTTAATGTCTGTCCAGCTAATTCCTTTTAGAAAATTGTAGGGGAAATAGCTCTACTGCTTCAACAAATTAAGAGACGGCACAAAAAATTCCCCATTATTTTGTTGTTATTAAAATTTCAAGAAAATATTCTGCAACATGACCTTGATGCAATTTGTGTATCTTTAGGGCAGATACTTCCTGTAATATAGCACAAGGGGAAGGAAGGAAGGAACTTATTTTCTGCAGATGAGGTAGCCAGCATTTTGTTCAGCAACAAGAATACTACAGTCTATCAATTTCTACATTCAAAGCCAGGATCTCACTGACTTGTTCTGTAGGTATATTTAAAACTCTGAAAATCAGGTCAGCAATCCTGCAGTGAGTATCAAGACAAGCAATCAATGATAGTCCATGAAAAACTTGTGTGAAATGTTTTGCCTAACTTAATATGAGAATTTTGCCACAGAAAGGAGAATTTAAGTCAGTCATAAACCGTTACTTTTCAAATTTCACTTTTTTATTTCTGCAGCATTTGTATTCTCTGAAGTTATCAGTGGCTAATACTGTTTTTTTTTTATATTTTCAAGTGGAAATTTCCTAAACTTCTTTACCTACATTTTGTTTATTATATTTCTTATGTTCTCTAATTTGGATTTTTTTTTATTCAAATATGTCCAAAAATATCTGGATTATTGCTGAGACATAAGGCATTAGTTGATCACTAACATTGGTACAGGCAAAGAACTGACTTGTTGAATAGAGGCATTGCTGAAAATGGTGGGGGGTAGACACAAGACTGAATTATGAGCTAACAGTGCCCTTTGACTGGAATAAAATAAACACATATTGGACTATGTAATTAAAACTACACCTAGCAGATCAGAGGGAGATATTTTCACTTCTTGGTGGTGCTGCATCTGGTATGCTGTATTGTGTTTGGGGGGTTCTCCACCCTCACTTCCACAAGAGATGTGGAGAAACCAGAGAGGGTACAGCAGGGAATTAGTTTAAGTTCAGGGGCCTAGAAAACAAGACATCTGAGGAGAGTTTCAAGGAGAAAAATTTGTTGAGTCTGGTAAAGTGGAAGGCAAGGAGTGATTGAAACTGTCCTGCAAACCTGAGGAGCTCAGCTGGTTAATGTTCAAGGACAGCTTCCTAAAACCCCAAGAACACTCCATATTGTTGTGCAGGGAGTTGAGTGAGTATGGCAGAAGGCCAGCATGGATGAACAAGATGCTTCTGACTGAACTCAGACAGAAAAGAAAGTAAACAGTGGAAGCAGGGATGAGCTATCCAGTAGGAACATAGAAACACTGCCAGAGCATGTGGTGATGGAGTTAGGAAACTAGAAACTTATCTGGAGTTGAAACTAATAAGAGAGTTTAAGGGCAGCATGAAGGGCTTCTGTTAAGTGCATCCATAGCAAAAACAAAGCTGAAGAAAATGTTGACCTGCTCCTTAATGGGGTGGGGGGGTATGGAAAAGGGTGAAAGTACCCAATTTTTTTTTTCACCTTGTTTTTCCCCCAATAAATTTTGCCCTCAGGCCTCCCAGGTTGCTTAAGCATGTTAGCAGAGAGTGTGATAATGAACCATTGCCCACTGAAGCAGAGAAGAGTGTTAAGGAGCACTTAAGGTACTTGGATGTTTGCAAGATGTCAAACATTATGCATCCAGGGGTGCTGGGGCAGCTGGCTGATGTCACTTCAGGGTTACTCTCTGTGATTATCAAAAAATGATGATGACTAGGGAAGGTCACTGATGGCTGGAAAAAAGCAAACATCATGTCTGTCTTCAAGAAGGATCCATTGAAGTGCAGGACAGTCACATCCACCTCTGTCCCTGGAAAAATTACGTAGCAAATCCTGGAAGGCATGTCTGAACAGAGGAAGGACTTGGAGGTCACTGTGAACAGCCAGTGTGGATTTACCAAGGACAAATCACACTGACCAACCTGATTGCCTACTCTGCTAAAATGACTGTCAGCGTGAATTAGGGGAGAGCAGTGGATGTTGTATACTTGGATTTCAGCCAGGCTTTTGGCTTGTTAGCTGTGTTGTGTGTCCAGCAGTTGGGTAAGAATGGGGGATCATAGAACAACCCAGGCTGGAAGGGGCTTCAAAATAATATCTGATCTGACCTTTTGCAAAAAAAGGAAACTAGATGAACTGAACAGAAATCATATACATTTGTAAATTATTTCAGAAATTAGCCTCTTGTTTTTAAGTGAGGCCATGGGGAAGTTTATTTCACTAGATACCACTTTGTATGCTTGGTCTTCAGCTTGCTTCTAAAATTGAGCTGTTGATTGTATGAGCCACCCCATCAAAAAATAAAAGCAAAAGGCAGCCACTGTAGGTAGGTGATGAAAAGACCAGAACTATTTGATAATTTATACTTCTGCACACCTCCAAAGCGTTGAATTTAATTCCCAGAGTACATGTACTTGAAAGATTTGATAAAATGCTGCTAGAAATTTTGCAAGTTATAGCCAGCTGTTCTAGTTAACCTCACTTAAACTTTAGACTTCTATTTAAGGAAATTACACTCTCTGAAGGGTGAAAGAACATTTAGACATTGCTCTGTCTAATTCTTTAAAAGAAATTTTAAAAAACACCATAAGCTTTCCTTTGGATATTTTCCACTCTTTTAGTCTACAGATGTATAAAAAAATGTGTGTTGTACTGAGGCCATGAGACTGAATTCTGAAGACTGGAAAAGACATGCAAACCATCTTCTACTAGATGATTCGAGAGAGAAAGAAAAAGTTTGCATTTTTTTAATTAGGTCTTTTTTGTGCTGTCTGTATATAATTTTGCCCATCTGTCTTCTTATATGCCTCACAAAACATGCAAGTATACATTAATAAAAACCTAGAGCAGGTGTTATTCTTGTCTAATGTAGACAGACTGCAGACTGCATTTGATGAAGATGTTAGCATAGTAAGATTGTACACTATGATCCTTTCTGAGCTAAAAGTTAGGAAATTAGAGCTGGAAAGAGCATTATAGCAGGCCTTTTTATTGAAATACCATCAAACAAAGAATTCAGTCTTTTGAAATAACCTGAGCTTGAGCTAAGAGTTTAAAACTCACCCCTTCTGTGTTTTCTTTTTCTTTGTTATTTGTTTTGGTTTGCTTTTAATACTTGGGTAATTGGATATGGTTTTCAAAGTGAAAGAAATTAGTTTTCTTCTCATAAATCGTATCTGTATATTTTTTCACTTGATCTGGATTGTAGACCTGTATAGTCGGCTAGTCATATTTAAAAATTAAAATGAAGGTATTAATAGGAATAAATGTATTAAAATTGGTTCTGCAGAAGAATAGAAGTACTGTAATAAGCAGGTCTAGAGTCAATAAATAGCTGAGAATTTTTAAAGCTGAGAAAATCGCTTAGGATGAATGGAAAAATAAATAACTCATATTAATTGAAAAAATATGGAAAGCCATATCATTTTTTGGTGGACATTTCACACCTTTTTGAATGAGAGATAATCAACATCTAAATTGTTTCATTTTTGTCTCATAATAAAAGTTCAGTGCAGTAAAATTATTTTAAAGAATACAATTACTTGAACAATGTTTGTTTGAGATTTGTATTTTATCCTTTTGTATTCCAGGGTGAACGTGGCTTTCCAGGTAGTAAAGGTGAAGAAGGTGAAAAGGTAAATTATTCTCTCCATATAATTTATTGGTTTAATAATATCATATATGGCAAACCAAGCAGAGCTTTGTTCTGTCTATCTTAACCCTTTAATTAATAAAATTCTTAATTTTTGTTCTCTAAATGCTTAAGAACAAGAAGTTCTTTGTGTTTACTGAGTGCCACCAGGGCTTCTTATTTTAGACTTTTTTTTTTCCTATAAGAAAAGGTTTTATGAGGAACCAACAGAACCTCTGCAGTGGCAGGAAATAGTTTAATAGCTTGTATTAAAATGGAAGCTAAACTGGCCTTATGGAAGGCAGCCTTGGCTGATAGAATGCCAGCACTGGGTGGCATTAGATGATGCAACAGTTCAGTCTCCACAGGTCATCAAAGGCAAGTCAATGTGTGTTGGGGGACAAGTGGAAGGAAGAGCTGGATATTAGCTTGTCTAATAGAGTTAAAGTAACAGTGGTGATAGTTTGAGGTTGCAACTTCAGTTCTTAACCACGTTCAAACCTGTTTGCTGGTTTCTCACTAGTTTTGGCTGGTTTGGATTAGGCAACCTGAAAACAGTGTCTTTTCTTGAAACATAGGTATTTTCTCTGTGCTTCAGCCTGCTGTCTAAAAAGGGTGCAGAAAAGCATTTCTGCTGAATTTATATTTCATAAAGATGAAGAATGATAGAAGCTGCTATTCTGGCAATATTCAGACTGATGAAAATAGAGAGTCGGTGGCAGCTTCTGAATTTAAAAAAGTGTAATATATTTGTGAGTTAGGCTGCTTTGGACATGGATATATTCACTCACCTATCATACCTCTTCAGAAGTGTCACACAGCTTTCCAGTGTTCATGTATTAAAGAAAGCATGCTATGTATTAACAGAATTGAAGCAGATTTAAAATGTGGAGGTTTTTTTAGGAGGAAGTATTCCAGTAGCCAAGAAGGAAGAATTATCAGAAGTGAAAACCAGCATCCATAGCAACTAACATTTATAATGTGAGGATTCAGCCTCTGTAAAAAACCACTTGTCAAGCTTGAGTGTTTGTAAGTCCACTGACAGATCTTATTTCCTCGGTAGTATCATTATTCATCAGTTCTGAAGGGCTTGTGGATTTTTTTTCTTTTTTTTTTTTTTTCTCCCCATAATTGCTCTGCAGCTGTGCTCTGCGCTCCTTGAGTTTTATGAATAAATCGTGTTTGGGCACAGGCACATGGTTCCAGCTGTTGCTGCCACTCTCTTCCCTTGATTTCCCTTATTTTAAAGCAGAGATAAAATGACCCAACCACTGGTAGTCGCATTTTTCTTATGTGGAAGCTAAACCAGCATGCTTAGACCACTTTTTTTTTCTTTTCGTCTCTTAAATTTAGACAATAATTAAAAGGCCCCATTTAAAAATGCTTCCAGTGTTTATTATTATGTTTATTATTATTTATTATTAATGTTGCATTCAACTCCTCTTCAAATTAAGGGTAGAAGGATCTTTATTTACCAGTCATCACTCCAAAAATAGTTTGGGCTAGTGTCATCAGAAGTTATACATGATATTTGTGTGGGAAGTGTGTTTTTTAAGGTTATGGGAAGTAGGTTTTGAGCAGTTACTCAGTTCAGCTTTAATTCAAATAATTGTTGAAGAATAACAATGTAGAGTTTCAGCTACTAAACTCCAGTATAAAAAATTTTCAACACATTTGTATTTTAACATAGCAGAACAAAATGAAATAGTTAAACTAATTTGTGTGTAACAAGCATGATTACAAAGCCTGAAATGGGAAAATTTTTTATTACTGAAAATTCTGCCTCATTTTGCATATTAAGGAACAAAATTTTTGCACGCTCTATTTTGTATATCACCTAGGGTGGGACGCAGATACCTCAATGTGGGACATTTCCCATTCCAAACTCTCCACAGAAGTGCATGGAAACAAACCATCCTGTACTTTTGGTTTAGTGACCCTATCATTCCATAGGATTGAATACCTGAAATCAACTCAGTCTTACACCTCGTTTCATCAAATGAAAATAGTGTTTTTTATATTAGGTTTTGCCTTGGCAGGACAAGCCTTGGGGACATCAGAGAGACAGAGACAGCTGAGGTGACAGTGTGGGGTCATTTGTACATTACAGTTATGGGAAGCATCTATAATGTAAATTATTGAGGGAAATTCCTTTATGTTGTTTAAGGGTTTCTCTGCCATGCTTGGTTCTTCTTGAGGAATCCAAAAGTCTTGTCCTGCTTTTGGTCATGGTTGAGCTTGGTTCTCTCTTACAGAAGTGAGTTGTGGTACATGAAGTACAAACTGTGTATGCAGGTGTTACATTGCAAGTTTTCCCTCCAGGGCAAAATACTCTCACTGTGAATTTGTTTTAATTCTCCTTTGTATTCTGGGTTTTTTTTTGTGTTACATAGATAATGACATTCTTATATGATAGTCTTATAACTGCAACAAAACATTGGTTTACCCTTTTATAGCGTGACTGAAAACGTATATGCTGAGAGCAGTTTTAATTGGTTGGCTGCCAAGTAGGCAGACTGTATCATGAGATCTGTTCTCCTTCTAATACTGCTTAGAATCTTAATTTTACAGTATGGGATAGAAAATATGACTATTTTATTTCATGATGATAGGAAGTCAGAAGGTACTGATAATAACTAGAAGAAAGCTTTAAAATCCAGAATGTTCTTGGTAAATCAAAGATGTAACCTGAAAAGAAATGGGATCTAACAGAAAGAGTAAGTGCAAGGAACTCCTTGTAGGGGAGAATCAATCTGAGCTGCAAAAAACCCAAATCAAGTAATATCTACGCAGAAATTAAAATCTGAGGATTATTTAGATCAGAAGTTGAATACTGGTAAATGAAATTGCAACTAAAAGACTTATACATTCCAAAGTGAAGGATTGTCTGCAACACTAATTTAAAAGTCCTATTAAAAAGTGGCATTTGGTGTTTATATGGCTTCAATTTTACAGATTTTGAAAGCACTGAGAATGACTGGTGCTCAGGAATGCAGAACCTTTGATCAAGAATTGCGTGATTGACTCAGTGCAGTCAGCTGAAAATACGTGAACAGTCTTCAAATACATAACACTGCTGCAAGGAAGAGAGGAATGGTCTGTTTGTAGTGCATGCAGAGCAGTGGGCTGGAAGTGCAGCAAGGAAGATGCTGTGTAGCCATTAGGGAAGGTTTTTTAATTTTAGCACTGTTGTTTATTACCAAAGTAATTTCCTCTTCCAGTGGTCTGCCCTTTTTATCCTGGTAACACAGAAGGGAATAAACTAAAGGCTTGCTTCATGAAAACACAGGAGATGAGATTATCTTAAATGACTTTGCCATTTTCTGTTAATAGCATCAAAATTATGCAAGTTATCCCTTACACTTATTTCTAATTCAATAAGCACAGAGAATGGCAAGACAGTTTCTTTTTGAACAGACATACTTATTTGTTTTTAATGTCCAGCTAATAGTTTTCTGTGATAGGACTGTAAAGCTCTGGAACAAGTTGCCCAAAGTGGTTTTGCAACAGCAACTTTTCCTTGAGGTTTTCAAGACAAGCCCTGAACAATCTGGCCTGACTAACAGGTTTGGGTCTGGATCTCAACCTCTGTAGGTTTCAAGATCTCAGACCTATCTTGAAACTTGCAGAGGTTGAAACCATATTTGTTATTACCTATTTTGATACTAGAAGTATGTGCACCACTTGGGAGTTGGAACAGACCCAGTGCCTGTTAGCTAGGTTGGAAAAGTCTTTTGAGACCATCGAGTCCAACCTATGACCTAACACTACTTTATCAACTAGACCATGGCAGTAAGTACCACATCCAGTTTTTTTAAATACTTCCAGGGACAGTGACCCCACCATCTCCCTAGACAGCCAATTCCAATGCCCAGTCACTCCTTCTGGGAATAATGTGTGTCTAATGTCCAGCCTAAATACCCAAATTAAACAAATAACCTCTAAGATGCCTTTTTCCTTTGTTAAATCTGTAATTAATTCTCTTTCCTCCTGGTTTTTACTTCGTTTGGTCACTCCAGTTAGTACTCTTTAACTAGGTACTCCATTTTTCTGTCATCTTGGCTACTTTTTTGGTTAGAATATTTATTTTCTTCAGTACACTTTACAGATAGGATTCTTCCTGTAAATGAGATAGAACACTGTGAATTCAATTTTCTGGGACACGTGAAACATGAACACTATATGGATGTCATTAACATTTGGCAGTATGTGTGGAACAAGTCTAAATTTTATTTGAAATGGTGATAGAAAAGTCAACACATTTGCAGGTTAATTATAGCTGAGCAAACATGACTAGTTTGTCACTAATAGATAATATTCATTTTGTGGAGCTGGGAATCCTAAATTCCTTGCCTTAGCTATTTCAAAATGCCGGTATAAAATTCCTGTTTATGTTTTAAGTCAGAGCGGCAAGGTGTGCTGTCATATAACAAAATCACTGGACTTGTTGATATCTCAGAAGACTCAGAGGTTGTGACAGTAGGAGGTTTGCTGTGCTCTGGAGAGGGACTCTTCAATTGCAATTTCACTGGACTGGCTGCTTTCTTTCATAAAACATATTCCCATTTATCTCACACTTGAACTAGGGGATTTTAAAAAAGTATGTCATTGGACCTGAGCTATGTAGCAGTTTATGTGCTGTGATATGCACTTATAAACACTTGATCTTTGGTAAAGTTATATTTTACTATAATTCTATGGTTAATATTTCTCAGTAAAATGATATTAATTTAAAAGTTGTATGTATTTGAATAAGGGAAAATTTGACAATAAAACCATAATGATAGTTATTTATTATTTCCAGAGTTTCATCCTCTTTACATTATATAATGCATGTCTTATTTGTGCTTTTCCTGTGTATTCATATGAGAAGAGAAGGACGACTCTGGGGCTTGTCCAGCCTAAATGTAGAAAAAAATTTCATCTGCCTAATCTTCTTCTAAGCGCAGGATGTTCTTTGTATATATTTACTATTTTCTGAAATACAATTTGAATTATCCCAGGAAATAGGGCTTCATCTATTTCCTTTAGAAGACAATTCCTAATAGATCTTAGTGTCAAGAAGATTTCCTGGAGGTTCACCATTTTCTACTTCATCCTATCACACCTAATAAAATACTCCTCTGTCTGTCTTCTATCCATTCAGAGCACACAAGGCTATAAACTTCCAGGGTGTCCCCAGGTGTAGTCTTTTGTTTCAGTCTTCAATATGCTTTTCTTAAATAAGCATAAGGAAATGAAGCAAGAATCAGCTTTCCTAGGTCTAACATGCTGATTTGAAGTTAGTCATTGTTTAGTGTTTCTAATATTTTAATGTCTGTATCATAAATTTCAGTGGTAAAACCAGACAGCTCGAGTACTGGGGAAGTTTCCAATTTACTTGAAAAATAGAAGCTATTGCACATAGATAGAAGACAGTCATGAACCTCAAAGGTCTATAGTTAAAAATAGTAAAAAACTACAGTTAAGAGAAACAGCAACACTGTGTATTAGTAGAGTGCTTCTATTCATGGGCTGTAGATTCTGCTAGAAATGCTTCAGTCTGAGCAAAAGATTAGAAGAGTAAATTCCATAAACTGCAAATCTTGGTGTAGCCATGGACACTACCTGTTGATCTTAATGTTTTTGGAATAATGGAAGAATGTGCAATTTGCATTACAGACTTAGGGTCCTATTCCCTATTTTGTTTGGATGTGAGTGAAGTTGGTGCTGAAAATTTGGCTCTTACCTGTGCTAACCATCTATGCAGACATTTTATTGGGGCAGGGAGAAGAATTTTTGAAATCCTTGAATTCCTGTTTCTGCAGGTAGGACTGAGTGCTTTACCAGCTGGCTATAAATATGAACAGAAATTTGCCATATTTGTCTCCTAATGCTATAACAGGAAGTGTGCAGGTTTTGTCTTTCTCGTGTTGTAACAATTTAGTCACCCCTTTGCATCTTCTTTTGGGTAGCATTTTAGATCTTTTATTTCATGAAGTCATGGTTGGTTAAATGTTACAAATTTTTATTTGGGATTTATTTCTGTTACCAAGTAGATCAAATATAATCAGAGATACTCTGGGGAAAAAGGGAAAGCTTAGTAATTCTACAGGAAGTCTCTCCCTGAAATAAATGCAGTCACGTTGGCATCCTAGTAAGCTAAATATTATATGGGCTTGTCAATTAGTTCTGTGGTATTTGGCTTGATCTGGCCATCTTCATACTGTTTAATGTTCTTGGCCTTTGAAACAGGCTTAATCAAAAGTGTCTGTTGGGAATAGACCTTAGCCTATGCTAACTTTTGAACTGTGTCTGGGAATTATATGAGGAAATGCTAATTGGACTCATTGAAATGTCTGCAAAAAACCTTCACAGCTGGGGTCTATCAACTAAATTATATAGATGACCAAGTTCCAGGTCCCAAGCTCTATCACTGTTTAATTTACTTACACATACCCATTTGGTCAGATTAAAGGTTTATCAGGCTCAGCATCCTGCTTCTAATGATGGACTGAAGTGGTGCCCTGGGGACAAGCATAAGGACAAAGTAAGCTTTTCTTAAATAGAGAAATAGTACTCTTCCAGTCTTCAATTATTTGAGACCGCATCTCAGCAGATGTGTTTTCAGTGAATTTAGTAGTCTTCAGTGGACTTTTCTCCCACTGGAATGCACAGTTTTCTCCTGGATTCCTGTGAACTTTGGGTATCTGCAATATCCTGTGGTGAGGAATTACACCATTTATCTTTGCGTTTGAAGAAATACTTCTTTTCGTTTATTTGAAACCTGCTTCCTCTTAATTTGATTTGGTGTCCCCTACTTCTTTTGGAAGGTTCCTGTTCTCCTTTTCAGTATCAATCGAGAATCAATAAGCTTCTACTACACATTCCTGAGCTGTCTCTTTCAAATTGAAGAATAACAGCTTACTTAATTTCTCCCACCATGAAAAATGTTCTGTATGGGATCATCCTTACTCGTTGTTTCTGGATGTTACTGAGTTCTGTTCCAGTGTTTAAAGATGGAAGAGACAAGAACTTCAGTCTCTGTTATAACGCAGTGAAAATCTTTGGTTTATTCTCTGTGCCTTCTTCTCTCCCCACAGGGACTTTTCTGTGAGTGTGGCCTCAAGATCTCTTGAACTGGCCATTACCAGTCACTGCATTTAGGAAGCTGTGTTTGTATTCACAGGTGTTATGGCTACATAGCAGATATAAGGATTTTACAGTCTTCATCATTTGGTGTATATCTACACTGAATTTCATTTGTCCTTTTGCTATGTTGTTTCATCTTATAATGCCTGTATTGAGTTTGTCACAGTTCATCCTCATCTGTTTTATCTTTTATAATTTGGTAGCTTTTGTGTACTTCGGAATCATTTTTTTTGAGGTTTGATTGTAAACACTCCAAGTCTTCCTGAGAACAAGATTAGTGGAAAACTGATCTTTGAAATACATAAATGCTGGTGTGGACTCTCAAACTCTTTCTGCCTTGGAATAGAAATGACAAGGTGTCATTTCTTGGATTAGAAATTTGACAGGTGTCGAGGGCTTTTGACATTAAAAGGAATCTTTATCTTAAGCTATGAAAATGGCCATTTGCACACATTGAGTACAATTGTTCAAAAGCGTCTTGAACTCTGATGATCTTTGTGGATTCTTTCCAACTCAGAATATTCTGTGATTCTGTCATTTACTTTGGTCCACAAAGTTCTCTAAATTCCAATTGATCCCACAATGCAGGAAGCTTCTTGCATGGGAGGCCCAGATGTGGAGCTCTGGACAAGAAAGCTCACGTGATGCTCTGCAGAAAGAGCTGTGCCTGTTCTGATGAGCCATCTGGGGTACCAGAAGCATTTCAGCTTCCTTAGGGGGCACTCTGTTGGGCTATGAGGTTTAATAGTGAGAGCAGAGTGCCGAGTCCTTTGGATGAACTACTTCCAGTAACGGTGGCTTCTGTGCCACCCAGGAGAGTCTGTGAAGACAAATCCAGAGATGGATGACTGGATGTCATTACAGCTATATATACCTAGAGAAAGCACTTGCTAGCTTGGAAACAAGGCTGTAAGGCTTTTGACTGGTAGTTAAAAAATGGTAATTAATTTAAAGTTAATGTAACAATTTTTACCTGTAACAAATTATGCACATTTTGCAACTGAGAACTGTTGCAGAGGATTAGTCTTTATGAAAAAGACTGTACTGATAGGTATTTAGTGAGAAGAAGCAATAGAATAATCTAATAAACAGTATTGATGCTGCAATATTTGAAAATAACATTTAGCATAAATTGCATACATGCTTATGGAGCCTTGCAATTCCTATAGTTTAGCCTCTTATTTTGAGACCCCTTTAAAAATTATTTTATTTAATATTTATAAAATAGGCATGAATGCAAGGATGTAAATTTGTAGATGAAATCACAGAATCATGGAATAGTTTGATTTGGAAGGAGTCTTAAAGCTCATTTAGTTCCAATCCTCCTGTGGCAGGGACATCTGCTACACCAGGTTGCTCAAAGCCCCATTCCAACTGGCTTGAACACTTGCAGGGTTTGGGCAACTTCTCTGGGCAGCCTTTTCCAGTCCCTCACTACCCTGATAGCAAACAATTTCTTTCTTTTGTACTATCTAAGTCTATCCTCTTAAACAAGTTTAAGTCAACAGGGTCTGTATATGAGCTTTTGCAATTTTGAGTTAGAGTTGTTTACAATGAGGAAGAGGATTAGAATTCGTGAACAATTTGATGAAAGAAGAAACAACAAAATGGTGACAGACACTGGTCACTGTAGAAGAGGAGATGTCAGAACTGTTTTCATTAATATACTAAAAATAGAACTCAGTGTGTGCATGTGAGCAGGGAAATCTTTCTACAACCTCTAAAGACAGATGTGTATGTTACTACTGAAAAGTCAGCAATATAGATCTTTAAGTATGTATAAGTCTCCAAAGAACTTTTTTTTCTCCACTTAGCAGTAGTTGATGATTATTAACTTAATACTGTCAATGATAAAAATTATATTCCTCCCAAACTCCTCCTTTCCAGTTGCTTCTTCCTATCCCAAGTGTCCCCGTGCTCTGCTGTTACATCTGTTTGTGTGATTCCTAGTAAAATAAACAAGTCAGGGAACTGTTTAGACCAAAAAAGTGCCTCTGTTTAATGGGTTTATATCCCAGCACATTCTGTTTCTCCAGAGTGGTATGTGGCTGTTCTTCAGCTACCAATGTATTTCAGAAGTATAGGCATATTTAAGTGAATAAAAGGTGCTGCAGATCTATACGGATGACTTTTGATGTTGGAGAAGCACAGTATGATTCTTTTTGGATGAAGCTACACTGAAAGATGTACTTTGGAAACAGGCCTAAGGTGCTGCAATTTCTAATGGCTCTTGAATTCTTGAAACCAGACTAAAGCTACTTCAGTGTAGCTTTGGAATGACTCCAAAAAAATACAGCGTTAACATCTAGTAGTCTGTGTCATTTTCTCCATAAATTGTTTCTTTTGTGCCACACTGTATGGTCATATGGAAATAAATAAAAAATATTTTGAAGACCTGACATAACATGACATGGAAGTCAAGGGTGTTAAGACTGTGCTAAAGGATCTGCACAGAAGTTCAAGAATGGTAAATTGTACAGAAGGATGTGGTAATGTAGCTGACTCAGTCAGCAGCTTTATGATGCTACTTTTTACACTGTGCTCATTTATCTTCTTTGTGTATTGTTAAATTTTAGTTTAAGAAACCAAAGAAACTGACTTAGAAGAGCAATAATTTGCAACAGCTGCTGAGAGTTTTTGTGACAGTAGGTGAAAAGCAGGTGAAGACTGAGTTGTCTTAGATGTCTACAGGGAGCATATCACTGATCTTCCTGGTATGGTGAGGCCAGTATATATTGTGCACAGATAAAGAAAAAGGCTTTATCCTGATACCCTTTTAAGTTTGATGTACTTATTGAAGGCTACCAGTAAGTTAAACTCCTGTTGTTGGAAGCTGGCCAGTAGATGCAGATTTCCCAGGGTGACTTTCTAAAGATAATTCCTGCCATTCAGTAGGCTGCAGATTTTTGTCGCACCTATTTATTCTAGACTCATTGACTTTTCACCCTTCACTGCTCAGTGTTTCAGCTAGAAGAGAAATATAATTGTTTCTATGGATGATACCCATAGAACCTATATGGGCTGATTGTACGGACAGTTGCCAAGAAAGTGGGAGCTGTTGATTTTGTTCCTCTCAAAAGGGGAGAAAACTTCCTGGATTAAATCCTTACGCTAAGTTTTGTGCACAAGGCAGAAATCTACTGCTTTTCTAATTATATTTTGAACTGACCTTAGTGAAGTCTGAGCAAGGTGCGTGTGTTTTGAACACAGGTAAAGTCTCCACCTTAGTTAAATATCCATTAGGAGACTGAACATAACATGTCTTTAAACTGTACCAGGGTCTGTGAGAGCTTTTTTGGAAGACCAGTTTCCTGGTCTAAAGTATGCATTTCTATGACCTTAATAAACTACATTTGTAGTCTAAGAAAAGAGAGATAACTGATACTGCTTTCTGTGTGGGCCTGATGAGCATGGTTAATAGTCACAGCTACAGAAAAGGCTATTATTCTGGCTGTCATGTGGCAGAAATAAAACTAGAGCTGCAGCCTTTGGCAGAAAAGACATAGCAGTTCATCAGCTTGTACCAACACTTGACGTAGCTTTAACCACCTGCAGAACATCTTTTAGAGTATAAATAACAATAGACATACCCTGCCAAAACCATGAAAGCATGTGTGTCTAAAAAATACTACATTCTGTGAAAGCAATACTATTTGTCAACTGCTGTCAAGAACAGATTGGCTTTCGGTTGCCTTACGAGACAAGCCCTGCAAAGAAACTAGTTTATTCCTCCTACGGAAAAATCTTCATTCAACACTAACACCAATCCTGTATAAACAGAAACCTCCCCACTAAAAGGCAGATAGAATTTTAAACAATTGTAGCTGCAAGTCAAACCCATTTCTAGTATTTACTTAAGAAATGGAAAAATAATCTTCTCATTAAATGAGACCGTTTTTTCTTTTGAGGTTTTAATCTATTGATAGATACACAAGATACTTAAGTTTAAAATTACTGGGAAGATCAGTAAGGGGAAACTGAGAGCCAAAGTCAGCTATTAGTTTTGTTCCTGAGCGAGGTAAGAACAAAACTGTGTAACAGCTCAAGGATTTCTGCAAGTTGAGACAGGTATTATGATTCCATTGTGTTAGGCCATGTACAAAGACTGAGTGGACTATTTATTTAATCCAAGGGTTATTGTAACTAAAGTGTAAGAATTAAGACAGAAGATGGATGCCTGCAGAACAACCAGACCTGCTTGGCTAATTAAAAAATAAATAATAGCAAAAATGATGCTACACGTATTGTGCAGATTTTGTGTTCATAACACTAGAGAAGAATTGGGTTGAAGGGAGTGGTTATTGTATGGGAATAGATGATACGACCTCGTGGAAGGCTTGCAGTGCCAAGCTGTGCACTGGGTCTTGCACATAGATGTCCTGATATTTAAGTGTGTGTGCATGTGAACCATCAAAGGATAAGATAAATGATGACCAGAGTTTCAACTATGACAATCCTAATGGGTAGGTGAGAGGAGGATGAGAGAGTATTTGTGAAAGTAGCCTGGATCAAAGTGGAAGACATGTAGAGGGATGAAAAACATTTTGTCTATTGTCTGGATGTGGATTGTAACTAAGAGACTCACTTCAAGATAATTCCAGTTCTTGCTGACCAACAGAATCAGTGCTTTTTACAGTGACAAAAAGAGGAAGCTTTCTCAAGTTAAAAATATTGAAAGAAATATTTAAAACAATTCAAACATAGATTAGATATGCAGTACTGGAAAGTTAAGACGTGCTCTTGGCGAGGAGTCAAGTCTGGATGTAACTGGTGACTCACAGAAATGATTGTTGATTTTATATTTGAAGATGAGATGAGCCAGAGACACTGTAGAAGGAGAGGAAAACTGGACCATGAGTGTTCCGTGTATGGCCTCTGCATGGAAAGATGCATGTATGAGTTGTCTGACTGAATTCAGGGGTCTTTATAGTTTGGAAAGCCTTTTGCTTTTGGATTATGAGGAAAGGTATAGCACAATAAATTATATGCAGTACACCAATTTTTAAACTGGAATGGTATTCTGTGCATAGAATTTATTGTAGAACTCCAACAGACAGAGTGAGTAAAGAATAGAATATCTATTACTATTCAGAATGATGTTGTGTTTTTAAAATATATTCTGTATCTTTCTGGGGAGTTATATTAGACAGCTGTTTGCACCCACTAAAGCCTTTGTACAGAAATACCAAGTAGGATTTGCAAATGAAGATCACCATGAGAAAGCTTAGTGATTCTTCCTTATAAACACATTTTACTTGACTGATGATACTTTCTGAAGAGAGTATTAATATATTCAAGTGAATGCTAAGAATACATATTATCTAGGAGACTGAAACTCTGCTTTCAGATTGTATAACCTAAAACATGAGCTATTTTTCTTATTTCTGTATATAAAACTTTAATATTGGGTTAAGAATTTTTCTTTCAAGTTAGGCCTGGGAATAGATGATCAAATAATTCCCATAAAGAGTGGAGTTTTGATTGTTGATTTTGCTAGTATTTTTCTCCTTGGCATTGAAAGGTTTAAAGGAAGAGAAAAATAAATTGAAATGGTCATGACAGCATGAGCCATGACAGGATAGCGTACAAAGCAAAGTTTTCAAAACACAAAGTCTGAATTTCCTGTGGCAGAAAGAAAAGCCAGTGTGAGCATCTTAAGCATGATTAGGACATTAATTATTTATTTTGGTATATTTATTATTGAAAAACAAACTAAGTGTGAGATTGTGATTAGATTTGCATACATCGTAGCAAGCAAGAGTTAGCCAAAATCTCAGTATTTTTTCTTGTGCTGGCTAATATCTATTACCCAGAAGGTGAAGTTCTGTCATTGTGTTCCTTTCACCTTAACAAGTCTCTTAGATAAAAAGGTGTTCTGTGTATTTTATCTTTTCCACTTACCACAGTACACCTTAATCCCTTTCAGTATTCATTTCATTAATGATGTTTAATAGTTCTGGTCAGCACTAGGGAATGTTAGGCAGTCTCTTAGATTTCCACAGGATAGGGTTACACTGAAGATAAGAACCAAAATGAGATTTTGTAAGGGACACATTAAGAGACCATAGGACTGTTCACTTGTGTTTTCAATGAGGCATTGCTGGTAGCCTTGCTGTGGCATTTTCTAGATGTGAAATAATAGAACTGGACATTATTTAAGGTTTAGTTCTCAATCATAGTTCTGTAGGCTATATTATAAAAATTTTCAACAAGACAGTGACTGAAGACACTATTGACTGCCAGCATGCCATGGAATTAATAGACTGTTCTAGAAATCAGTGTTTGTGGATACTGCGATGGGAGAGTTGAACTTTCATGAAGAGTGTATGAGAAAGGAAAGTACACCTAAGCTACTGGAATGAATGTGGATACAGTCCTTCAATCTAAAGATGTTGCTAGCTCTTCAGAATAAGTTTATCAGTGTACTCCTATTTTGCCTGTGTTTCTTGGTTTAATTTCTATTTTGCTGTTCAGTATCTCTGAACTCATTTTATTCAATCATTGTGCTTGGCAATAATGGCACACGGATAGAGCAACCATCTCAGTCATATTGTTATTCTACATATTGCTGGCATTTGTATTTATGTTTATTTGTGTTTCAACACCTTCATGGAAAAAGGAGACTTTGTTAAGTGAGACATTTTGACTCCTTTAGACATGTATCTGCAAACACAGCAATCTTTACTTAGCAAGGACATCATCCTAAGAAAAGCTGAAACTATTTCGACTTGTGTCTTTGACACTTTTTTCAAGAGGGCAATCATGGCAGAGCCCAGGAATAGTTGGAAGGAAATGTTATCCTGGAAGAGTATTCAGGGTTATATCTGCCTCACCCACAGGAAGACACACATACAATGGAGTACCAAGTCTGCTCAGAGCATTCTCAAGCAAAATCTACAGTTAAGGCAAATTGATTCTAATCTTAGATCATTACCATACTTCTCTGCCTTTTTAACACATATTCCACCCTCCACACCCCATTTGGCTACAAATGAAATCTATTATTTGTATTATCAGTATGGAAACCTTGACGTCCCATTTATAGCATTTTTTCCTATATTTGAGATCGTTCAGCATGTCCTATGTTCATTCTTTCCTCCTAACTTTTTTTCACACTAACATTCTAGTTTTGAGAAGACCAGAAAAATATGATGCCCTGAATGAGCTGTTATTTTTCACTGTTCTCATCAGTGGCAAGTAATCCAGAATAATTGGGGTTTTTCAGCTTGCATTTGACAAATGGAGAATGGAGTTTAGCTTTTTACAAATGTCTTTGTGTTACAGATTTCTGTGCAGTATGTGATCCATGACAATACCCAGATACTCTTCTGCAGTAGTGCTGCGGGGGTTATTCTTGTTTGTACATTGGATTTCTCTATTTGGAGAGCACTACACTGAAATTTTGATTGAACTTGGGGTTTTTTTGGGTTAGGTTTTTTTTTTCTTTTCTGGTTGTTGCTTTAATTGATCCAGTTGATTGCATTATAAGGCTTTTCTACAAAGAATAAAAATGGATGGCTGCGTCATTCCTGCTGGCAGAATGGGGCATTTCATCGCTGCAGCTTTGGAACCTTGGGCTGGTCTAGATTCAGATTGCTCTGTGGCCAAAGACTTGGCCTTTAGTTGAGGTGGCAATTTGCCTTTATATGGCCTCTCTGGTCAGAAACGCTTAGAGCTTGCTTAGGAATGTAACATGTGACACCAAGTAGTAATTAGCCATTGTGAATATTCAGTCTATGTAAAAAAAGCAGGAAGGAAAGGTCTTTCTCCTGACACGGTATCAAGTATGTTCAGACACAACACTTGGTTAGGACTCTTTCACAAGACTGCAATGGCAGAGTTTGGAATCAACAGGTTTTTGGTCATTGTTTCTTGGTAAGTGTATCTACTGAGCTGTCTGATCTCTATAAAGCTTTCTGATCACCTGGTTTATTGCTTTGTCTGAGTATCCTAAATACATAGGCTTGGGAAGACACAGGCTTCGATGTGACATCCTTCCAGATCACTGTTGATTTTTGCTTTCTAGTAATAGAAGTGTATTTCTGCAATGTAATTTGCTGTCTCCTTCTGACCCTGCTTAGGAAATACTCTCATGTGCTACGGGGTTACAGCCTGTTTGGCAATGAGCTTCATGCATCACTCTTACGTTTCCTTGCATATTACCCCCCAGTCTGAACGCAGTCAAAATCACTAGTTTGCTTTGCTTTCCACTCCTTTTAAATGGTACAACATCTCAGCAGCCCTGAGGTGCTTCACCCGGTGTATTGCTACTTTCCTAAAGCATACTATCCCATATTCTGTGGAAGATTTGCAGTCAGGCAGTAAGAATATTATTGGGGTAGAGCTTATCATAACCCCTGCTCTTCAAACATCTATAAGAAAATCAGAAAGAAACAAAGATTGGGCTTTTTAAACTGAAGATGTAGGTTTTTTTTAATTCATAACTAAATCAAGAAAAATCAATAAGCATTATTATGAGCTGAGATCAGTTTAAAAGAAACTGTAGAGAAGTGGTCACAAGAAAATAAAATTCATGTAGAGTATTCTGCTGAGACAGAGCTGTTGCATAACAGTAAAAAGTACTAAAAAAAAACAAGCCATAACTATCTTACAGATATGTAGGTAAAATCATGGATTATCAGAGGTTAAAAATTATAATGTGTCAGCACTGACTTAGTGGTATGATATAGCTTGTGTACTTTGGAGAGTAATTCAGCAAGTGTTAACCATGGCACTTTAAAACTCTTCCAAAAAATTATACCAGGAATTCCTGATTCGTATCAGCAGAGCAGTGTTGCAGAAAAATCTTTATCTTTTTAGTTCAATTTTTAGGTATTAATGTATTGTATTTCCAATACATTACTTTGCCATTCTAACATGGGGGAAATAGTGTGCAAGGAAAAGGAGGCAATCTTAAAGTGGACAAGTGAATTGGAAGCTGGTGCTCTCATCTTGCAGAGGCTGTGGATGTACCCCTGGCCCTAATTAAAGAAGGCTGAGTTCACTGCATCCACTATTACACAGCAGACCGAATCCCTCCCAGCAGTTACTCTGGAGCAACCCCATCAGCTTGTTCCATCGGGGTAATGGAATCAAGAATTCACTCGAAGAAATACAAATAATTCAGTGTTACACTGGGATAGCTTTAGTTAACCAATAAGAAAGGCTTGATGCTTTCAGTGTTTTGTCATCCTGTTTTTGCAATAAATAGTCTTTAATTGTCTCATCTGAATGTATCATAAGCAGGCAGGAGCATTTCATATAAAATTTTTCTCTCTTTTTGTTAATCTATAAGGTACATTGCCACAAAGCCACAATGTTGATTATTAACAGCCTCTTCTACGCTGCAGAGTGGCTTCAGCAACTGCAAATTGGCTAGATTTGAAGCTGTTAATTATGGAGCATAGTGTGCTTCATAAAGACAGAAATGAGCATGACTTGGCTCAGTTCTTGTGAGAATAAATTGTAAAAATTGGACCTCTGTTTGGTTTGAATTCTGGCTTCACAGAGAACATGGACATTCCATATGACAGGCTTGGCAAGTACAAATCGTGTACTCCATTAAAAAATCAGAATATGTTCATAGTAAAGTCGCACACCTGGCAGAAAGCCAAGGGCTCTGTAGAGGTCCAAGGCTCATTAACAGGGGTTGCTTTTTATCATTTTGTCAAAGAAACCAAGAAATATCTTAAATCCAAATATTGTGTAAATCATAAGGGTGGGGGTTTCTTTCTTCCCCACATTCACCAGCCACACTTGCATGTGTCTAGAGCTGCCTGGCAGCATTTTGAAGTTATTGTGGGCCTGCTGGAGAGGAAAAGGCACGTTCATCAATATGTACTGCTCATCTCAGCTCAAGGCAAATGATAAGTGAGGGTGAGGGGACGGGCATGTTTTAGTTAGGCTCTCTGCTTAGCTTTTTATGGCAATGTAGATGTTGCGTAATGAATTATGACAAGATACTTTTACCTTAGGTTTCCACCTATACATCAAGGCATTTACAGGATGCTACTACTCCTGGAGCAAATCTGTACATATTTGAATCATTTTTCTTAAAGCGCGAAAGCAGATGCACAAGCCATAGAAGAAAAAAACAGCTCCATAAATTGGAATGATTTGTAAATCTTCTAGAAATATATTCTGATAAGGAGATGTTATGTCAAATATATGAATGTACCTTTATAACTATTGCAAGGTTGTAGCAGTGTAACTGATATTAGTTGAAATATCCTGAGAGCAGTATTAAATGTTCAGTATGTCACAGTGATGAAAAGTAAAATGTCATTTTTGCAATTCTTCTAAAAGTTTAAGTGAGCTATTTAGAAAGAATAGCACACCTGGGATTTCAACTGGGTTTTTTTTTAAACTGACAGTGAAAGAAAATTATTATCTCAACCAGTGTCATAATCCATAGAACAAAGAGGACTCTGTAGTTTAAACATACTAAAATAATAAGTGTTAAATTCCTATAACTGTATGGTGTCATTTGAACTTTGCAGATTTATCTGGTGGGTTTTTTGGGGGGAGTTGACCAGTAAGAAAGGGAATACTTGAGGGAAAACCTTAACAGTATGATTCAAGCTAATGTGTAGCATTAAGTTTCTTATCAACAAGATGTATTAAAATGGAAACAATGAGCCAACAAAGCCATCTTGGGAGTGGGATTATTAAATTCACAGTTTGCTGCTGCTAATTTGTTAGTAGGCTTCAGTTGTTTGACAAAGCTCATAGAAAGTCATTTTGCAAAACTGATTATTAGATGAAATGCCCTCTGTCATTGCCACGGGAGAAATAGCTCTGAATCAGGGCTGTGTTATAAATGGAGTTAGCTGAATGATCTCAGCTCACTGCCATTTACCTAACAGAATTATGAAGATGATGCTGATATAATGAATAGGTTCTGCTCAGACAAATGTAGTCCCCTGGAGATAATAGAAATTCAGTGAAGAGCTCTTTGTTTTCTTTAGTTTATATGAAGAGCTTGGACTCTAATTAAGTCAGTCCTCACACTTCTATCAGAATTATGTTACTTTATGATTACTTATTTTGATTTGGCAAACTTCATTTGAGGGACAGAGATGCTGTTTTGGAGCTCTTTAGACTTGCTGCTTCTGGAAGATATTTTCCCTTAAATGATGCTTCTTTAGCAGGTGTATTTTGTTTGATGAAGTATGTCTTAACTAGAATAGCATGGTTGTTAGAATTAATACGGAACTGAATTCTTTCATTTCTACAAAGATTATTGTGTTTTGTAGTCAAAGTTTCATGAGCAAACTCAGGAACCAGCTGTGGTCAGTTCTGAAGGAACCTTCCCACCAGTTTTTTTCTTTTGATCAATAATGTTGTTCATGAGCATACTTGTAAGAACCCTTAACAAAAGTTGTTTCCATTTTTCAAATGCAAACAGTGAACCATATACCAGTATGGGTCACAGACAATTGATAATATTGAGAACTTTTAAAATAAACACTTACTTTAGCATCTGATAACAAAACTGAATCTCAGAATGAAAAAAAAAATAATATAATATTAATATTAGGATTTTCAGAAACTAAACTGTTCCCTGGTATAAATTTCGGTTTCACCACCATGTTCTTGGAATACAGCAAGAAGCAAGACTATTCTTCTTCTGTGGTGAGTCTTTATGGATGTTCAATGACACTGTGAAGTACACAGAACTGTACCTATCAGAGTAATAGACATTTTTCAGGGACATTTATTTGGAAATAACTTCTGTTGGAATGTAAGAAATAGTTTTGCTTGTGCATCCAGAAATGTACATGTAGAACAGACCAGAATGATAAAATATTTTTCCTGTTAAAAAGCATCATGGGTTAGTATTTGCCTTGAGTAAACATAATAAAATAAATATTCATTCTTTTAGGGTGAAAAAGGAGATCAAGGAGAACCAGGACCAGAAGGCCTTCCTGGAACAGAGGTAAAGGGAACAATAATGAGCCAAGTTACAAACTTCTGGGTGGATGGTTAAGAAATGTAATTCAGATTTTATGTAGGGAGAATTTTATGACTGATTTAGAAATTGTGTATGCCTGGAGATTTAGCATCCACAGCAGGGGAAGAAGAGATGCATTCATGTGACATAGGAGTTCTTAGGGCTTCATATAAGGAGGGCTATGGATAAGGATCTGGTAGGTTCCATGATGTTTCTGCTCATGACTCATGAGATAAACTGAAACAAGCATGGGGATTAAGCATAATATAGATGATAATAATTCCTTGTTAGATAATCTGGGGGAAGATAAGGTATTTTTGGAGACAGGGTAAAGCTATGGTTGAGTAGCTTTTGTTTCTGAAAGAGAAAATACACAAGCTGTTAGTCATTCCTGGATGGGTCACTCACTGTGCCATGTGTCTCTTGTGATAGAATCAAAATTTAGCTTTTCTATTTTCACTGCCAGATTTCACTGCCTACTTAGTTAATTGGACTGGACCATATTTAAGGTAGCATAAATCTGCATCTAAAAATACTGGATAATCCTGATGGCTGAGTTCACATTCAAGTTTGAACCTGAGCCTACACTATAGTTATGACTATGAAGTAAACCATAGTTTTGACTATTTTTAAATTTTTATTTATTTTTGTATATATGAAACTAGGATGAGAGGGCAAAAAATCTGGTGGTTTTGGTTTTCTTTTCAATTAAATACTAAAATAGACAACCAGCATGATTTCAAAAAGTAAGATTTTAAAAAACATAATAATAAAATCAAGCAAGCTGCTTGCTTTATACCCTCTTCCCATCCTTCTCTCTCTTGATGTTGATGGGGATTACCCTGGCTTTAGGTTTTCTTGGCTCTCCATTTGCAAAGTATTGCTGTTGAAGGCAGAGAGCACCTCACAGATGGGGAATGACTGACATAAGGACTAGAATCCAGATTCAGGATTTGGAAAAAACATTCAGTGATACTTTTTAAAGCACCTTTTCCGAAAGAATAAGAGGGTTAGCATTTAACACAAAAACACTGTGACAGTCTGCCTGGGGCTACTGAAAATGCAGGAACACAGGCTACATAATTATGATACTTTTTACATCACCTGACTTTCTATGCACAGTGTAACCATAAGAATATTTTTACTGTTTTAGGTAAATCAGGCTATTTTTTAGTAACAGTGGGTGTCCTTCATGTGAGAACGTACACTATGTACTAAGCTGGAACTACATTTAGGTATTTGAAGAGGTATTCTCTTATAGCCTGTCTGTCTGTAAAGGTGAACTATATACTTCTCTCATGCATACACATATGCTGACAGCATGGAAAAAACACATCTGTGTTTCTTTCCATAGCTCTGGTGACATTTCTGTGTTGGTCTTACATGATCTCCTTTACTACATGAGATCTTGTTCCATCAGCCTTTTGGGAAGAGGAAGGTATACCAAGTATCTGATTAACTCTAGGAGATATTTAACATAGTGGCACTGTGAAAATGAAATATACTGAACATTTATATTTTTAAATATTTACTGAACTGTTGTGATGTGTCAGTAAATGGTAGATGATGATGATGATGATTATTATTATGGGAATTGTCATTAAAACATTAAAACAGAAGTAAAACCGCACACGACAGTATAACATTCTGTTGTTTGAACCCACACATAGTTCCCTT
Organism: Drymodes brunneopygia; assembly: GCA_013400955.1. Taxonomy (NCBI): domain Eukaryota; kingdom Metazoa; phylum Chordata; class Aves; order Passeriformes; family Petroicidae; genus Drymodes; species Drymodes brunneopygia. The sequence goes on along the minus strand of VZTZ01022866.1, from coordinate 354,101 downwards.
TTAACAACACTTAGATAAAATGCTTTCAATTCAGTTATCACTCTGCATGGAGATGTCAGTCCTTAAATTTACAGGACTGTGTATCATTGACTCTTGGTTTCTATCAGTGTCTCTCTAACTTGTTCTGCAAGCAGAAATGTAACGTCTGATATTTCTGTAATAATCAAGTTAATCTACTCACATTGGTGTAATCTGCAGTGCTGTATAAAGAAAGTCTGAAAACACTTAAAGCTAGTGGCATTGCCTGCTGGCAGCTGTTGTCTCTGCCTGGGGGAGTGAGGGTTTCCATCCTCACAAGAACTTGAAGATGATGACTGAACATTTTATCTTGAACAAATGGTAGAAACATATTTGAATGTATTTTAATCAGAATCAGAAAAGTAGGTGTCACTGAAAACTTTTGCTCACTGTTGCTAACTTGTGTTTTCTTAGCTGTACAGAAAGTTCTTGCTAGAAAGAAGTAGCAAGACAGAGGGGAAGCCAGACCTGGTTTGGAGACTAGGCTGTAGTGGTGATATACCTAGAAAGTTTTAATTCCCTCTTCTCTCACTGGTTGTGCTAACTGGCTCAGTTAATCTCAAGGAGAACCAGGTTTCGAAGTGGGAACTGTGAATATATTTAACTGTTCTGCACATCTCCCAGTTTATCTCTCCAGTAATCTGAGCCAAGATCCACAATGCCGTGTCCCAGCCTGGGACATTATTCAAAATCCATCTGACAACATGAATACTTACTATAAATACTACTAATGTGGTTGCCATTGTTTTTAGTTTCTTAAGGAGTAGTTATAAATAACTTAATATATTACTAATATAGTCTTCCTGTAGTACACGTCCTTGTCTCTAAGCAGGTATTTGCTTTTAGAGTAAGAACAGGCAGTTTGCTTTAATAATATCTCCTTCATCCATTGAGACTCTTTTAGCCACTTGACATTAAACTCAGATGCCACATTGCTGCCAGTAAAATCCTGTAATTTTTTTAAGATGTTGTTTCCCTTCACCATTCTTTTGAATATTTTATTTTGCAGTTGGGTGTGAGACCTGTCTGCTTTTGTAACTGAGGAGTTATGAACTGTCTGGTCTAGTTGACAAGGTGGTTATCAGTGAAAGGTTGGGCTCGATGATCTTGGAAGTCTTCCCTTACCTTAACGATTCTGTGACTCTGTAATAGTGTCGTCATTTGTATCACTGACACAAATGGAGCTTCATAGACACACTATCTGAAAAAAAACTCTGATAAAAACACTCATAGCCTATGTGGAATAACAACAAATTTGCAGTATAAAATATCCATGAAAATATTTGTGGAATTTCTCTGTTATATCCATGTGTCTGCCTGTTGAACTGAAATGGAAAGAAAATCTTTATCACCAAATCTTTTAGAATCTTTTTGAGTCATGTTATTTTCTTGATCACTGGTGCAGGTAGGAATGAATGCCATGGGATACTGCCAGTTACTATTTTGCTGACATAAATTAAATCCTTCAGGAAAAGTAAGTCAAAACACCAAGTTTAATCCTATCTGTCAGCATGTGTCGTGCATAGCTGGTAGAGGAATATTGTCTTTTTTGTAAGTGGGAAAACAAAGTAAAACAAATCTGAAAACAAAATCTAAAATATATATCAAACCAAGCATTTAACTAGTTATTTCTCTTGTTGGGGAAGGTAATACCATACATTACTTTTCTAAAACTTTCCTACATAAAATGTTATTCTTTACGTACCTGATGTCACAGGATGGACCTCTAAAGTTCAGTAAGCAATAAAAGAATCCTAGGTTTTCAGTAGAAAGACAGAAAACATTTTAGACCTTTTTACTTTGATGCTTGTGGGAAAAAGTAATCAGAAGTATGATCATTTTTAAAGGAATACTGCATCTTTATATAGTTGCAATAGTAGTTTGCCTTCACACCCTCAGGACCTGTATGTCTAATCTTGATCTCTCTTAGTATTAGCATTGCTAGGAAAAACCTGGAGAGGAAGGGAATAATCCTATTGCTTGAAAAAGTGAAGTTGGTGATGATGTTTGTTTATGTCTAGAGTCTGAGAGTCCTGTTAGAAACACACGTATTAGGAGATAGTAGATGTTGTTAAGGTCCAGTAAATTCTAGTAGTGCACCAATTTGGAGTTTTGGAATTCTATTAATGAGAAAAGAGCAGTGGCAATATTTAAAAGTACCTGAGACATAAATTTAAAAAAATGTATTGTTTGGAGCTATGAAAACCCTTTGCTAAATTAGAAAAGTTATCCCAACATATACAGGTTGGCACTGTACAGCTGACCTTGGAGCTGTTGTTAACTTATCTTTTAAGGCTGCTCTGTGAAGAAAATGTAATACTGTTCTTAGTGTCTAGAGTATTTCCAAGTTCTGTTACTCAGTAGAGATCTGATCTATAATAATGTGGTTGCACATTGTTGGTTAGAGTGTTGGGTTGTGGACTGTATTTCCAGTACATTAGATAATATGTATTGTTCTAGGAGATTTCAACCTGATGTGACATTGAACCAGATTACTCTAATGAAGGCCAATAACAAATTATGTTTTCCCCAAAAGGGATCTTTTAGAGTTGAAAACCTGTTGTTCTGAAAATATTATTGAAATCTTAGTGCATTTTTCATTGCCACATGTGTGCAGCCTAGTTTATGGTATACAAATAGGCACAATTCCAGTAGGCAACATTTGGCTCCTGCAAGAAACTGCTGGAGTCTTCTGGTTGGGATCTAGCTGATCTTTGCATTTTTTCATTGAGAAGTGTACCTGGTGTCAGCTGGTGGTACATTTTACCTGTTTTATCTGGTTTTCTTTCATTCTATCTGAAGAAATATTGTTGTCATCCCCTCCAAACAAAAACACTGCCTCTAATTTAATCTTTCCCCCATTGACCCCAATTCACACCCTTACTGATACTTGTGATATGTGTGTTCCAGTAGTTTCTCTGTTGGTTGGAAATTGTGTTATATTTATTAATCTCATTTTATATATATATATATATATATATATATATAAAATTTCTCATTTCTGGCATTTCCAGTGTTGTTATCTTATAGCTTTGAATTGGCTGTATACATATATAGTCTAATGCTTACTTTACATTTTGGCTTCCATAGAGGAACCATAATGCAAGTTTACTGTGACCTGTAAAAAGACCAAACCGTGGTCCTTTTAGAGGAGAAAATGCATCAGCTGAAGACTGTTCATGAACTCACAAATGTATGTAGTTATATTGGTCCCAAAAAGCTAGAATTAGACTGGGATAGAATTCAATACTCAATTAATTTACTCTCTGTTATGTGAGCTGATGGAATTTTTAATCTGTTCTTGAATTTCTGGCAAATCTGGTAACAGACTCCTTAGATCAATAGAAATTTGTTTGTTTTCAAAGCTGACCTTGTTCTCCTAAAACATTGCAGAAAATGAGATTTTCTAACTTAAGACTTGGTCTAAAATCATCCAAATTATATCTGTTTAGATAACCACATTCATTTTACTGAAACATCCTGTTCTGGTCTCTGCCAGAGACAGGATACCGTACTGTACTGTTCTAAAAGGGGCTACAGATTTGACTTGGCACAGGAGTTCTTACTTCTTATGGCATTTCAGAGAGAGTGAGCAGCAGCTAAACCTCTCAGCAACTTCAAAAGGGTGACTGTAGGGAAGAATAGGCATGATGCAGTCCCAGATATGTTTTTTGCAAGCATTCACTGTGTCTGGAAGTTAGTAAGATTACAGTATTTTTTAATGCAGATATATAATGTGTAGGAGAACCAGAAATAGTAATAATGGGTCTATAACATTGGGTCCTTAAAAATCTTCCTTCAAATGCTACAAGGTTTCTTGTAAAACATTTAGTTTCCCGTTGTCCTTTTTGTTTGAGATCAATTGCTGTGGTCATCATCTCTGCAGTGGCTGTCAGGTTGCACACCTCACTGAGGTGCTCATGCAGGAACACTACTAAAATCTTTAAACACATCAAAGGAAAAAAAAATCATAATTTGAAAGTGCATGGCTCAGGCTCAGTATCTTTCATCTGCAGTTGCCTTTTCTATTCAGCAGAAACACACAAACACATGTCACCATCTGTGAGTCACAGATTTTTTCTTAGCCTTATCTTTTGTCTTTTGTAAAGATACAGCCAAAGAGCTAATTCCTAAACTCGTAACTATTGCTCCACTGCTGATTTGCTAGTATTGATTTTGAACCAAATCCATACAGTTTGCATACCTGAAAAATCCCTTAAATGGCTTTAAGAATATGGATTGGTTGTGTTTTATGCAGTCTTTCAGAAGGAGGTGCAAAGTAAAATGTAGCAAATGGAGACAATATTAAACCATGTCATAAATATGCAGATTGTAAAAAGAAAGCAATTTTTTGGCTTGGTTTCTGAATCCATCTGCCTATTACATTTTTTAAGTTCAAACAGCAAAACTACTTCTGATTTAACTATTACATATTTGGCAAGCTTAACAGAGAACAAATCAAAGCTAAATCAGGGGTATTTACAGCAACCACAAATTTAATCCAAAGTGGATACTTAAATGCTCATGTAGTTCTGAATGATGTTCCTTCCAGATGGTGAATTAATGTAATTTTAGCAGGAAGTGAAGTTGCACAAATACGCAGTATTTAAAACACTCATTGATTTCATGTTTCTGTACCCACCAAGGCACAGATGTTAGTTACCATTTTCGTGCCAGTTGTCTCTATCTTCCTAATAATTGCAAACTGAGGAAGAGAGTTTGCAAGGACAAAAAGGGAGCTGAGAAGAACTTTAGTTTGTAAACTCTAATTCAGATGTAAATGAATGTTTTCTATCCTTGACCTATTTAACCTCCAGAATAATAACGATGGTGGCCTATTTGTGGAGTATCTCATTATGATTGGGTCTTGTATTGCCCCCATTGTTGCCATTTCATTTCTAAGTAAAATCTTTGAACTTGTAGAGGTGTCTCTGACTTTCAATACACACAATCTCTCATGCCACTAAAGCAGTGGTCAGAGGGGAGGCACAAGACAAATCTCATGGCTTAAATAAAAATGAATTCCTGGTAGGTTGGTCCAGCATGAGATTAAGTCCATTAATCACTCTAGAATGGCTTGAATTTGCTGGGCATATTTTGAAACCTCTCATTTTTCCATTTGTTTTGCAGCAAGGAAAAGACAATAAAGATTGTGTGCAGGCTACTAAAAATATTTTACAGGGGTTTTTGTGGGTGCTTCTGGTGAGAATTTCTTAGTGGAAGAGTTGTATAAGAGATATTGTAGACGATAGATTCAGACTAGATGTAAGAAGGAAATACTTTACAATGAAAATGGTGAAAACTGGAAAACGTTTCTGAGAGAGGCTGTAGTTGCCTCATCCCTGGAAACATTCAAGATTAGCTTGGATAGAGCTTTGGGCAACCTGATCCAGTTGACAGTGTCCCTGTATGCTGCAGGGGAGGTTGAACCAGACAATCTTCTGAAGTCCCTTCCAACCCAAACCGCTCTGATCCTGCGAGCGCGAAATGGCTGTGTATGTAATGTGTAAGGCTAGGCAGTACTATTTGCTTCTCCAGTTGAAGGCAGAAGTAAAAAGTAAAAAAGTAATGAAGGAATAGATTATTTCTGTCATTGTCTTTTTGAACACTGGTGAAAGTGTTGGAAGATGTGCAGCAGCTCTGAGCTGTACCTTCCTGGAGTTCACCATTTCAGCTGCTTGAAACATAAAATCTGTAGTTCTCTGTCCTCTGCCTCTTTCCCAATTTTAGCAATGTCCAAGTGAATGTACTAGCTCTCTCTCTAACATTCTATCTTTGTTGGCCATACAAGACTGCAAAGGAACTTTTCATTTCTACTTACTACTTACCATAATGGGGCACAATAAAGTAGATTGGATTCATATGTTTAGTTATGTGTTCAAGACACATGTGGTCTTTGATAGGTGTTTGTCTGTTCATAAAATAATAGAAATAAAGAATTTTGAGATAGTAGTAATAACGTGATAAAATTTTAAGGCCAATTTGTTTAGTTTATACTAAATCACAATGCTACAGGATTTTGTCCAACACTTTTCACAGATGACAACAAATATGCATTTCTCTTCTTGTCCAGGGACTAAAAGGTGACCCTGGTAATCCTGGTGTGGCTGGTCCAAAAGGTGAAAAGGTACCATTTAAAATCTATTGAATTATATGTGTATGTGAGTGTACATGCTATTCTTCAGTTTTGAACACGTTCCCATAACGCTGGGTGACAAACACCCACTGCTGCCATTTGTGCAACTTAAGGATTGAAGATTATGACTGCAGGCTAACTGTAAATGCAGAAGTCAAGTACCCTTTATCATAACTAATTTTTAAAGGAATTCTGAGCAGGAGCCTAAATTTGGTGTTCTGATTTGCTCTCTGAGTGCACTAATTTGCTCCCATGAACTAAACCTGAAGGTCTCAGATGTGATTTGTACCTCAGTGACCTAATTCTGCGAATATTTACACAGTCAGATGTCTTTGCATATGTGAGCTGTCACACTGACTTCAGCGGCCACCTTGTGCATGTAAGCTGCAGCTTGTAACTTGACATATGGAAATGTGTTTTAAAGGGTTTCTTTTTTTAAGCTGTGATTCATTTATGCAGAGGCCTGGCATTTTTTTTTCCCTTTAACCTGTAGTGAACTGTGTGTATGTATGCCGTTACTGGAGAAGAATATCACTTCACTCGCATATTTTCGTAATCAACATGTTTGATGATTGTACTGAAATCACGTCTGCAGTGCTGCATATTCTTTAAAAGGTCTAGAGGTTAAATATGTATAACTAAAGAGATTGCTGATTTGCTTCCTTTCCTGTTTTAAATAGGGAGATAGAGGACCTCCAGGACCAGCTGCCTTGAGTGTGAGTACATGTAAAGAAAAACAGACAAAAGAAAATCCCCAAAAAATGCTGCATATTTTTCACTTATTTGCAATGTGAATACTCCCATTAAAAAACCTAAAAGCCAAGTCCCTTTCTTCAGAGTGCCTCTACATTTTCTAGATGACTTGTGAAGGGAATTCCATAAATATAAAAAAAAATAAGCAGGTTTAAAACATTTTGTTTCCTACCAAATGCTTACAAGGATATTATCTCCATTAGATCTTATAAACATTGAAGGATATAACAGAGATCCATAAGACAAAGATAAATTCTGCTCTTAAGGTGTCATTATTAAGTTGCCATGTTTCAGACTCCTTTTTTATTTTATTATGAATTCTAATATCCTGTATCTTGATTTTCTGGGAAGAAGTTAGTATTATGTCCCAAGGTCAGAGACTCTTTGCTGCAGTTCATGTCTTGATAGAGGTAAATAGGTCCATTTATGTCCTTTAGATCTTGAATATACGAACTGTGTGTTGGAAGAGCTAATATATTATTAAAATATTATTCGTAACCTCCAAATATACTTTATTAGGTGGATTGGAGTGTATCTTGCTTTAGATTGATTCTTACAGCCTTGAAGAGATCATAGAAATAGGAATCAGACATGTCTGAAGATAAGACAGGAAAAAAATTTGAGGATATCTATTTTGTGTCTGCACTAAGACCATAGAACAGACTCTCTGAGCATTTTTTATGTAAATGATTGAAAAATTAGTACATCTGTTCTGATAGAAGTACCTGGGTATAGTCTCTCTTTTTTAATGTGCTCATTATCTTAAGTTGCAGTTGTGGACACTTAGCTTTCCTTGGAATCATACTCAGAGGTCAGTAGTATGATATCAAGAATAACAGAATATGCTGAGTTGGAAGGGACCTACAAGGATCATCAAGTTCAACTCCCTGCCCTGCACAGGACAGCCCCAAGAGTCACACCATGCGCCTGAGAGCATTGTCCGAATGCTTCTTGAACTCTGTCAGGCTGGTGCTGTGACCACTTCCCTGGGGAGCCTGTTCCAGTGCTCAACCACCCTCTGGGAGAAGAACCTTTTCCTGATACCCAGCCTAAACCTCTGCTGACACAACTTCAGGCCATTCCCTTGGGCTCTGTCACAGTCTCCACAAAGAAGAGATCAGTGTCTGCCCCTCCACTTCTGCTCATTTGGAAGTTGCAACTGTGGTGAGGTTTCTCCTCTCTGTCCTCACGCTCCTCCAGGCTGAACAGACCAAGTGACCTCAGCTGCTCTTCCCTGGCCCTTCTTCCTCCTTGTGGCCCTAATTTGGACACTGTCTAGGAACTTAATATCTTTCTTGTATTGTGGCACCCAAAACAGCACACAATAGTCAAGGTGAGGCTGCCCCAGTGCAGAGCAGAGTGGTATAATCCTGTCCCTTGCCCAGCTGGTGATGCTGTGCCTGATGCACCCCAGGACACTTTTGTCCCTCCTGGCTGCCAGGACACACTGTTGTATCAGAAGCTGCCTTCAGATTGATTGAACTTACTCCTTCTGTGCCTGAAGTGATCCAATTTCATAAAATGGACTGTCAAAGAATTACATTTCTTTGATTACAGAATGCTGTGCAAATGTTTCAGTTCATTGATTCCAGCACGAGAAGATGTCTCTGTGTTGGTACATTCACTGAGGGTCGTATTTACACTTTTTAAAAGAAAAGATTTAAATTTTAGGAAAGCAGACATAGTCTTCAGAGTGATGTTAGTAACTGATGTAGACAAGAGTGTGAATGGGTTTAGCAGTTTGAAGACAGATTACAGCAGAGTGGGAATATGTGGCCCAGCAGGAAGGCTTTCTCTCTCTGCCTCTGTAAACAGTCACGTGTTTCTCTTGGCAAGAGCTAGAAGAAGATGAATTACATGAGTGATGGTGGCTAGGGGAAAATTCAGTTTTCAGAGTGGTTTTATTTGTGTGACTTCTGTGTGGCTGTGACTCTTACGATATATAATCATGAAAGGAAGATGTCATCTTGCTGTGAATAAATAGTAGGTCAGATAATATCACAGTTCATGTGTCACATAATGAGAACTTACTATGTCAGAACCATTCATACTGTTATAGCCAAAATATGATGTAACTATTTGTTATGAATCCTGTTAAAGTTTTAAAACTTTCCATTCATTCAGACTGCAGGCATAATGTCATAAATTTATCCTCTGCTTTTAGTAATCTTTATTTTTTCCTAATGTGAAAATTATTTCTTTTTATCTAAAAGATGCTGGGGGGCAGGGAGAGAAGAGGAGTGAAAATGATGACACGTTGTTAGCACTAAGTCCTAAGTATGACCTTTGGACAGGGAGGAAGGGAATATTAAAAGGGACTTGGTTTCACTGAAACTGAACAACTGGGCCGGCGTCATGGACCTTCAGCCCCAGTGCAATTGCATACAGAGAGAGGTGGTAAATGATGGCATCAAACAGAGCTCTACTGCCCTGTGCAGCTTTTCCATTCCTGTGTGTTTCACAGAAATCAGACATCAGTGGAATAAGCTGAATGAGGTCTATCATATATTCTGATTTCAGCAGAAACTAGACCACCAGTGGTGTTGTTCAGGGTCAGAACATCCTCCCCATACACAGACCCGTACTGTGCTTTTGTCCTTAGCACAGGGAGTGTGAAGGTAGAAAATGACTGAGACTGCTTCATTGCAGCAGCTGGTTGGTCCAGGGAGAGTTGCCTGTAGGTAATCTACACAAGTATGTAACAGCAAGCAGCAGAAATTCCTGGTTTTTCTTCTGTCTGTGCTGTTGGTACCTGCAAAAGTCTAAAAGATGTCAGTGACTCTGTGTCTAAAAGTGTTTGTACAACCCTGTGGAGTAGGAAACCCCACACTGCTCAGAAGCATGAGAAACATAGAAACATGAAAAATACAGAAAGGATTGGTACTTGGAGGAAAAAAGATGTATTTTTAAGTGTTCAGTTGACAAATATAGCCATTATAGTATGGAATGAGGGATATTTTGAGGCAGTATGTATGGCAGAATTCATAAATACCCAACAACTGTAACAACCTATTAGGTAGATGAGCATATGCCAAACTGCAAAACAGGCAAAACAATAGCATGCTTTTTGAGATGAAAAAATTATTTTATGAGTTTGAAATTGAAATTTCATAGCTCAGAAAGGGCATCTGAAAAATAAAGCAGAGCTCTGGATCTTCCTGTTTGATGTGAGTTAACAGAAAATTTCACACTGAAATCCTAATGACATGAATACTTAACAAAACTTCTCACTTGTTGCAATAGCAGAGATTTCAGAAAGAGATGGGAATAGAATTCCATGTGTTTCTGTGCTTTTCTTTAAGGCACATACATAAATCTTGTTGCTACAATTTTCATCAATCATGCATGAAGAATTAGAGGAAAGAAACAGCATTGTAATGCATAATATGGTAAGTTGTAAGAAGAAATATGTGATAAAGTTTATAGGATTTACATAGAACCCTAATGAAATTAGCAATTTCAGTAGTTCTAAGTATATAAGCTTGACTCAGGCATTATTCATGCAGACACATTTTATTGTAAATTTGACATAGGTATGTGTATATCTGGGCCCTTGTATTAAGGATGGAAAGTTTTCCTGTGCTTCTGTGAGTCAGTTTACACTCCCCAAGTCCAGATATATGTTTTTGGTTTTTTTCTCTGTTACGCTGGTAGTTTTATGGGAGTAGTCCAAAACCATGATTGATTCTCAACCTTTCTTTATGCTGCCTCTAATTTCTCTGCTGTGTTCTGAATTGCTCTGTAAGTACCAGATGTCTTTTTTCTTTAGTACCTTTCAGGTGTCTTATGAATAAATGCTGGGAATATATTTTGAACTTTTCTCCTTTATGATGCTCACTTTTTGCAGCAATATGTGGGGGATATTTAAAGTTTAAGTTCCTTGATAAGTTCTACTGTAACTGAGGAACTTCAGAGAGAAAAATGGGGGGATTGTACTGCTCTGTAGTGTGGTTTTGTTGAGATGTGGGATTTAGCAGCAGAAGCTGGGGACTGCGTTCTGCAGGATCACAGCTGGCTCTGCAGCTTGCCTGCTCTGGTATCCCCAGCTTAAGCCTGTGCGTGCCGTGTCAGAGGAGTGACAGGTGAGGGAAGGTAGCACAGCCATCTCTTGTAAAATATATGGTAACTATTCCTCTCGACACTCGATACGCTGCTTTTAGTTCCTGAGGAAAACGAGCGTCCATCCGTACGTTCCTGCGAACCTATCCCTTTCAGGAGTTATAAAATAGTCATCCAGATGGCACCAAGTGTTTACTCAGAAGCCAAGGCTTAAGTCGGTCACAGACAGAAGTCCCCAGGACTTGCTTACTAAACAGATATTTGGAATGTTGGCTCCTAGGTCTGGTTAAATCGATCCGAAGGAAGCCGGCGCACAAGTGCCGTGTGGAGGCGGCTGTGGGAGGAAGTTGCAGATTCAGGTCTCGGCAAGCTCCACTATAACTTTTGGCTCTCCCTTTCTAAACAAACATCAGCTACAGATTGCACAGCTTTTTCCTCTGTTATTCATGTGAAGCTAAAGAAATGGACACACGCTCTCCTGTAGTAAGCAACTCAACTAATATTACCCTTGCTTTCTTTTCATGTAATGACATAAAGGAAAGCAATTCTATTTAACTAAAGAAAGTATAGACTGAAAATTACATTTTCATTCTAAATCTCTTCTTTTCATACACATACTTTATGGGAAATCTGAATGTTTTCTATCTGAGCTTTTTTAATGGAGTTGTATTAATTTCCTGAAAATACTAAACTGTTCAGCTGTTTTTCATCAAATATAGTGATCTCTTAACTTTCACTATAACTTACAAATATTCTCTTCTTCAAAAAGCACGTTTTAGTTATGGGAGCAGATGCTATTAAGATTATCCCTTTAGTGAAATAGAAGATAATTTAGTAACTACAGTGTGGTTTTTATCTTCTTTATGCAGTAATACTGATACTGAAGGCAGAAGTGAAGATTGAAGTCTTAAACTTACAGTAAATTTTTTTTTCAAAAATTGTTACTCTGATAAATTGGCATGTATGTTGTTTATATGTCCATCATTAGAATAATGATTTGAGAATTGTCCCATATGCAGTAGATATTGATGTTATGAATAATTTTTATTTACTCCTCAGGACTTTAATTATACTTTTTTAACTTAGCAAATAAACCTATGTTTATTAAAAGTACTAGGTTCATGAACGTCAACTTCTCTGAAATTACCCTTCCAATTTCCCTTTCAAATTACTGTCTCTGAAGGAAAGTACATTTCAAGTTAAGTTAACAGAGAGAGCTAAAGCAATGGCCAAACCCAAAGAATAATGACATCAGTGAGGAACATATTTTCTGTTTGCTCCAGTGATAAGTTATCAGGAAAATGTAGCTGATCATGTTTTCTGACAGGCTGAAATACTTTTGCTAAATGCAGTCTCCTTTTCTATAGAAGTAAATGGATAGAAATCAGTTGAGAAAGAAAAGTGGTATAACAGCAAAGCAGTATGGTCACTGCAGTAAGTTTAAGAGGCCGAGCAAGTGTACAAATCTTTCCATTTGTTTTCAAGTGGATGCTTCCAGTTGCACTTTGAAGGTAGTTCAGTAAGGATGTGAATGAGATTGAGTCATGTTTGGAAATGCTTAAGATAGAGGTAGTCTAATTTCCCTCATAAATGGTAATACAACAGGAAATTAGTCATCCTTCTGTGATTTTCCCATGGCATTTTTCCCATTGTAACATGTTTGTAACGGTGAGGCGTGTCTGCAAGCACTGTGTGCTTCCGCGTGGGTGGTGATGGACAGTCTTTTGGACAAGAAGAGGAAACTATCATAATTGTATTTTAAGGTCTCCTCCTTCCTCATCCTCCTCTTTGGGATTCGAGGTAGGGCAGCATCACTGTTGCAGCAAGTAAACTGCCTTGAAGAAACCTGAGAAACCAGCACTTTGACCATCTTGTCTGCAGGGAAGTTATTCATATTTCAGTTCGTTAACTTGCTGAGTGCAATAGTCTGCTTTTATCTCCAGATTAGGTAGATGCCTTTAAGACCTGTTGAACTGCATCTTGTTGCATCCTATCTGGGATGCTGTGCCATTCTTACATCACTGCAGCCACAGCAGTACCATCCATTCCTCAAGCAGTATTTGGATAGCTGGGGAGTGCTCTTCAAGTCAGTCAGGCTGCAGTTTTTCACTGTGACCATCTGCTGTGTTATGTCAGGAACTTGGAAATCTTTGGTCACTTTTTACCTGACTCTTGATTACTGTGATTGTGTGCTGCTCTGTTTGTGGAGTTTACAGAGGGATCATTGAATACATAATTCAACAGTGTGATGGCTTTTCTTTATCCTGATGAGAACTGTGCTTTAAAGAACTACATCAATGTACCTGCAATGGGAGCTGCCCGCCAGTTTCTTTTAAAAATGTTTTAGCAGTGATGTTGTATCAGTGGAGCTATACCTCTCTATGTTTATCAACAAAAGTTTTGAAATTGCTTGGCAAAATCGTATCTGTTATAGCTAGATCTTTTTGAAGTAGCAAGTTTAATAATTATAAAAGCTGGCATATTCAAATGATTTAAAAATTACCTATCCTTACATTACCACAAGGCGTTTCTGCATACCTGATTTAGACTATGTCTCTGTCTTTGTTTGACTCATCTCACTAAACAATGCCTCTGCCATGTCTCTGCATATGCTTGTCGTGATGTATTAGGTGTTTAAAAATGCTTTTGTACCTGAAGAGTCACATGACAGAATTTTAGCTCTTCTGCAGTAAGCAGCTTCTGATACCTCCACTCTCACATATTTCAAATTAACAGCTTCTGAAACTTAAAACAGCTCAGCTGGCTGAACTGTTTTCTAATCTTTCTATAACTTCCTAACACATTTTTCATCTACTGTCTCAAGTTAAATAATTATTATTAGTTTTTATCTCCTGATACTTGCAAAATTATTAGCTGTTAAAGTACAAAAATGATAATCCCTACAGATATTTTCAGTACAAATTCTTTTAAAAACTCACTTATTCTACTGTAGCATTTTTTAAACCTGTTGTTCTTTCCTAGTTTCCCTCAGCTAGGGCTTTGACTAAGTTTTGATGATATTTTGTTGAAATATTTGTCTGCGTGTTCTTCAGTGTGCTTGCTTTTTCTATTCTATATTCTAACCAGTGTCTTTTTCCTTGTCAACACTTCTCTTTATGGTTTACCTCTTATAAAGGAATTCACAAGTTTCTGCTCTTCATTTTCAAGATTTTGTGCCTACCTCTTGTGCCTACCAGTGCATCATGTATCATCTCTCTTCCTAGCCATCCTCACTAATTGTGGTAGATTTTCTAAGTTTCAGTTGCACTTAAGAACATCTCCATTTTACTGAATTTTATTTTCCTTGGGCTACATGATAATGTGTGAGACATTTACACTTCATGTTTTTCAAGCTCCTTCAGGTACGTAACTCCAATGGGCTTGCTTGGTCCATGACAGGAAGAGGCTTTATAGACTCTGTATGTTATTTTAATTCCCTGCTCCATGGTATAGGTAGAAGGCTACCAACTTCCAGCCTCAAAAGTGGCCTGGCAGAATCAGGAAAATCCCATGGGTGTTAGGTCACCTCAAAGGATGCATCATATTTTCCTAGCAGTCTGATGTCATGCAAATAGGCTGGATTTATACCTCACAGTGCCTTGTGCTGCTCCTAGACATTCTTTTTCTCATCACCACAGTCATGCTCTTCCAGTTCAAAAGTATCAGAGTGACAGTGACACATAGTGAATTATTTCAATTGCCTTTCAATACTTGAAGGGCACCCATCAGAAATGTGGGGACAGACTTGAGCTAAGCCTGTTGAGACAAGACAAGGGATAAAACTGAAGGAGGTATTAAACTGAAGGAGGGTCAATTTAGCTTAGATATAATAATGAAGTTTTTTACAATGAAGGTGGTAAATCACTAGAACAGATTGCCCATAGAGTTGGTGAATTCTACATCCCTGGAAATGTTCAAGTCCAGGTTGGATGGGACTCTGAGCAACCTGATCTAGTTGAAGACATCCCTGCTCATTGCAGGAGGGTTAGACTAGATGACCTTTAAAGGTCCGTTCCAACCCAAGCCATGTATGGTTCTATGATATTAATTGCTTGGGCTGTTTTTCACCTGGGACGTTTCTACGTGTAGAATAGATTGCCTTCTGACAAATGTTTCGAACACAATCCACAGCATATCCCATATACCATAGATAGATAGACAATGGATAGATACAGATATGTATATTCAGTCTGTGGAGGTGGGCTTCTCTGACCAACTGTGCTATCTGTGGTTTGAGGGAGTCAAATCTTATCTTTGATCTCCAAAGGCAGATCTCCAGAAACTAAATGGGAATGCAACCTAAGTAGATACTTTAGTCTGCCTTCCTACAAACATGTATTTCTATTCGTTGTCAAGTTCTATAGGAGTTCAGTGGTAGATGTTTTATTCATCTGTTTAGACAGAATTTAATGTAGAACATTTCTTTTTCATTTCTCCTGTAAGTTTCTTCTGCAGTTATTTTCCATGATCTCTTTCAGTGAATGTTGAGCAGAGATAGCATTGCTAAGTCATTACTTTGGCCAAGTTACTACAGTTTTAGAGCTCTGTTAGTTACCATGGCCCATGTTGTTCTATCACTTTTAAACGGAAGATCCCACTGAGGCTGGTGTGAACTTTTACCTCAGTTTCAATATCAGGATGTGGCTCCTTGTACAGGGGAGTCCTCCCTGCCTAGTTACCAATTGTACGCAGCTCTCCTCCCTTTCCTTGAAGATAAATCTCCTTATCTGGTTCCTTTTTCTTGACAAAAATATTGTAGAGAGAAGAAAAAGAATAAAAGTACTCCTTGGATAAAAATGTTGGCTATTAATTATCACTATTGTGCAGTTACATTCTTGTGTAATTCTTGCCCCCTTGGAGCCTTATTGTACAGATATGTGAGGCTAAGCATTTCCTCCCCCATAAAACAGACATTACAGGTTTTCATCTCATTCCACTGCATAAAGTTGTCACTAAAATGAAAAATTAACAAAACAAAATTCCACCTCTTCCTGAATTCCCAGAATTTCTTTACAGAATTAGAATATTGCTAACAGTAAGACAGAGAGAACACTCTGCAAGTTCCACGCTGCCTTGAAGAGAAAGGAAAGAAGCTTTAGAGAGGTCACATTGACATGCTGTTTTATGGGTTTGTGTATGTATAAACTACATAACTTTCACTGCAATTAACTTACCATGATAGTATTTGTTGGACACAACATACTCATGCATATTTTAGTTCCATAAACTTATGGTGAAAGATGGAAATGGTGCGCATCAGCTTTGTAAAAGATCCTACACCTTATCCTGTTTACATTATATCCTGAAATGGCAGGAGAAATATTCTATAGTAAAATACATTCTGATATATTTTTAGCTTCAGTGTTTGAAAGTGGAGAAATGATAGGAATGGAAAAGCTCTGGAAGTGATAATGTCTTTTTAAAATTGAAGTCAGACTACATTCTAATCGACCTAAAACATTACTTGAAGATATATGAGCTAGTAGCTTTGGAATGCCTACTTACTTTCTCAAGTTTGTCTTAGGAATTAAAGATCATAAATGAACTTCTTCAATTAATTTCTAGAAATCTGTATACTTTTAAAAATCATGATTTTCAAGAGGTCTCAGTT
The DNA here is from genome assembly GCA_013400955.1 of Drymodes brunneopygia. Classification (NCBI taxonomy): domain Eukaryota; kingdom Metazoa; phylum Chordata; class Aves; order Passeriformes; family Petroicidae; genus Drymodes; species Drymodes brunneopygia. The sequence continues at coordinate 337,524 of VZTZ01022866.1, read as the reverse complement.
CACCCTTATTGGTTCAATAAATATGTACCATTGATTCTGAATACAGCGTTTGAATTTGACCAAAGATATAACTCAAGCTGAAGCCATATACAACTGAGTAATTTTAAAGATTTTAATATTTTAATATTTCAAATTCTTAAATAAACAAAATGTAAGTTCTTACACCCTGTAAGAATATGCAATATAATGTCCACAATTTTTTTTAATTATACAATGCAGAACTGTTGCATATTCTTTGCTGATTACATTGAAAATGATTTCACATTTCTCATTGCTATAATGGAAATTGGATTGCTTCCTCAAAGTAATTTTTTTAAATTGTGTTCCAAGGTGACTCATGAAGTAAAGGGGAGTGGGAGAATGACTGCTGTAAGTTGTTCTGAGATGTTGTTTGAAGGCTTTATGATTATATTGTACATTAATCAGATATGAAATTAAAGCCCCAAAGCTTTAGAACTAGTCTGTGATTTGATCTGTGACTGAAAGAAGCAGATCCTTGCAGATCCTTGCACTGAGTTCAGAAAGAAGGCTCACAAGTCAAGGATATATTCAAAACACTCAAAGCTCCTGTGCCTGTGGGGAGAGAGAGAGTGAGAGAAAAGAGACACTAAAGTGCTTTGAAAAGCCAAGCCAGACATGCAGAGGAAGCAGCACAGGGCTGGTTCTTAGGATACAGTGAGCATAAGGCCTTCTGCTATATTTAGTTCCCTTTCCCTGCCTTCTCCTCCCCCTTTACTGCCTATATTTGAATTTGGCTTGTAGAGTGAGTTGTCTTTCATTTAAAATAACTTTTTAAAAAATTTTTATGGCATCTTAATTGAACAAGATAAATCATTTTTCAATTAATATTGCAGTTAAATATAACTATGCTTAATTCGTGCTGACTTACCTCTTCTTTTCCAAAGGATTCAGCCTTTATATGATGGAATATGTTTAATAATTATTGTTTGTGCATTTTCTTACGCCTTAACATAACATTGAATGAATTGTTACAAATAGCCAATTCTTATTATCAGAAATAAATGCCTCATCTTGTCTTCTGGATCTTTGGACTAGTCTTACCTCTATAGAAAAACAGAGGATGAAAATAGCACTGAATGTTGTAATTGTTTAATGTTTGTATTTTCAGAGTTTGTTGGAGGGTCCCCAAGGTCCACCTGGCAAAGAAGGTCAAAGGGTGAGTAAACTTGGTGAACAACTGGTGAGTGTGCTAACAGCTTGATGTGCAACTTCTACCTATGCACTAATAAAAAATGGTAAGGTAGCAGCTGAGTATGAAGCATGCTGACAACAAACTGAGCCTTGACACTTGAGGGTTCTCTTCAGTTGAACGAGATTTAACAATTTCAACCATCCAAAGTGTTTTAATGACTGGCAGCACAGATGTGTTGTATTGTGTTTTGTGCAGTGTGTTTCTGCTGTAATTTTAACTGAAATAATATTAAAACTTCTCAGTTTTCATTTCTTAGCAGGGATTAACTATACCTTACAGCTTCTAAAATATATAAAGATATGAATTTAGGGTCATTATCTAAAATATTAACAGAAACCAGTAGTACTGACCCAGGTCTTTAGATGCCATTATGAAGTGTCAGCACCTAACCTATGTGTAGAAAGGATATGATACAGTCGTGGGACAAGGGGGTGTAGAGTATGCAGAATACCTTATTTGATTATTCAGAATTTTAATATAATGAAGTAATTGGCTGACTGGTTTCTCCATGTTCTGTTTCTATTTTCCCTGACTTATTGAATTTGATAATTCATTAGAACAGATAAAAATATTTATGATTGTGGTATCACAAAAATTAATTCAGTTTTGTAAATTTATAATCTACTACATTCCTAAAAGTTCTGGAAGATATTAAGACTCAAGCATTTCAATATTTTTACTAATTAAGTGTGTGCCCAGTTTGCAATTTTGAAGTTGGGTCTCAATAATTCTTGGTTTATTTAGGCATCTTGAAATTCAGTATCTCTGTTGAAATATGTGAAGTAAAAAGATTTAGTGTTTCTCATCGTTGCTCTTAGTAAACTACAGTGAATTTTTAAAGGCTAATTTAATGATTCCAATAATAGTAATAAAACTAACAGAAGAGTTGTTCTTGAACAAAATGAGTAATGATACATAGGCCCCAAAGCTATATTTTATGTTGGTTTTTACGTTTTAAAAATAGTACTAAATTCCATTTAAGTTGAACATGAAAATATGAAAGCTGAGTTTATTTACGTTTCTCACTAAGGGTTGAGAACCTGTTGAGAAAAAGTCAGTGTAGTAATGGAGAATTCAAAGTTGTGTGATGAATATGTTATTAAAGCACATTTACTAGCATATTAATGTCCTTATTAAGGATTTTATAATTACCATGACAATTACTGTTAGGCAATTAAATATATAGGATACCGTGAATAGATATTTATATCCCATTTTAGCATATTTTAGAGTTGTTCTGTGGAGTAATCAATCTACAAAAAGACATACTTCTCCTTTAGGAACAGTTATAAATATTCCTGTGTTTTAGAAACTTCTCTCTTGGAACATCTTCATTTTTTATGCAAAAATTCAGAGTTAACACACTGCATTATATTTAATGGTGGATAAATGGATTTGAAAATACTTTTTAGTTTTTTTATTTCATTTTGCAGTAGGAATTAGTGGGTTTATACTTTCATCATGGACATTTTCCTACTCACACAAAATTGAGCTGCTGTCACACTCTAGCCTCTATAAAAACAGGAGCACTGATGGTTTTGTAATCTCACCATGCACTCAGCTGCCTTGAGCCAAACAATGGGAACAGCAGACTGTGGAGCCTCAGCATCTGTCTTCATCTTTCTACCAGTGAGAGGCTCACAATACTCCTTCTGCTGGCCACTCCCGCCCAAGCATTAACAACATTGTTGGCAGTCTTAATTCAACTCCCATGTGCTTTTGCATTTCCAATACATTTAATTACACAATAACATACCATTTATAACAAGATCTCTGCTCTGTTTAATCACAAACAGGACAGTGCACATCTAATGGCTATTAAATGCTCCTTTTTATTCAATTACAGATGTCATGTTCCTCTGTTCTACTTCCAGTAGATCCTCCAAATCTTTCACATTATATGAAGTTATTACTTTTCTCATGGGCTGTCATTTGAAGATTAAAGCATATTGTTGCATGTGTAACTAGCTAGTAATTTTTTCTACAGCATTTTATTCAGACCTAAAAGCGATATTGTGTCCATTCTGAAGACTGGAATTGTAGCATAATAGAGGAAAAGAAGCCACTCTAGAAACACCTGAAAGTATCTATTAAGTTTGGATGCCACACTTTAAGAACATGAACTTTTATTTTAAATTGCCATTTGTACTGTACTTGTGATATTCAAAATTTAAATTTCCACCTACATCAGGAGCATTTTTAAGTGTTCAACTTCTTTGAGAACTTGTCTTAGATTAGTAATGAGTTGAGAGGACAATCATAAATTGTGTAACTTACAGACCTCAGAATACACATTGAAGCAAGTAACTGTTTCATCTACACAAAAGAAACTTCCTAGAATTTTCAGTAGGTCTACAAAAATCTTAAAAGTTATACAATGATTCATCATACATGGTCCATCCTTAATTAGACTGTTACTCTGAAGGCAAAAGTAGTCACAGGAGAAGAAATCATAACCTGGTTGCATCACTACCTGACCATATTCAGAGAGTGCACAGTGAACTTACTTCTGATTCTTCAATCAACCTGAGACTTATACAATACTCATTTAAAGGGTTGTAATAATGTCATCAGTGAATGTAGTTAAATTTTGTATGATCATGTAGTGCTCGTTTTGCTCATTTTGCCAAGATACCCACTACCACTCACATTTGTGAGTCAATGCTGTGTTTTCCTGTGGGCTCAAGGAGTCCTCAAACATTTTCTCTTCTTAAAAAAAGTCTAGTGCTTCCTCTTGTTCTACAAGTAGTGACTTCGTATAATGTTTTTAGGGGTTTTGATCCTTAATGATGTGGTTTGTTTTAGACATGAGACCTTACTCAGCAGGAGCTCTGGTCACTGAAAGAAATGGGCCAGTAGAAACAGCTACTCATTCCTTTTCCCTCATTCCTGCATGAGAAATACTAGACTACTCTGTGGGCAGGCACTATGCTCATCCATAATTTTTCAGTGTCCATCACGTTGGCTTCAGGCATGTTACTGCTGCAGCAACTTGATACTATTACACAACTCCTCAGACTGACATCAGGAGCTTCAGGAGGTAATTACACATTACTTGGAAAAGTCCCTGGTCCAAAATTACTGACCCACAAGCAATAGTAAGATTGGGTAGGAGCCTAGCGTTGCATGGAATTTAAACCACAGTGGACAGCTATGCCATCTTCCTGGATTCCTCAGTTGTGCAGAACTATTATTTTTCTCAATAATCTTGCACATTCTAGGTAAGCACATTTTTTGCAGAAGTGCAGTTTCCACTTGAAAGAACATCAACAACAAACTGTTTGCAAGTCTACTTGATTTCTTTCTTACAGTGTTCCTTGTCAATCACACATTTCAAAACATGCATTACATTTTACAGGGCATGTAGCTTATCCTCCATTAGCCTCCAGCAACCAGGATTTTTAAAGTCTTCTTAACATTGAAGAGGTATTTAGAGGTTTTTTCTTTATAATCAAATCACCATTCCATTAATTTTTGAAAAAAATTCGACTAGGGGCCTTCAGCTGCCATGCAAAGAATTTTCTAAAGTCTTCAAATAATTTTGTCATGTTCCTATGTACTCTTAAAAATTTCTACTACCTATAGTTTATAGGCTGCATGGAGCTTTCCAGACTCTGCCTTTACTATGTTAAATGCAATGAATTTTATATTTCCAAAACAAAATTACAAATGTTTTGAAAAGTAATGCTTAATTTCTGCTAGATATCTTTGTAGCAGGGATTTTCCCTGAACTTGGTGCATTTTTTATGAATACTATTTTTTTAATGAAAATTATTCAGTTTTAGGGTTAGGATTAGGGTTAGGGTTAGGTGCAGGGGGCTACAGGCCAATAAGCTTCACCTCAATCCCTGGCAACGTGAAAGAGGAAATCCATTTCCAAACACATGGAGGACAAGAAGGTGATTGGGACAGTCTGCATGGATTTATAAAAGGAAAATTTTTCTTGACCAAATACATTGCCTTCTACTGTGATGTGACTAGCTAGGTGGATGAGAGATGAGCAGTGGATGTCAACTTCAGCTTTAGCAAAACGTTCAACCTTGCCTTCCATTAGCTTCATAGACAAGCTGACAAAGTACAGGTTAGATGGGTGGATGGTGAGGTAGATTGAAAACCATCTGAGAAACAAGATCCAGAGATTTGTCATTAGTGGCACAATGTCCAGCTGGAGATGAGTCACTAGTGGTGTATCCCGAGGCTGCTACTAGAGCCAGTGCTGTCCAGTGTCCTCATTAACACCCTGGACAATGGGGCAGAACGTAGCAGAGAACTGGGGCAGTAGAAATCACATGAGGTTCAACAACAGCCAATGCAAAATTCAGCATCTAGGGAGGAATGACCCAATACACTGGAAAGCATACACTGGAACTGTCTGGAAGAAAGCTCATTGTAGAAGAACCATTTGGACAAAAAGCAGACCATGAGCCAGCAGAGCATTCTTGTGGCATCAAACAGGCCAACGATATCCTGGCCTGCATTTGAAAGAGCACTGCCATCAGGTCAGGGGAAGATCTCCTTCCCCTTTCCTCAGCACTGGTGAGACCACCTTGAGAAAGAGACAGAGCTCCTCAGGAGCATTGAAGTGCTACTGGAGAAACTTCCATGAAAGAAGAGACTGAGAGAGCTGGGACTCTTCAGCGTGGAGAAGGCTCAGTGGGAATCTCATCAGTGTGTAAATACCTGCTGTGAGGGAATAAAGAAGGGAAAGACACATTCTCCTCAGTAGTAGCTGGTGACAGGACAAGAGGCAACGGGCAAGAAATTAAAAAAAAAAAAAAGCCAAAAAAACCCCAAAAGCGAAACCCAGAAAATTCTATCTGAACACAAGAAAGCACTTTCTTATTGTGAAATTCATCAAATACTGATGCAGGTTGCCCGGAGAGGTTGTGGAGTCTCCATCTGTGGAGATATTCAACAGCTGGGTAGACACAGTCCTGGACAATTGATCCTGCTTGATGACAGGGATTATGCTAAGTGATCTCAAGAGTTCCCTGAAACCCAGACAATTCTGTGGTTTTTATTTGACTAGCTCTAGCTTATTATCAGCATGGCTGCCAACAACTTCATTTTTATGGATTAATAAGATTTTTTTAAAGTCTTTTTTATGTATTTAAACAGATTATTTTTCCATCATGGTGGTTTCCCTGGTTCCAGTGGTGAATTGGGTTCAAGCATTTTCAAATCCTTCTACAGTATCACAGCCATATTCCTGACACTCTGTTCCTTGGGATGTTGCAGGTGTCCGGAAGTAAATATTTTTGAAAGAACTTCCTTATTTCCACTAGTTGTGTTTATAATACCAAATACTTCACTTAAGAGGAAGTTATTTTAGCATTATCTTAGTAATAAATTAAACACCTCATAAAACTGAGATTCTCTTGTCATCTAGTATTTCAACATAGATTTCACTAAAATTACATGTTTGGAGGGAGATTGTGGAACTGCAATATTTGCCTTATGTTAATAATCAGTTTACTCTCTGAGATTACAAGTTTTTCTGATCAAGCATGAATGAAGTTAGTTTGACAGAGTGGAAAATCTTCATAAATAAATGAATGGAGAGCTATTAGATTTTCTTAACATAATTACTTAGAGTGGTATCAAAATTAATTTAAATTCAAATTGTATTTATCTGATTTATAGAACTTAAATATTTCTTTGACATAATTTGTTTTCTAGTCCAGTGAGTAAATGTGGTACTTAACAATTATAAAACCTTACAGAACAATGATAATGTCTGCATTGCAGGTCAGCCTCCTGGCACAATGCAAAACATTTTCTTCTCAGCTAAAGCTCTGGAGTTTTGGAATCTCTTTTAATCTTCTCAGTTCTTTTGACTTTGATTAAGGTTGTTTTTAAACATGCAAAGCTTCAATCTGATTTCATCTTTAAGTTCTGTATGTTCCTTCACTGTGACATTCAACAGTCCAAAAATGTTTAATGTAAAGCAGTTTTTCTCCCAGAATGTCTCTACATTGAAGTACATATCCAGTAAAATAGGATACTGCTTTAAAATACTTCTTTTTCCCACTTTGGCAGTTAAAAATGGAATGAAAAGATTGTAATTTAGAATGCTAAAGACAGATTTGTCAATTAGAAAAATTCTGGTTTTTTCCCTTGTTAATTTTCACTGTAAAAATTATAATCTAACTTTTAATGGATTAGCAGATATAGTTTAACCTTTAAGAGGCTCATTTAAAGTTTTTAGACTCTCTTCCAAATACTCTCATTAATATTTCTTTTAATGTCTTTTAGCCAAAGGTATAGAAACATTAAAAAAAAATATATATCTCATAATTAAAAATTAAGGTATAAACTATCTAAATACAGTTGAAAACTGTTTATTTGAGAAATTTTGAATTGAAATTGAGCTTTTATGGATACACTTGAAAAATTATGATGGATTTTTTCTAGTGATCTGTTGGCTAAAGCAGTCATGGTATTTGACTTCTTGGCATCGCTATGCCTGTTTAAGGACATTTTTTTGTTTGTCAAATGCATTTGAATTTTATGTAGTCTGGCTAGGTGTTCCCTTCAAGCATTTTATTACTGTCACAATGAAGAAGCTAGAGATATTGTAAATCATTCCTAAAATGATTTTGGAAACCCAAGAGTGAGTGCAGGAATGCTTTTGCTTTAGTAAGGAGCTCCTTACTGACTTTTCTCCCAAAATAGGGGATTAGGCTCTGTGTGCTCTGTTCTCCTGTGAGCTGTGTTTCTCTGGAAGGTTTTAGTGGGATATGATGAACAGACTTGCACTTGGTTTCTGCAAGCGGCTTAATTTCTTGCCTTCTGGCCTTACTTCGTGTGATTTTGTTCGGGTTTAACATTTAATACAGAGGTTAATTTGTAATATACTGGTTACCATAATACGTCCTCAAGGCCGAAGTTAATAGGATTGAAGAAGGGATTGTACATTCAAGTCCTAACACTGTATTACTGAAGTTAAAAAGGTTTCATTGTCTGCAACACAGATTTTCAATTTAGGGGAGAGAATATCCCAACTCTTGCTGTAATCTGAGTTAGTGAGGGCACTGGGACTTGTCTGGCTGCTTGGTGGCAACTTTGGCATCTGGAGGAACAGTTTTCTAACACCACTCTTGTGGCTGTGTTTAGGTACCCAAGGTGCTGGTGGGCATCTGTGGGTTAGGCACTCCGAGACAGGGGTCTTCACTCCCCACCCACCTCCTGTCCTGGTTATATCTGTGCCTTTGTCAATCTGGTTTTGAGGATTAACCAAGAGAATCATAGTTTAGCTCGGCAACAAAATTACATAAACCTCGTTAATTTTGCATAACAATTACAGTGGTTAAGACTTTATAGTCCAAATTTCTACTTTCCCTAGAAGTAGTTCCTGTTTTGAAATGTGATGATGTGTTTCAAGAACCACTAGTTAGCACTTTCCCTTGAAAATTCAGATGGATTTTTTCTAAGAACTTTTGCCTTCATACTCAAGTGTAGGTTCTTTAAATTATTAATTCCATAAATCACATCAGTGTTCCTATATAGCTGCTTGATTTTATCCTTAAATAATCCACAACTTATATTTAAACTCTAGGATTAGAGATCTTACTCTTCCAAAGTTAGAGAGATGTGGATAGATGGATATGGCATGATACAGTGGGGGGTTGCAACACAGATTTTGAATTCTTGCAGTGTGTGCTGGACCTGCAGTGGTGCCCAGGGGCAGCAGTCAGAACCAGAGCACAAAGCCTATGGAGGGATGACCAGAGCCTCTCTTCTGGACAGCTTTCCATCTCATGTCAGGAAAAGCTCATCAAGTCATTTCAATTCACAGAAGGGGAGAAGGAAGAGAGGAATAAAAATTGCAGCTGACCGCGTATTTCAGTTATGCACTCAGCTGGGTTTCCTGAAGCAGATAGTTCCTCATTTGCTCTATTTTTAGTATTTTATCTTTTTTTGCCCCTAACCAAGCCGTTGTTATTTGAATGATTTGTCATTTGAATGATCTAGCTGAAGTCTGTCCTTTGGGAAGGAGGAAAGTAGCCTGCTGTACAAATTAGTTGGGGGCAGGCATTTCAGGAGTCAGGGGGACAGCATATTATATCAGTAACATTTAGAAAACATCTTATCACATTGACTGGCAGCAAAAATATATGCAGCACAAAGGAAATAACTGTTTTGGTCTTCTTCGGATATTCTAAGTTGCATTCTAGGACAACTTGTTGATACCACGTATCACTTTAAAGTTAATGTAGGTGGTATTGCATTTTTTATTTCGTTAAAGGAACAACGTGATGCCTAGGACATTTATTTATATGTTGAGTGGTTTTATAACCTCAATATTTGCTCAGTGATTTTAGGTAAATGAAGGTAAGAGGCCTCCTGTGTGGGCTGTCAGCCCTCTGCACAGCAGAGTGGCACTGAGTACGGCTCTCATGGGGCTGCCAAGACCCACTGCTGAGCAGGAGATGGGAGCTCTTGCTCTCTGCTAAACCCATTCTACAAACCAGAGAGGACACTGAGATGTTTTTCACTTCTTTCTTGCCAGAAGGATGACTAAAAATCAAAATGTAAATATTTAGTCATGGTCTGGCTCATGGTCTGCTCAAGGCAGCATCATAATGGGCTTGTCAAAAACATTCTTCTAATTGTTTTAATTACCCTAAACAAAAATAGAAACTAATTTTTCTCTACTTACACTGTTACTATAGTATATGTTTTATTTTTTTCCCCTGCTGATGTTGAGAAGTCATAGAGAAGCAGGAGTGCTAACAAGTAGGTGGAGCTTTGGGTATTCCTAACATTGAAGTCTCTGTATCTGAAAGGCATTGCTGAAAGGTAGTGGCCTTTCATACATTTCTGTATCAAATTTAAAATACCAGACAGTTTATAAAGGTGCTCGGAGGCAAAAAAAGGACTTTTATTACTCTGTAAAAAGCTTATGCCTCATACTGATCTGTATGGTTGTTTTACAGGCAGCATTGCATAATGGCTAATAATATAATGATGGGATAAAAAGTGGGGCAAATGTTGCTTCTGTGTTTCACTGGGTATGTGTCCTAGAAATTAATAAATGACAGTGAAAAATAATTACCCCCAATTTTTTTATTTTGTCTAACTTTTTTTTCCAAAAAAAAAAAGTTCATCAATTTTTGTCTTTGTTATGTCATAAATCACATTTTAGTTCATCTTGTAAACAGAGATAAAATTGCCTTCCCACCATATTCCATGTTTTCCTGTGTAATTAACACCTCATTCACAGTTGTGTCTGCCAGTCAAAGCCCTGCCTTCTTCATCCTGACACTTCCTTGATACTTTGTTTAGACTGCTGTGACTTTAAGTGTCATCCTCAGGATACTTTAAATAAGTTCAAACAGGAAAAGGAAGGTGCTTCAAGAAGTCAACACTGTAGATCATTATAACTCTGAGGGACTATTTTAAAAGTATGGAGCAATTTATCTTTGTTTATTACATTATTACCTCTCAGTCTGTTTTTCCTACTTTCTAAGGTAAGTTTACTATTTCTTTTTTTTAAAAAAAGTCAGGAAATACTAGTTTCCACCTGTATTTCTGGAGTAGAGATCAGACCAAGAGTATAGACATAGCTAACTGCAGCCCCCTTTCCTTGTGCATGTGTGCCTTTCCGGGTGCTGTGCCCTGTCAGGCCAGGCAAGCTCCTCAGGAGCTCAGTGAACAGCACCAACGAGCTGCCCAAAGCCAAAACCTACTCCTCCTTAGCCTGGCTGAATTCCAGCTCTAGCTGCTCCCGGGGCTGCAGGGACAGCATGACCAGCACAGCACAGGATGTGCTGGGGAGGGTAGTAAGGGCCAGTAGGGGTTGAGCCCAGTCTAAGCACCTAGTACTGTATTTTGGTTCTAAAAGTTACCCTTAGCTGCCCCAGTTAGAGCCCTGCATGTGCAAGTACTGGTGGGATTAAACAGCTCAGCACATAACACGTCTCAGCTAGTTAAGACCCAGGAATTTGGCACTGCAAATATGGTGAGGTGGTTTTGTTTCACGCTGCCCTTAAAACACATTGACTGACTGAGGATGTTCGTAGAACTGTGGTGGCAGTGTCCATGTTGTGTGGCACAACTCAATGGCTGGAACACATCCACACAGCCTTTGTTCTGTTTCTTCTTCAGCTTGAAGGGCTTCAGACACCTGCCTTTCTCAGGAGAGTCCCTGGCTTCTAGGCGAGGGGTTACCCTGGAGAGCTGCAGGGTGTGAGGGAGAGGAATTTTCCACCCTTATTGTCATCATCTTCTTCCCCTCAGCATAGATCAAGATTAATGAAATGCAGAGCATGAGAGGGCTTTCCTACAGATCAGGGCTCTCACCTGGAAATAGCGAAACTGGATTTCGCTTTCTGTTCTTGAGAATACGTCTGCAGTCTATGTGAGACTGTTATTTAATAAACTACAGAAGCAGGCTTAGAAGAAGGGGCCATAGCTTACAGAAATATCCCTATGTGTTAATTGTGAACCATCAGCAAGAATTTCAGTTTTTTCACTTTCTAAGCCAAATTTTCACCAGGACACCCCCCTGATACTTAACATTCATTTATATTTGCCATATGCAAGGGAAAAGTTTGCTCCTAATGGATATAATACTTTTTTTCTTTGCCATTTGCACCTAGATATTAGTTGTTCTCAGCTGTTGTTTCTAAAAAATGTGCATCAGATTTCAGCTTGGCACTAAAAGATGCTAGTTCCTGTAAATTACTTCCATTTTTGTGTTGATCTTCCTAAAAAAAAGCATATGTGAAAACAGTTGTTCAAGCAAACTCTGTACTAAAAAACTGTAGTAGTTACATATGCATGTGTTTTTTAGAAACTGAGTGGAAAGTCTCCCTTAAGTAGACTTTTATGGACTTTAAATGATTTTGCATGTGCATTGTATATACACAGATGGCAGTAATTGCACAAAGAAGGTGAATTGTTTTTGCAAATAAATCTCTGACTTTTGTGCTCATTATCACATCCCAGAGAGGAAGGGTATGGGTGTTTGTTAGTTGGGTTATACTGCACATATGTACTGACTGTGCAAGTCAGACTGCTGGAGCACATTTTAACATCCCAAGCTCTGGTGTATTCATGCAAATACCATTTCTTTACACATCAACAAGATACTTTGTTAATAACCTTATCAATGTGCACTCACCTTTGAGAAAAGGCTTTAAAATGCAACAGTGTTACCAGGATGGGTATGCAAATATAGTTTGTCATAACTATTAAAAGCAATCCTAAAACTATTCATATTAGATAGTATTGCAATGACTGATACAGACTATTCATTTTGGATGGGTATTGATTTTGGTTTTCTCTTTTTTTGCTAATACGTAAGGTAATAAATCTTTTCTTAAAATTCTTATTCCAAATCAGTCCCTGACCGCGGCATTTAAAAATGTCTGTTTGAATTTTTTGCTTCCAGGGGAGACGAGGCAAACCAGGCCTTCCAGGAAAGCCGGGGCCACCAGGACCTCCTGTGAGTAACTAGCGAGGGGAATGGGAAATTTTTACTCTGTCCTCGGACTTTTTTAACCCTTTTATAGCAGGTTACTGCATCATAATTATAGTTGAAAATAATTGATCTGTGTGTACTCTGCTGTATCAAACAGCTACTACTAGTAGCCTTTTGTTACAGCAAAAATAAAAGGACTGGGTCCACAAGTGTGAGAGACTACACAGGAGGGAAAGAATAAAATGGAAACTTCAGCAGAGGAAGCAGAAATTGGCATTTCGAAGAAAGGCTGGCCATGTATGCTAACTGTGAATACTGTGCATTCATTCCCTTTGCAAAATGCGTGATGTTCTGTAGAAGAAGGAATAATTTCTGTCTCAGAGGGGTAATTTGAAAGATGAAGGACTGTATGAAGCATGTGCCAACTGTCTGAATGATGGGGAGGATTATACCCAGCACTGGAATGAGCACTCAGCTGTAGTTCAAATGAGTTGACTGAAGAATTAAAAAGATTAAGAAATACATGACTTTATGAAAGGATTTGTAATATGAAGAACTAAAGGCTTTAGCTTAGATCTAAGAGGTTTGGGATTTTCTTTTTCTTCTCTGTTTTTTTTTAATAAAGGATTTAAAATTCAAGTCAGGCATGAATGTATATTAGTCTTCAATGAAAGCAGCCTTCTTTTGGTAGAGGAAGACTTGGTCATGTTTGTAAAATTCTCTGTATTTTGTATTGTAAAAATGCTGTCATGCACAAATACAAAACAGCTATTTGTGGATTAAGTAAACTTCTGCTGATTTACATTCTTAATATAAAACAAAAAATTTATAATCCCTTCTTTTGCTTACCTGCATAAGGGCTAGTGGTTTATGCATCTGAACATTTGATTCATATACTTCCACCTCATCATATATGTAGAGAAGAGAATAATGCTCTACTGCAGGGGATAAAATGACTAAAATGAAACAGATGTCATCTACCCTCATCCAAAACAAAAACTGCATAGATTTCATAAACTTTTTCTTGCAAAATGTGTTCAGAAAGAGGAGTTTATGATGGAATTCATTTATCCTGCATAAAACCAAACAGTTAAAAACCCCTCCCTCTCACTCTTCTCCTCTGCGTGTAGTCATATTGAAGCCTTGCTTGGGAGTCTTTTGCACATTTCTAATGCTGAAATGGTATTGCAGACTGCAGGAGGCCAAACAGAGGAAAGGAGTGATGCAGAATCTTTCTTAATACAAGTGCCAAATATAACCTTTAAAGGATAAAAATCAAACCATAGTAGAGGTCAATGTTAGACCTAATCTACTTAGCTTTTTGTGAGCTAGGGAAAAGCAGTTTCTCTGTTACAGATTTCTCCCATCCTAGATTTGCTGGCAGGTCAGGCTTGTGAAGATGTATGATCCTTGACAGATATACCAGAAATCTGGAGTGGAAGCTAAATTGCACTTCTATTACTGAGACATATCTCAGATTTTCTTACAGCAAATGGAAAGCTCAACTTTGTCAGCATGGCAACATCGCTATAAGGAACTCTGTATTGGGAACTGTAGCCTGGCACTACACACAGAAAAGCATTCCTTAAACAGCCATGGCCTAAATATTGGTTTAAAGTATTTGTTTCTGGTGTAGCTATCTTGATGCACTCCTCGCTTTGGATACAGCTATACCACCATCTTGTGTTCCTCTTCCAAGGCTGAGAACATAACACATAGAAAAGGCATTCTCTAAAAGCAGTAATGCCTGCTAACGTGCACTGGCAGCATCCCCATATTTCAAGTGCCACAGCTTCTATGCACCAAAAAAAACTTCAATGTGATCCATCTTTCCCCCTCTGTTTTTCAAGGCTCAAACCATATTCAGTTTTGCTGTGTTTCCAGTTACCCTTCTCTCCTAACAGTAAGCAGCTTCTCCATGCACGTGGATGCATTGTCAGCCTTTACTTTGGCTTTTCCAAAGTGCAACAGAACAGTCACACCTGCAAGGTGGTTGCTGTCATAAGCTTGGTTTACACAGGGTACAAAGGGGTTAACAGATTGACTGAATATGTAAAAATTAGACTCTCCAGTATAAAAAAGTTTGAGTTTTTACTGATGTTTTAAAAGAATATGAAATTTCTTTTTTGATAAAAAGGAGATTTAGTCATTAATTGTTACGGTAGCTACAGCATACAGTGTGTGTTTGAAATTAATAAATTTACCTAATTTATTTATCAGTTTATGCCGTGATGTTAAGTACTTCATTTAGATATTAGAGCAGTCGAGTGCTCAGTACTGATAAAAAAAAAATAAAAAGAAAACACAAAATCCGTGAGAAGGGAATACAATACTCAGGGTATTTATTATAAAGGACAGTCTTAATAACCATGTGTGAGTGTAGGGATAAGGGATTTGTGGGGAAAAGACTGGGGTAAAATTAAAGAAAACTGGAAAGTTACAAAAATTGCAGTGAGCACACATGCTGTGCTTTCTTGTGACAGGAATGTAAAAGCACCTGCTAACAGTCAAAAATCTACTTGTCACATGGCAGCATTTAAGACTTTTCTAACCTTCTCTCAATATCTCATATTTTTTCTTTTTTTTTCCTAACCTAATTTCTGGGGATTTTTTTTCAGTAAAATTAATGCTGCTTGGAGTAAGTTTCTAGTCCCTTAACATCATCCTCACTCCTTTGGTTTAAAACCTATACCATTGTCAGAAACATAGATTGATTGGCATCTGGTAATGAAACTACTCAGTTGAAGTGGGACTTTCTATGAAATTTCTTCCAGATATTCTTTCATGACATTTTTTCCTTATCCTTTCTTTTATGTTATTTTTTTCCCTTTGGAGCAAATCCTGTGCTCACAGAAGTCAAGGAGTCAATGAGGATTTTTATTGATCAGCTATCAAAAATATTTTTGTAAACCTATGGAATATATTCCTCCTTTGAGTACCTGTTTAAAGTCTATTACATATTATAGACTTTTAAGGTGTTTTTTGATTCCTTTCTGGTTCAGAATTCGTGGTATGCATCCTTGTTGTCTGATGTTTTTGAGTGCCGTTCTGTTATTTCAGTACAGGAGAGCCGGGTTGTGTGCTCACACCTGTCTCAATCCAGAGAGTAGCACTTTGTGCTGAACGCAAGAATCCAAGTAGAGCAGCAGCTCCCTCTAGTGCTTTTTGACCCTTTCTCCACTTCTAAAGTGCCTGGATAGCAGTAAAAAGCTTCTGTTAAACACACTATTCGCTTTGTTCTCACAAGCATTCTGAAAATTGTGACTGTAAAATCAATATCTCTGTACCTTTCAAATGAATTTTATATATTTGCCTACTTCCATTTTCTTCTAAAGTCTTCTGAAAGAGAGACTGTCACATGCTGTTACCCTGCTCGGCATGGCTCTTCACTGAAATGGAAATGCTGATTTTATGAAAGAAAGAGAATTATTATGATAATAGGATGCTATGAGGTTGTAAGAAGAGCATTTTGATCTGACTGCAGAACTGAGCTGATTACTTTCTTCTGCCATAGCTGCTAACTAAAGGTCTATAGGATTCAGCAGCACAGAAGGGGTCCCCAGCAGACCACAGCTTGTTTTGCATTATGTATAATGCACTGACTTTCTACATACCACATCTTTTCATTCTAAAAGCAAATCACAGAATCACAGAATGAGTAGGGTTGGAAGGAATCTCTGTGGGTCGTCTGATACAACCTTCCTGCTCAGGCAGGGTCATCTGAAAGCACAGGATTGTGTCCAGATGATTCTTGAATCATGTTCCAGCATCATTCTTCCAGCAAGGAAGACTCTACCACCTCTCTGGGCAGTCTGTTTCACCATGCTGTCACCCACACTGTAATGTATGAAATGTACCTGATCTTGATATCCTTGGCCTAAGGATGTACAGTCCCAGTTTTGCACTATTCACTTAGGCACAGTGCTTTACTGGTCTTGGGTTGCAGAATTACTATCTGCCTCACTCTGTGTAGTGTTCTAGTAAGAGGAGATAATTTATTTTTCTGGTTTTTCTGCCTGGAGAATAGCTGCCTGATGTCTGCCACTGTTGAGGTTGGGGGTTTGTTTATTTATATATTTTTACCTTTAAATTAATCAGCAGGTATATCTATTTCCATAGACGGGCTAGAGAACAGAAAGAAAGAGTTTTACTGATTTCTCCATTGAGGGCTGACTTTATCTTTCCGGTCCTAATTTTCTCTGTCTGTACTGGAACTTTAATGACTGGAGGAATTCCATTTCTCAATAGCTCCCATTTTAGTGATTTACCTTGTTTTTAAAAACAAAAGAGTGCTAAGCTAGAGTTGTGCTACAGACTTGCACCACTATAACAGCATTCTTTGAGCTGAGTCTGACTTTTATCCAATCATTCTTTGGCAGAGGTGAAATGTTATCAGCACTGGTTTGCAAAGGTAAGAAGGATGAGGACTGCTTGTTCTGGCCAAACACAATCTTGTCCAACCTACCTGTGGTAGAGGTGGGAAGGAAACTTAGGGTGTGCTAAATGACAGGCTGGTAAATCACAAATATTCATTCTCTTAAACTGATGGATCCAAAGCTAAGCTATTGTCTTCAACCAATAGATGTAATTGATTCATTCCACAATTGCTATAGCCCTTGAAGCTCATAATTCAGTTTATCATTTACCTTTGCAAGAGGCTGAACTTCATATATTTTATCTTCTCAAGTGTTTTTGCTGAGAAGACAAGCTTTGTGTTACTCCTTAAAGTTTTAAATTAAAATAGGGTTTCGTTTTTGTCTGCATTGCATGTGATGCAGCTACTGCATCAAGGAGTTCACTTGGACTTCTTCATTTAATTACATACACTTTTGGTCTTGTGATTCCATACATATGTCAATGCCATCAAACTAGTTATCTTAAGTAGCCAGCAGTTCACCTTGGAAATTTCATTTCCTCTGCCTCAGGAAATACTGTCATTCCTCTACCAATATTTTGAAAGTGAGTGAATGTTATCACCTAATTACAATAAAGAAAAAAATCAAGGCAATGATCAGTGAAAATTGTCAGTAGCGTTTCTGGTTTTCCTGGACTTTGAGCTGCTTCTTAGAAGAATATTGGAAATGCTTACATGGTAGTGTGGGAATGGCTGGCAAAGGTTGGTGATATTGGTTGTTTCTATGCATTAAGTTTTTTTATTTATATCAAAATGTAATTTATTTCTTGTCCTCTATTGTGGCAGACATCATGTTTTTATCATTCTTTCCATTTGCTCTTTGGAATAGTTATATAATATTGCACGTCTGCCCTGATGAGTTTCATACTGTTTTGCATTAAAATAAACAGAAAAACAGTGTTTTATTTTAATAGGCAGGCACCAATGTGAAATACAAGGATAAAGTTACTGCACTGAGTCACTTCAGACTGTGTTCTCTGTAATGGTCTGTTTTTGAGATGCAATTTACTTGTTACCCATTTTATGCATGGACTGTGAGATTGGGTAGACTTTTTCAACAGTCTCATCTTTACAGAAATGCAGATGAACTATAAAATTTAAGGGAGGAAAATATATTGTAAACCCCAGTAATTTCACAGTTTGGAGCTATTTCCCTTTAAGCACCTGTGTTTCTATTCCTGCCTTGTCTGTAGAAATAACATCTGAAACCTGTTTGCTATTCTGGAAAACAATCAGGACACGTTTTCAGTTCTTTTCTTATTCATACAACTGTGCTGTCTGTGTGCTTAACTTCTCTCAATTACACAACTTGATATTAAAAAAAAAAAAAAAAAAAAAGGAAACCCCGCTCAAGTGAGCTTCAAAGTGGCAGATGTGCAAAATTCTCATTTAAAAGCTAGAAACTGCTGGTACAATAATTCTTCAACTGCTGTTAATTTCATTGCTTCACTTTCAAACCAATGCTGCTGGTTCTTGTTTTTGTCTGTAGAGACTTCAGAGTAGATTGTGCAACTATATTAGTGTAGTGAAGTTGTGGAAGAGACAAGACCATAGTTTAGGAAAAAAAGTCATGAATAAGAATATTTTCTGTTGTTGTACACTTGGTTTACTAGTTTTTAATTATAGAAAAAATGATGGAAAGATAAAATTATTACATTTATGTCAATTTTTGGAAACAGATTACCAGAAATACTAAACTGGTAACACAAAGGTTGTGGCATAGTCGATGGTACAATCCAAATGCCTAAAGTTCCCCTTGGTTATCTTAGTCATGAGAAAGTTCTGGGGATTTTTAAGGTTATGTTTGTTTTTCAAAACTGGGACAATGTACATTTTATCTTGTCAGAAATTATTTATTTTATGTACAAATAATATCTATGGGTTTGGGGTTGATGGCAGATGCAGCATTAAGTTCTTCACATCAGAACTTGTGCTTTGAGTTTCAAAATGCTGCAGAACAAACACATTGTTCATACCAGAAGGGACTTGTATTAAAATTCATATAGATTTCATTTCTGCCTTCTCTGACTAACCAATTCACTTAAAAATAAGTTGCTGGTTTTCAAAACTCAGAGGTTTAAAACTACCTTTCTTCTTCCTCTGTGCCAGAAAAAAAAGAAATAATGAAGTTACAGAAGATAATGCACTGTACACTCAAAAATCAAAACTCTTTTACATCCCCACTGCTCTTTAAATGCAGATATGCAAACATAAAATTAGTTAAATTTAAATGACCTTCTGATGCATATTTTTCCATATAGGGTCCTTCTGGACTAAAAGGAATTCTGGATTCATTGAACAAACATTATAATGAGGTATGGAGATTTTATTTACTGTCTGTGTGGGTTTATGACTAAGTAGTATCTAAGGCAGAAATTGCTACAATTTTGATCCCTGTGAACCCCATTCCAAATTAATTCAGAAGGTAATCCTGCCCTCTTCTGCACCCCTTTGCAGTCTCAGTCCACACTCCAGTCACATACCTGCTGTGTCATCTATCTTGCTGCCATGTGTCTTGCCTCCCATCCATCTTCTGCTTACTTGTTTTTGACTGGTAAAACTCAGAAAGGAGGTGTGTGAAGCACCTAGCTGTGAGTGTGAAGCACCAGCTCCCCATTTCTAAATCTAATTACTCTAAACTGTACTTGGCGTTTCTTTCTTGACCAACTTTGTCATGATTCTAAGAGTAAAATAGAAGGACAAGGAGGCATAATTTTGAAAAATCTGCTAGCAGTCCATGAGAATGATCCTTATGTTTGTGTTATGGACTAATAAAAATATTGTGTCAACTATAAAATCTAAAACCTACAGCTAAAAGAACTTAATAGAAAAAAATGTTAAAATTGCATAGGAATGTGTTTAATGTGACAGAACTTCTACATTCTTACTGCAGATATTTCAAATTGTTTAAGCTGTGGTAGTGTCTGCCATTGAAAGAGAATACAGAAGCTTGCTTAATTGATTTGAGAGTATGTAACCTTCCTGATCAGAAAACTATTTCATTCAAAGATTGATGACGCACTACTATTACAGCATTATTTCCCCACTACAATGGTTAATGTGTGTATAACAGCTTAAGTCATGCAGGTCAAACCTGGAGGGCATTAATTTCTTTTAATATTAGAATGCATAACTATAAAGAGCACATGTATTCAGGGTATTTTTCTTATATAACGTTCCCAGATGACTGCTAAAATCTTTTCTTGAATAGGGATTCTGGAGTTAAATTCATGTCACACATACCTTTCCAGCTGCTTTTATCAATGAAGTGATTCTTCTGTTAATTCTGATATTTAATCCATTCCAAATCATTGTATCACCTTAGAAGAATGTATTAGGAATTAAGCATAGAATCTAGAGACTTGATTCTGTATTTGGTCTCCTGTTTCATATATATGCGTTGAAATTTTATATATTTTGGTGTTCAGATTTGGTTTCTTTACCAGTTTCTTTTTCCTACCAAAGAGCTTCCACTGATACCAGCACTGCTTCCTCTATTGGTATCATATTTATTCTAACTCATTCCCACCTCTGCCTTATGAATCTCTTTTATCCTGATAGTCCATTTAAGGTTAATTCTGCCAGAGGAAATACAAACAGTGGTGGTCTTCAGGAAATGACACACATCTGTCTCCAAAAGTCACATTTCTCATAATTTATAAGGCTCTAAGTATTCTTAAGGTGGCTTATATTTCCTAATTAACAATATTCTTGAAAAAATGTAGACCAGCTGCTATGTGTCTGTAAATTAATCGTCTTTTAAATCCTGGACAGCTTACCAACTTTCTTCTTCCTTCAGCTGTCTAGTTTGAAGATTTTACTGACTCTGTCATGAGCAATTAACTGTTCAACAAGGAAATGCTGTTTGATTCCAGATGAAAGAGAAGTTGGTTTTCTGATTCAAGTAGAAGGTTCTAAATATGCAAATTTTCTTTAAAAAATATTCAGAGCCTCCTAGAGCCAACTTAAGTCTCCAACTGCTACAACAAATGCATTAATTCCTACACATTTTGTGATGGGAATGGGATACTCCCATCATGGACAAGACAAAGAGGTCTTCAAAGAGAAGGACAGTTTCTCTGCTTAACCATTGATTCACTTAGGCAGACGGATGTACCAGTAACTTGTCTTTTCCCCATGCTGTTACAACAGTATGACAGAGTCTGATTTTGTCCCTGGCACCTTGGAGATATCAAGCAGTCTTTCATATTCCAGTACTGAATTTGCAGTGTGCCTCAGTTATTTGCATTGGTAAAATGATATTTGAATGATTCTCTGAGGTTTTTGAGGTTCCTTACAGCATAGGAAATGGTGGTGTCATTTTCCATCATTTCATCCACGTTCTCAAGGATGCCACAAGATCTTCTTTCAGTTTGATATTTAAATGTATTGACCACATTTTAGTTGTTACAGGTATTT
Organism: Drymodes brunneopygia; assembly: GCA_013400955.1. NCBI lineage: Eukaryota > Metazoa > Chordata > Aves > Passeriformes > Petroicidae > Drymodes > Drymodes brunneopygia. Next base: position 316,050 of record VZTZ01022866.1, on the reverse strand, counting down.
TAACACCTTTTTTTTTTTACTGAGGATATTAGTATGGCTTCTTTGTGTTGGTATTTCTAGGAACCACGAGAAACTGATAACCAAGAAATGGGGTGGCTCTTAAGACCCAACATAATTAATAGTGTTTTTTCTGTTTCTCTAATTTCTGTTTCTTATCAGATTATTTGCAATTTTTCTGATTGCTGTATGGTAATTTCTGATTGCTGTAATAAGTATTGGTAATTGCACAATGTATTTAAATAATTTATTGCAACCAGGATTTTTCTGGGTCAGCATCAATCACTTTATTAGAGTGATTTTGAAGAAGGCTGTAGTGCAAGCCTTTAAAAGCATAATTTACTTGATCCATGTGTACAGTGAAAGAGCACTATAAATACAAATGCTGATTGCAGCAGCAAATTGTGCTGAACAGCAAACCAAGATCAGCAGTCTTTCTTTAATGAAGTGAGAGGAACCTGGCGAGGATAAGTGGTAGCATTGATCCTTAATGGGGTGGGAGATGGTGCTGGAGCATTGCTTCCCTCATTCTTCCTTTGTGCCAGTTCCTGCAAGGCGTGTGACTATTTTTATGTTCCTTCTTGTTATGTCTTCTGCGTTTTCAGTGTAAATGAGATGCTTTGCATGTGTTCAATAAATGCATTTTGTTCTCTTCTTTTTGCCAAGAAACTAGGTCTGCCCTGTACTGTATGATAATTCCTTCAGAGATGGATAAATGATGCCTCATGATTTGCATTTATATCCTCTCAGGCCTCTGTTATCCTTTGCTTGGGCTTTCAAGGCCTCTGTTTGTCATCCTTCTTACTTACCAGTTTTTCATACTAGCTATAAGGTCATTTAGCCAAACTTGCTTCTAAATATCTTTGGAAAGGGCATTCAGATCAGTTTAATCTAAAATGTTCTCCAACACATAAAATAAAAATTAAACCAAAACACAAAAATTTAAAGTACAACACAATCTGGACAGGAAATGCTTCAGAATTATTATAATTCATAGAAATTTTAGATTATTCTAGAATAATTCATTATTAACTTCCTAAGATTTTTTTTTGTTTTGGTTTATTTTACTTACATTTGGTTGTCAAGAGCAAATTATCTATAAAAATGCAAAGACCATAAGGGTAGTTGTTTGGTCTAATGGCTTTTTTCTTTTTTTTTTTTTTTTGCTCCATGTATGAAAAAAAAAAAAGCACAACTCATTATAAATCATAATTTTTAGTGTACTCATACTAGCAGATACCCGGATTCTCAATCCAGTGGTAATCAACTGCTTCTCATCAATACTCAGGTATCTGGGTATCTGCCTCTTGCTCTGAAGCTGACTTTGATAATTTGTATACTAACAGTGTTACAGACCCTAAACACCGAGGAGAATCCATCAGGAAATTAGCTTTTCTAAAATAATTATTGATTTTATTCAATTTATATTCAGTTACCAACTTCTGAAAATATTAACAGGCTGTAAATGGCACATTTATTCATCGTGATGTTTTCCCATTTTAGAGCCATGGAAACTGGAACATGGCAAGGGGAGTTGGCTTGATCAGGGTTCCTGCTCACCCCAGTGGCATGTTTTCTAGGACTGGGATTCCCGGGGTCTCAACTGGAGCTCATTTTTCAGAATTATTGGGGTTTTGTTTCTTTTTCCATTGTCATTGCAAAAAAACTTGTTCCCCTTAGGAAGTCTGACTTGGCGTAAAGGAAACAATTTGCTTTGTATTTTATTGTGTCTTCACCTTGTAGAGAAGAGTAAATAACTGCAGTGCAATAACAGCTGAGCAAGTATACAACCTGAACCTCTAGTCCTCAAGTCTGTCTTCTTTGAGAAGCAATGTGAGGAGCCTGTTCCCTCTCCTTTTGTCTTACTACTGTGATAGACTTAAATTAGTTCTACTTTTTTTTTTTTCATTTCATGCTGCTCAAAAGTAAAAAGCTTGTGGTTCTTTTTCATAGAAGTGGATATTTTTGTTCTTTTCTAACATACTTGAGAAATGCACTGTAACAATGAGCATAAAAACATTTTTTTTGTGTTGAATTAAAAAGTCATATATTCACATAGCAATAATCAACATAGGCATTTCCCTTTTATGCTTCTGTTCATCTTCTGCTAGTCTGGCAGGAGTGTGAATGTGTGATAAAGGATGTGTTCTGCTCAGGTGTACTGCACAGGCATTTATTATCCCTTTCTAGTAGTAAATTTGGACTTCTGAATTTACAATTGATAAATTACAGGAAATTGTTACAATAAATAAGTTGTTACTGGAAATTAATTTTCTGATCTTTGTGGTGATATTTCTTTCCAGAGTGATACAAGACTCCTAGGAATACTCGAGACCCCTGGACTTAAAGGCCAGAAGGGAGATGTTGTAAGCATTTGGGATGAATTTGGAGCAGTTTTAAAGTGCCAGGCTAACCTGTCCCTGCCATGCTTAACACAGTGCATTTTATTTGATTTATCACAATGGGCTTTGAAGGAATAGATTTTTGAGATGACTGGCACTTTGATCTGTGTAGTCCAATATCCAAGTCATCATGCTATCCTGCAGCTGCAGTATGTGATCCTTTCTCCTCTAGTATAAATAGAAAGGGAAAATGCTGAAAGAATTATGTGTGGTTTCCCTAATTGCCATCTGAGAAGTCACATGAACTGCCCTGCTGGTTATGTGGGAAAGACTCTGAAAAAGTTGAAATTCAGAAGATATGTTGGATGGTGAATAATGAATATTTAAAGCAGTTTCTCTGTAACAATGAGACTTCCTATACCAAAAGTACTCATGGACAGCCTCTAAAAATTATATGGAAGTTAAATTCTGAATCCACACCATATGGCAGTATATTGTTTATACTTATATGGCCTGTATAAACATCTGACTGATATTTTAACAATTGCATGCCTTTCAAACTTGTAAGAGAAGAGACAAGTGCTCTGGATATGTGACAGAATTGGCAATATTTTATTGAGAAGCCTGCAGATCTGCTATAGAAAACAGTCATTTAAATTCCTTTGCAGATGTTTAAAGCTTGATTTCCATTGTAACAATAGTTAAGATTTTGTGGCCCACACAGAACAAAGTACAGTTAAAGAAGAGGAGGGGTTTATTTACATTTGCCAGAATATAAAGGTTTTAAATATAATTAATTTTGTTAAAAGGGTCAAAAAGGAGAATTGGGAATGACTGGTGCAAAAGGAGAAAAGGTGAGTCAATTCCTTCTGTGCTCATGTGTTATACTAGAAGTTTACTTGATGTACTGATTATGAATGAACTCTTGTAAAATATACAGGGGATCAAGAAAAAATATTTTGGCATAGGAAAAATTGTCAGTCTCTAAATGTCCTTAGTACTTTATTCAAAACCCTCCTTGGGAGGGTATTTACATAGGCAAGTAAATGTCCCTGTTCTACCAGCTCACAAAGCCCTTAGCTTTAAAAACATTCTGACTTCCACTTAATACCAGTTTAAAATTATTTTTATATAAGTTTATGAGCAGAGACTGCCTCATGAATTAGGTGCCAGTCATACCATTTCAAGTTATGAATGTGATCTTCAATGTCTATATGAAAAAACTATTTAAATTATTAAAATTTACACATTATTTTCTAATTAACTATCTTTTAATTTTAGCATAAATTTTGCAGTATGATGGGGGTATTATTTGGGAACAGGTGTGTATTTTGCTTTTCTAGGAATATGTGCTGTACATAATTCTTCATCTACTGATTAATGGGTGTTTTGCCATTCAGCAGTGAGACTTCTTGCTTTCTTTGGTCATATCTATATAAATAGTTTTCATGCAGGCAGAAACATTATTTTTACTCTGTTGATACATGTCTGATTTATGATTTTGTGTGTTATAAAGCACTTTTGTTTGGGAATTTTTCTGATTTGGATGCATGATCACTCTCTTTAGTTCATGTTCCTGACCCTCCCTTGTGCTCCTGCTTGAAAGGATCACAGATGTCATGGTCTTGGCATTAAATCAACATCATCCCCTCAAGTAAACTTTTGTAGTCCATATAATTGTATTTTAGACAGGTTTAAAATAGCCACGTTTTCCAGACTCTTCAGCAAAACCACATATATGTATTATTTATCTTTTTAAATAAATCTGTTAACCTCTTTGCTATGTTTCCTTAGGGAGAGCCTTCTGAAAAAGGGGACAAGGGAGACCCAGTAAGTATAGCATGTTTTGAACTCCTGTGAATAATGTACATTTGAGATTACTTTCATTCCATATTAATTCTGCAATTCTTTTCTTTGTAGAGATTCATTAGATGCAGGGATTGTGTGGGATAGCATATGTATTGTTCTCCTCCTTACATGTGCATCAAGGTCTCCCAGGTTATAAATAAAAAACAGAGATACCCTGTTCTTCAGTATTTCTGTTGCTATTTCTGGTACAGTCCATGAACTGAGTTTAGAGCACATGCTTTTTTTTTATTCCCAGAAGGTCTGTTCTTTCAGGTTTTTCACAAAGTTTTATTGTGGCCTAAACTGTCCTGTTTCAATGCCACCAGTGTGGTATTTAATATCAGGCTGTTCTCATACAGCTGTCTTATGTGGGCATAATTTTCTTATTTTGAGGCAAATTTTCAGAACATTCATTCTGTAAGAGTCTCTTTACCTATGTTAGGTATTTTTAATTAATTTTTGTCCTCTCTTATGATATTTGACAAGAGCTACTTATGTTTTTTAATATAAAACTCAAGGTTGCTCAGATATTTGTGGTTAACATATCATAATAACCAGAATAAGTCCTACTGTAATCGTGTGTGGTTTTGGAGGTGAATACTGGGTACCAGAAGAGATGTAGTGGTGAAGCTGGAACTTGACTGGAAAAGCTCTTAAGCAAATGTAGTGTTCTCAAACATTTTTCCTTTAAAACTTTGGGAAAACTTGCAAAAAAATTAGGTTGCAAAAGGAATGTCTTTCAGAGTTTGAAAAAGGCATCAGAAATTCTTTAATGTTTTCTCAATATTTAAGTTTGAAAACTATATTACAATGTTTTAAGGTAACAAATTAAACTTTTAGTTCATCCTAGTTAAATTTCTAACTTCTTACAGTTGTATTTACTGTTTTCAGGGGGAGACTGGAATGGAAGGATCAAAAGGAAATAAGGTATTTTTTTACTTGTACACAATATATACATTGCCAGTATCCATAACTGATACTGGGAGACATAGCAGTAAATTTGTATTTTTTTTGTTTTCTCAAACATTAGGGTGAAATAGGAGACCCTGGACCACCTGGTCTTATTGGAAATCCAGGATCAAAGGTAAGTGAAAATTATTTCATCTAATAGCAATTGCATTCTATGCTGTTATATAAGAGTACTCTGATGCTATCAACTCTTTAACTAGTATTAATGGACAAAGAATGCAAATAGTTTATATCAAAATTTTGTACTTGGATCATGGCTATTTTACATAAAATTTACATTTTACATAATGTTCTTGTTGTTCTCAATGTCACTCCAAAAGGAATATTTAAGCTACACTCAAGTGTTATTTTGTCACTCGAGAATAAGAGCACCCATTTTGCAATTAGAAATCCACTGATAGCTGGGTGTATTCTCTTTATCCATTAGTGAGGCAAGGGGTAACTACTGCCAATACTTTAGAAGTTCCTTTGTTTAATTTTATGTGACAGCAGGTAATGTCAAAGCAGCCATGGCCTTGCTTTGAGTCTATCCCCATAGGCAAACCTCATGAAGTGTGGATGGGATGAGTGGACAGTGAGGTGGATAGAGAACTGGCTGAACAGCAGATACCAGAAAGTCACAATCAGTGGCACAGGGTCCAGTTGGAGGCCCATCACTGGTGGTGTCCACCAAGGTTCAATACTGGGCCCAGTCTTGTTTAACTTGTTCATCAAGGACTTGGATGAAGGAGCAGAGGCCTCCTCAGCAAGTTCCGTACAACACAAAGCTGGGAGGAGTGGCTGACACCCCAAAGGACTGTGCAGCCCTTCAGAAGGACCAGGACAGACTGGAGAGATAGGCAGAGAACTGTCTGAAACTCAACAGGGACAAATGCAGGGTCCTGCACATGGGGAGGAATAACCCTAGGGGACAACCCACTGGAAATCAGCTCTGTGGAGAAGGACCTGCAGATCCTGGTGGACAGCAAGCTGTCCATGAGCCAGCAGAGCCTTTATGGCCAAGGAAGTCAATGCTGTCCTGGGTTGCATCAGGGGTCATTGTCAGGAGGTTAAGGGAGCTGATCCTGCCCCTCTACTCAGCCCTGGTGTGGCCACTTCTGGAATGTTGTGTCCAGTTCTCAGTACACACAGACACAGAGTTCCTGGAGCAGGTCCAGGGGAGGGCAGCGAAGATGATAAAGGGACCGGAAAATTTCTCTCAAAATGAAAGACTGAGAGAGCTGGACCTGCTCAGCCTTGAGAAAAGTCAGCTGGAAGGAGACCTCATCAATGTCCCTAAGTATCTAAGGGGTGATGTTGAGGATGTTCCCAGGCTCTTCTCTGTAGTGCCAAGCAATAGGACAAGAGGCAGTGGGCAAAAACTGATGCACAGGAAGTTCCACCTGAATATGAGGAAGAATTTCTTTAATGTGTGGTTGCCTGAGCAATAGAATAGATTGCCCAGAGAAGGTGTGGAGTCTCCCTCACTGGAAAAAACTGCAATGTGCTCTAGAATGACTCTGCTTGAGCAGGAAGGCTGTACCAGATAACCCACTGTGGTTCCACCTTCACCCATTCTGCAATTGTTTGATTCTGTGGAGAAAGTAACTGAGGCACAAATGTTCTTGAAAATCTCTCATGATACTTTGAATTGTATCAATAAAGGTAGAATTGGAAACTGCTAAGTCTAATTGCCACCCAACACTATTCAGGTAGGATAGTACCCAAATTTTAGATCATGAAAAGAAGGCCCAGTGAGAAGGAATGTGGCTATAGAAGGCACAAAATTGTTGTCTTAGAAATGATTCTTGAAATCTTGATTTATTCTTTTCTTATGTCTTTCCCTTTAGGTATTTCCTTTGTATTTCCTTGTATTTGCTTTATATACATGCTTTGGATTTTATACATAGCAGTCCACAAGACTTACTGACCTGAACATTAGAGTATGGGAGAATGAGCAAACTCTGTACTATGTACTCCATGTGGAAGATCATTCTTAATGCCGAATGTTTTAATATATTTATATATAAGAATGCTTTACACCATATTATAGTAGCTTATTGACTTTTACCTCAGGTGTGTATTATATCATTTTACAGGGACTGCAAGGCCCTCCAGGACCTGTTGGACCCAGGGGACTGCCAGGAGAAGTTGTATGTACTGTGCCATTTCACCAGCTGTAGCCGTGGTGTGTGAACAGTTAGCCAGTGAGCAGTGCCACAGAAGTTACCATAGGTGCTCTTTTTGTGGGTGATACTGTGGCTATCAGGTGCTGAAGCACAGTAGAATGGGATGCCTCCCTCAAGAGGCCATTACCTTGAGTTTCAATAAACCATCTATATCCTGCTTCTGGCACTATTTGACAGCCTGAAGTGGATCTGGATATTGGGGTTTATTTAGGAACCACTGCAATGAGAGCTTTTACCCTTTCTGATTGTCTCTCCCTTGTTCCCCAGTTAGAGTTCTGTTCATTGGGTCCTGACTTCCCACTGCAGCAGGGAGATCATTGCTTGGCTGGTGTGGTTAAGCAACAAGTTGTCTTGGTTTATGTTGGGCAGCTGCTCACTGTTACCAGGCACAGATTTTACAGGGCAAGGCTCCCCAGAGATGCAGTGTCCTTGTGGATGCGAAACTGGTGGGTTGGGAGTGTCAAGCAGTGGTACTTCTCACCAGAGTTTGAATGTTCCTGTAGTTATCACACTTTTGGGTGCCCCACATTCAGGTCTGCCTGGGTTGTCAAGGGGTTTGTCAAGGTGATGGGGGGTCTCCTTCACAGGCATTTTAGTGTACCTGTAACAACTATGTCACGAGGCAACAGGCTGATGGGCCCGCTGGCATCCCTTAGCTGGGATTTCTCAGACTGGTAGGCACCTACCCCAAGATCCAGCACACCTGTAACCCTTGTGCCTCTGGGCAGGAACAGCACAGGTGAAATGTCAATCCAGTCTGGATTCTCTAGGAAACTATTAATCACCATTATAATGAACTTGCAAGTGCCCTGGACATTTGACACCCACATACAGTAGAAGCCTCTCCTGGGGCAGTGGCTGCCTGTCTCCCTTCCAAATTATGGCACGATCCCTCTTGCAGTGTCCAGACAGCTACATGCTGATAATTCCCTGTGTTTCAGTCCACAACACTAGTGGTGTCACATAACCTAACAAGCACCTACCCACTCTTCTTGGTTCTTGCACCTCCCTTCTTCTATGAACCATAAAATGGCTTTTAAGTAGCATATTGGAGGTAAGAGTGGTTAGATCCAAAAGATGGATCAAGAAAGATAGACAATAAAAAGCTTAGCTTTAGCCTAGCAGTTTGCCACTTGGAAAGCACTGGGATTTCAATCATTGCTCTGTGTGTGTGGTTTTGTATTTTATCTTTTTCCTACCAACAGAAGCATCTAGAAGCTGGTGTTGCTGCATTTTGTCTCAGGCTTTCCACACGTGCTCTGAGACTATGCTGTGGAAGAGAACTCTTATTTTGAACAGATTTTTAAAAAACATACCTAATTAATATTAAAATGCCCTTCTGATTGGTATGCAGCTGGCAGACTTTTTATTGGTGACCTGTAAAAAGTCTTAGGGATATAAGCATGTTCAGCTCGTGAGAAGGAAAAAAAAATAGTATTTAAATCTGCATGCAGTCATTTTATACCGTGTTACTTATTGACCATTTCATTATATATTATTTTTCTACTCAGTTGAGGCATATATTTTTACAGTTGTGTCTGATTTACCTATCTTCTATACAACAATTTCTGAGCCTTATCTGCTCTGCTTCTTTTTATTTATAAATCACCAACCCTACTGTGAAATCACAACAAAATATTCATTTCTCTCTGGCTTGTGTTGCCATCATCCCACTTGAGTTCATAATTGCTGCTTTTACAACTGCTGTTCTGATGGATCTTTGATAAGAGAACGTTATGAACAGATAAATACTAGTTATAATATATGTAAGTCCTAGGTATAGATGATCCTGAGGACTCCTATTTGTGCACACAATTCTAGTATGTAAAAAAAATAAATTCAAATGTATTATAGAGACATTGTGTTTAGCTGTAAGTTCCTTGTTCTTTACCTTCTAACGATGAAACATTATAGATTAAAACATATAATAATTCATTTTATGCAGTATGATGACAATTATGAAAGTTTGAAAATTGTTTTATGTTAACTTACATCATTGAAGAGTCATCTAGCAGATAAGAATTGCTTCTTTTCCTAGGAAACTACTTGAGCTTGGTGGTCTATTTATCAAAAAGAGATAAATTTGGGAAATCCTTAGAAAAGAAGAGAGACAAGAGAGATTGTATGTATTTTATGCCAATATCAAAAGTGGAAAGGGTAGGCCATGATCTATAAATTTAAATTTCCATTTTCAGAATGATTTCGTGTTGGTAGAAGCAGAATATTCTTCATTAGGGTACTTTTTTTGCTTTCTTCTGCTTTTAGTTTGGATGACTGGGTGAAACGAGTAGCTGTCTGTCTGCATTAAGTACAGAATGCAGCAGAGGAAGAAAACACAGCTGCTGAACATTCACTACTGGCATGAAAATGTTCTCATCTGTCATATGTCAGTTTTCACAAAACTGTGTTTTACACTGAGAAAAAAATTAAAACAATATGTATTTTCTTGTCTTTTTCTTAGAGAGTTCATTTTTCAGTCCAGCTTAAGTTTCATACTTAGATTTTACTGTTCAGTTTGGGCAATTTTATCCTTTACTGTGAAAATCACTGGTATTCTTAACAAAACATTTGACTAAATCGTTGGTTGAATAACATTGAAGAGTCATGGAAACAGTTTTCTGAATTTATTACAGTATAGTGAGAGAACTCAAGCCTTACTTATTATTTAAATAGTTTCTATTTAGATTTTAATCTTTTTCATTTATCTTCATTTCTCTGCATTTATAAAAATCCTTCACAAAAAGGACAAGGGAAAATACTGAAGTTAAAATCAAAATATGAAAGATTAGAAGATTTAGACAAAAGAAAGGGTGGAACATACTTTATTTACTGAAAATGTTTGACTGTCCATTACATATCTAAAACATTTAAAAGGATTTGTTGGATTAACTAATGTGAAGGAGTAGGAATTCATTGAGGCTTTTAAGATACCAGTTTGAATAATTAACTAGTATAGGAAATCATGCAGCTCTCCATGGGCAAAAAAGATGAGACACTTACTTAAAATTCAAGTTTTTATGTGCTACTGCCTTCCTTGAAAAAATGATTGATTTTCAAGACTTGGAACTACTTTGAAATAGAAGAAATAAAACTTTTGGTTTCTGTTATTCTCCCCTGATAGGGTCCAGAAAATAATCTTGATTATTGCATTTTAACTTACAGAAAAATTATTTATATATTTAATTAAGGAAGCGTTCATTAACTTATAATCTTTAACATTTGGTATCAATACCAATGCACAGTAAATATTCCAGTGTAAACTATTTTTCATCTGTATTTTATATAAACATTAAGGGAATAGCTATAAAAACACACAGTTATGTTTTTATTAATTCCAGGGCTTACCAGGAGATCCTGGGGTACCAGGAAACCCAGGAATTAAAGGAGACAAGGTATGTTTTAAGTGTTTTTGATTAAACTTGATGTTAAAGCATTTTAAATTTTCTCTTCAAGAGTAACCTTCCATTTTTCTGTATCTGTGTGGCTGCTGTATGAAGCAATTTTAAAATGTACCACCAGCAACCCCCTATGTCGTGGAGAAGAAACATCTCTGCATTTGGAGATGGTTCAGGCCAGTTTGGCAACCCAGTTGCTCTTTAGATGACTCATTTAAGTAATATTTCAAGGAGGTTGGACTGTGCCCTTACATTAAATCTGTGCTGCACAGAAATGTCAGTTCAGGTCCTGACTACAGAACCTTTTCAGTGTAGTGTCCTGCCCAGGCTAGTGTGTAAAATCCCACTTCACAGTCAGACATATTCATCTTGGCAGAGCTCTAGGGCAGCTACACTGGCTCAGATGCAAGCCAAGGCTGGATCTCTTTAGGACATTGTGTTTTGCTGTGTAGAAATCCCTTAGTTAGAATTCAGCTGCATCAGCAAGAGCTAAAAATTAGGTGTGTATATACTGAATGTAAAGAAGGGGGAAAAAAGAGGATATACAAGTGTGCTCAGAGCTGTGTGATGTGGTGCAGTATTTATACATTGTGGGCTACAAGGGAAACTAATAAAATCCAGTTTAAAGAAGTGAGCTGAAAGAAATGCAGAGAAAATAACTGGAACAAGGGCAAAAATGTACTCATCTTGCAAAATGGGAAGTGGTGGGTTCAGAATGAATCACAGGGGATGTTGCAGGTGCCTGCAAAAGACAGGAGGACAGCACATAATAAAAGGCACAATTTTACTGTGTAAGCAGCAGGAGTTTGGAGATATGGAACAAGAGACACTGCATGTATTAAAATAAGGAACAGAGGTGTAAAGAGGAATACACTGAAGCCCCAGGTTTAGCACTAGTGGTTGAGAGCTGGGGAGAGACAGCTGTTGTTTCAGCTGTTGCTGTGGATTAGTTCCAGGGTTTAATGACAACCTGCATATTAGGGGCCTGGGGAACAAGAAATGTAGATCAGATGCATTGCAAGCATGGAAAACCAAGAGAATACTAGTTATTATTAATGGTTGTATGATCCATTACTCCACTTCTGTAGCTTTTTGAAGGAAAATATGAGGGGTTTTTCTCTTCTCTATATCTTCTCAAAGTACTGGTCCTTTCTAGGATAACGTTGATAATATTCCGAGCTTTTTCATAGGGGAAAATTCTCACATTTCAATTAGTGATTCAGATTTCTTTTGCAGGGTGACCCTGGTGGAATTATGGGCCCACCTGGACATCCAGGTCCAAAAGGAGATATGGGGCCTCCTGGACCAAGCCTGCCTGGAACACCAGTAAGTTCATAATCTGAAAATATTGTCCTTACTTTAGTTCCTGCAGGGGCAACTGTGAAAGAATTCTCACTGTGCAATGAAAGAAATCACAGAAGGTTTTGTGTTGGAAGATACCTTAAAGATCGTCTAGTTCCAGCCCCCTGCTATGGGCAGGGACACCTCCTACCAGACAAGGTTTTTCAAAGCCCCATCTAACCTGGTCTTGAACACTTCCAGGGATGGGGCTTTCACAACTTCTCTCAGCCACCTGTTCCAGTGCCTCACCACCCTCATAGTAAAGAATTTCTTCCTAATACCTAATCTGAACCTAGTCCCTTCCAGTTTAAAGACACAAAGCAAGTATTTTTATTGTAATTTCAAAATAAAAATGTATTTTACAGTGGTACTATAAGTGCACTAAAATATAGTCTAGGAATAGTGTAAGAATGACACATGATCCTGGTGACACTGGCACTAACAAGGAAGACAAGTAAACTTGTCATAGTTCATTTCTAAAGGCTGGCTAATTTTGGCAATTAAATTCATCTAGTCTCTTGGATTTCAAAACATAATTTGGTTTGTTTTTTCTTGGCTTTTTCGTGTTTTGTTTTGTTTTGGGTTTCTTTTAGGGTCCCACTGGTGTTCCTGGAAACCCAGGCCCAAGGGGGCCAAAGGTATGCAAAATACATTCTTTCTGTTTCTAAAAATATTTTTTCAAAGATAATATGGTAGTTTACATTTTCAGAGCTGTTGTAATGGAAAGCTTTGTACCTTCCACAGGGAGAAAGAGGACTACCTGGTGTACAGGGAGCACCTGGGGACATGGGGCCCCCTGGAATAGGCATTCAGGGATCACCAGTAAGTAAACCAGCACTCAGATTTTGGGCTTCATGCTCTGCATCATTGAAAAACTGCAATAAGCAAACAAAGCATAATAAAAAGCTATGAACTCCCTTCTGGCCTGACTCCCAAATCCCAGCTTGCTTCAAGGGTTGCTGTGCAGTTTAAATTCAAACGTGAAGCAAGCTGATACAGACATCTAAAGCATTCATAGCAAATAATTTGTACAGCAATAACTGTTTAGTAATTCAGCTTCTTTCCCAGGTATCTTTCTTTTTAATGCTTTTAAATAAAGCCAGCTGCAGTGTCTTCAGAGTATTCAGTACAAAAATTTGCTGATGTTGATGGTGCACCTGGTAGGTGGTACATGTTTTACTGCAGGAGCTTTACTCCAGTGACTGAGGCAATCTCTCGTTAGTCCACCAATATGTTTCACCTGATACAATTCAGTTTATGGACAGTGCTCTGGTATAAAGAGAAAATGTTTGTGAAAGGTGACTAGACATTAACCCTGAATGTCTTAATCTAAAATAATAATATTTAAAGATAATTTTTTCAGTTAAAGCATTTTCAAATCTGCACTTTAAAAATTACCAATTTATATCTAAATTATCTCTTTTTATTCGGCTGCTCATTAAGTTTTTTTATGAATCTTCTTGCTAAATATCAAGTTTTGCCACAGATCATTAATTTTTGGAATCTCTTGCCCTAAAAAATGGGCATTTGCAGTCTTGAGGTGTCTAACTTTGTCAAAATTAGTTTTGGATTTAAAGCCAAACCTTAAAGTAAGTCTTTCTCAGAGTGAAAACTGCACAAATATCCCACATTCAGTATTTTTTAATGAAGTTCATCTCCCTTTTCCCAGAAAGTGTAACTACTGATTATTTGGAGTTTTCTTACAGGGTCCTATAGGTCCAACTGGATCAGCAGGTGTACAGGTAGGGTATAAGTTTTCTCTTTAATACATACAGCATTAATGTAGTTTAAGGATTTTACAGAAAAGGTATTCTTATAAATAACCTAAATAACCTTTCATACTTTTAGGGCCCTAGGGGACCTCCAGGACTACCAGGAACTCCAGGTACTCCTGGTATTAATGTAAGTGACAGTTTTATATATATACAAGAAAAAATAATGTGTACCTCATCAGTGACTTAAGGCCATCAAATTTTAAATTTGTTTCTAGGGCACTCCAGGAAGAGATGGAAAGCCAGGACTACCAGGCCCTCCAGGTGATCCTGTACGTATGCAGAGAAAGCTTTTGCATTTGCTTTGGTGCAAAGACCTTATATTTGTATGAGGTGAGATAGCATAGCAAGTCTAGAAGAACCAGTGATACAAAGATAAAGTAGAAATATTTACTTGGGAAAGACAGGAAAACAGCCATATTATGTACCTTGGCCTCAATAAAACCAAGACTGTCTTCATGATGTTTCTTTAAGCAAGAAAAAATGCTTAGAATTAGTTACCATGTAGCTAATGCTTATCAAAAATCATCGATCTGAGTGTCTCTCAGCAGATTATTGTCAAACTTGGAAAGAGATGTCTCTCCCATGCTCAGTTCTTGCAAGTGATTTAATTTGATTTGGGTAAGTAGATAAAACTCTGAAATTGAAGTGGGAAAGATTGCTTGCTTTTTGAAGATATAATCAAAATTCAGAGGCTGTCTGAAGTCAACAAGATTTAACTTGAGACAGGTGAGGATAAAGTGCTTAATAAGGAAAACAGAAATCCATAAGTAGAATAAGTCTGGAAGGCACAGCGCATTGTAAAATAAATGTAAGTAAAATATTTGATGCTGCTATTAAACAGACAGGTCTAAATGGTAGAACTCACAAACAGGATAATTATTGCCTTTTGCTCTCTTAAAGTACTCTTCTCTTTGGAAAGAACATTTTTTGAGGGAAGATGTAGCAAGCAGGAGTGGACATGGAGAATTAAGCCACTTCAACATTTTCAAAATCCCAACATGTATCATACACTTATTCAGAAATCAACACACAGATTTATGGCTCTAAGGAGTGTGTTTGCAGTCAGACTGGACTGGCCTTACACGCAGAGCAGAGGAGCTGTGTGGCACAAACACAGTCAACTTGCTCTCATACATGTGTGCCCTTTGCAACTGGGGTTAGGACCCCTCCACGTTTGGGGTTCTATGCCATACACTGATAGAGCAGCTAAAACAAGAACATTAGAAAAGAGGAGAGACTGGGGAAATTACACTTCTAGTCCAGTAGGAAGACCAACAGATGACACAGTAATAGCCTGCCTAGCTGTGAAATGTCATAAAGAGGAGGGTGAAAAGTCAGGCCATGTGGGTTGCTGTTTTCAAGTCTTGTCCCAAGTTTTTAAGAGCAGGTGATTCTGTCTATGTACAGTTTACCTCTGTGCAGAGGATGGACTCACACCTTACATAATTATGTCCTTAAGTTGTGCTGGGTGGTGTTGTCTCACCCTAAAAAACACCTCAGCATGCTTTCAAAGGTGGTTTTGCCACCCTGTAGATGGTGTACTCCTGATTATATTTCTAGTTCAGTAGCGCATCTTTTGAGCTGATCTTTGACACTCGTTAACTGGCAGTTTTTGGAAGATGCTAAAAAATGTGCTTATGTTTTGTTTTCTTCTTCAAGATGGAAAGCATTGAAACAAGCTGAACAAAAATTGTTACTTTATTTTGAATATGTCTAATTTTATAATATGTCCAGGATTTATATGATTTTAGATTTAGCAGTTGCCAGACAAAATGAGAATTAATAATTGGAGAGTCTGTTTGTGAATGAAGTTGATGATAACCAGGGCAATGAGATTTTTGCAGGGAGTCTTTAAATATAAGTTTAATGGCAGGTCTTGGAAATCTGGGATGTACTTCAGTACAGTATAGATCCACTGATGGATCTTTAATTGGGTCAGCTTTAATATTGATAGTAATTTAGTGATGACACCAAGGAGTTATACACTAATTATTATTGTTTAAAGGCAGGAAAAAGTATTACATATGTTGCTCATGTTGCTGTAGCTGGATTATTTCCAGTATCTGAGCTAATTTATTGAAGTTAGCTTTGGCGTCTCCAGAATTTGTGCTACAGTTGACAGTAGAGTCAAAGCCTAGGAGAAAGGAGGAGGAAAACAATTGAAGATAATCAAGTGAGAATATGAGACATTCCAGTAACATTAAGGTGTTCCTGATATGCTACAAAAACAATATTAGTATGCTCAGGAGTTATGCTGTTGTCATGGTTTGAGAAATTTCATTGAGTTTGTAGTGAAGAATTACAATTGATAGGTTGGATGGACTGTGATATTTAACTATATCTGAAAACCTGTTTTTTGGTTTGAGTTTTATGTATAAATACATAATCAGATCTGTGTGTAACAATATAAAGTTTAGAAGTGATGAAAACATATAGTACTATGTAAAACATTACTGCAGATGCCTTTTTTAATTTCAGGTTGCACTTCCACTTGTGGGAGACATGGGTGCTATACTGAAGGTAAACTTTTCAGAGGTTAAATGTCTTTTTTTGCTATAAATACGCTTTTTAAACAAACGTGCACTTGAGAACTTCTATAGGTTCCATTCTGACTTACAGGGCAAGCCTAAAATAATAATGTGAATTTTGTTGATTTTTGTTTTGTTTTTTAAAAAATGCTCAAGAAATGTATTTTATAGAAATTTTGTGAAATAGTTTTTGCACAGCATGCAAGCTAGTAGCCAGCAAGTGCCTATTCAGCACATCCAGTCCACAGTATGAATTGCTACAAATATACCCTGTTCTCCACTTTACTTGGTAGCATTAATTTCAGTAATATACCAAATGGAGAAAATAGTCTAGAATTTCTAAGATAATATGTTGAAGAATAATGAAATTTGGAGTGTTCTGCAATATTCTAAAATGAAAATCGGGCTCAGGAGAATTTCAATATGAAAAGCACACATCATTTCTATTGTCCTTTATTAATACATGTACTTAGTGTTTATTGACTTTCTCATTTCCAAATCTGATTTATTTTAGGGCTTTCTGTTTGTAATTGTACTGGCTTTCTGCTGTACATGCTCTTCTTGTCAGAGCTCTCCCTCTTGCTAATTCTTTATGCTTCATTCTTCATTTCTCAGTGTTTTGTGGTTAGCACTTCTATATGACTGTAATTTAGCTGACAAATGCTTCTCTCAGCAAAGCAGGGGTCATTTACTATTAAATAACTATAGATTTGAAGCTGGAGAGAGTAACAAGTAGCTTTCATCTCTACCTAAACCATAGAAGGAAGATGGTCTGCTCAAACCTAAACACAGGTGTGTCTGGGACTATCCCAAATGAAGCTAAAAATGTGTTAGCATGATTTGAGTAGAGAGTGTGACTGATGGGAAGGAAACCAAGGAAGTCTCTCTGAACACGTATATGGTTTAGAGGAGAGGAGGGGCTGAAGAGAAGGCTTTGGGGTAAAATGAAGGGCTGGTCAGAAAAGCAGGCAGGAAGCAGTGTGCATGGATCAAATCTTCGTCATAAAAATATTTATTGTCTGCTCCACAGGGTGATCCCGGCACAAGAGGTCCTCCAGGCATTCCTGGTAGAGAAGGACCAAAAGTAAGTTTTGAAGAGTGTACTTTTCATTGCTTTGTTTCTTGTTAAAAGCAAAAGGATAGATTCTTACCTTTGCCGGACGACTTTTTTGTCTGATCCATATCCCTCTGGCATTGAGCAGCCTAAAGGTTCAAATGATTTTTATGTTTCAGGCCTCTTCATACGTCAGTTTGCCTTTTCACTAGGTTGAGTGAGCAAAATAGCCTGAGTTGAGTCCCAGGCCTGGATAGCGTTTCTGTGTCATGCCTCTACATTAAAGCTGGCTCAGACCTGAGTGCCCAGCAGTGCTTTGCTATCTATAGACTCATTTTAGGTGAGTCAGTCACACGAGAACCCTGCAGTG
Organism: Drymodes brunneopygia; assembly: GCA_013400955.1. NCBI lineage: Eukaryota > Metazoa > Chordata > Aves > Passeriformes > Petroicidae > Drymodes > Drymodes brunneopygia. Next base: position 298,263 of record VZTZ01022866.1, on the reverse strand, counting down.
AAGAGACAAATTCCCAAGTCTCCCTCAAGTGTGCAACACAGCTGGACCACCCTGTTTGCACCCTGTTCCCATGGGAGTAACACGGCCATTTCCCTGGGACCTGAAGTTCCACTGACATCAATCAAAATCCTGCTTTGCTGGAATCACATCAAAAGCCACATGGTTTGGCATATCAATGTCTCCTATTGCTGAACCTCATTCCAGGGAAGTGAACTTTCTCCATTTCAGCAAGCACTCAAGCTCTTTGGTGTTAATGTCTCCATCAGGTCTTATGAGTAGTTTGCCTCCTAGGTACAAACCCCCCATTTCCTTTCACCTTGCTGGGAGGTTTATTTTAAAGCTTTCAGATAGGTTTGAGCCTTTGCTTTCTGTTTTAGGCACTGTGGCTGTAAGGGCATCATGCTAACATATATTAAATGCCGGTCACAAAATGCCCTACAGAGCATGAAATTCATTGTTCTCTAATAGAAAATGTTTGTTTGAATGTTATGTTTTCATAGGGAAGCAAAGGTGAACGTGGATTTCCTGGGCTTGCTGGAGAAAAGGGCGATGAGGTAAAATTACTCCATTTCTACAGTGGTTGCATTCTTATCTGAACCTGAGTAAAGACCTAGACTGAAAATGAAATGCACAGAATGTTATTTAGTTCTTTAAACCTGCTGGGATAATCATGTATTGCTGTAAATGGCACTCGCTTGTGATTTTTCAACAAGATTGAATGTTATTATTCAATTTAATAACAAATATTTAATTTTTGTCTATGAATTTTCACTCTTTTGTATATTTTAAAGCCTCACATACATTTGTATGCTAATTTTCAAGGATATAGGATAGAGAAATAAATAGGCTAATGTAAAATATTTTCAGAAAATACTTTATAACATATTAGCTTTCATTTTGTTAGTTCCCCTTTAGAATTCACTTTTGCAAACTTTTCATTAAGCAAATAATCTGATGGGAACAGTAATAACAGCAACTACTATTAAGTGGAAACTGAAAAATATTTGAATAGGCTGAATTTAAAGCATTTACAATATTTTGCATCTTATATTACTTTCTTAGAGTTATTTTTATGTCTTTATGCAGAAGGAAAAAAGCCTAATGACTTGTAGTGCCAAATCCAAAACAGCTGCTCTAGCTTTAATTTTGAATTGAAATATTTGCAGTTAGCATTTCAATAGCAATATCAGTGCAAAAAAAAAATCACTGCAGCAGAAGCTATTAAGGAAATTAATCTGGATAAAGAAAGAAATTTCTTAGTGGCCTTAGCCAAATAAGGAGTCAAAATAAGTAGCCCATTAAAAATATGTGGTGAACATTTTGAAACTCCAAAATACTTAACTGGCATTAAACACATACTACTGTCTTTTAATTTAGGAGTGCTGTTTACAAGACACAGCACCTGAAAAATACAAAAGAAGTTTAGATTGTATTGATTGAGGGGTTTTCAATTCTTTATAAGCATTTCACATTTCTTCAGCACTAAGGCCATGATATCTTAAGAATTTTAAAGAGTAGGAGAATGAGAGAATTGTTTTTAAAAAAATGTGTTCATCAGGATCTTTGGCTTACAAAAGTAAGCAGTTATATGTGGAAAAAATAGATGCAGCTCCTGCTACTGTTTTGCCCCAGAATTTAGCATGTTGTCAGCCTAAAGTATCATGCTTTTTTTTTTTCTTTGGTTTTACATGATACATAGAGCTCATTAAGTCTTTGCTTCTTATAGAAGCAAACGCCTCCTGAGGTGGAATTCAGAACATATTTCCTAAAAGGATGGGGCAGCCATAAGCAAATTTCATGCAGAATTTTACCTAAAAAAGAAATGTGAAAGTAACACATAGTTTGTGTGCTATATGGGATGCGTCTACCAGCCAGCAGGATGAGGCATTAGCAAAACAATTTTGACTATTCAAATACTATTAAACAGCTGAGACACAAATAAGATATTGCAGGGCATTAAGAAGGTAATAAGGTAACAGCAAGTTTATGACTGACAGATTTTTAAAAGAAGTCTAGAGAAAATTCATTGCATATTTTTCTTTAATGCTGCGTTAATAAGTTTGTTATTAATATGTTTCTTCACCATTTGAGAGCTGGTGAGCTGCCTTAGCTCTGATATTTTCGGTATTTTGCAGCAGGTTTTGATTATGACATGGTGAGGGTGCAAGTGTATCTTTTTTTCAGAAACATGTATGAAAATGTTTTAAAAGTAACTTTTTTAAAATTTTTAAATTTTTTATTATTTTGTTGGAATGGGAAGAAATGGGAAGAAAGATAAAGAAGCCCACCTGAAGCCCTTTGAAATATGCTCATTAACTTCCATGTGCTTTCCAATCACCCTTTAATCTTTGTTGAACTTATCTTCATTTTCAAAGCACTTTTTTTTTTTTCAGGGGCAGGGTTTTTTGATGTCAGTAGTAAGAATTACAGATTATGTTCCTTTGGTTTCATATTAATTTTCCATGTAAATGTACCATCAGAGTTAAGGAGTTCAAAAGGAACAGAGAGCACATTAGCAGTTACCTTGCTGCTCTGAAAAGCTGCAGAGGTGGATCAATGTCCTCTGTGTTTAGGAGAAAGAAAGGAAAATCAATGTCTTTCCATATCTACATCTTTGCTGATTTATTTCTCTCTGAAGATTTTCCCTCTGTCTCTCCCTCAGAGCACCTATATCAGAGCTCCTGACCTCTGTGACTTTCTAGGCTGCCTCCTTAGTCATTACTTCCTAAACACTGCATTTCAAATGAGAAATACACCTTTTCTGAGGGAATTGTTCTTGTCAGAGGAGGGACAGATGAAATTAATCACTGCTTGGAAGTATCTATTTCCCTTTGTAGATTACAGGGAGCACCAAGAGTGTTAGCTGTCATTAGTACATGGCTTTTACATGTCTAAAATTGCACCTAAGCCTGGTGTGGCAGAGGAAAGACTCTCAGTGACATAAGGCATGTCTCAAATCCCACCTCTGTCCACTGTAGTGAATTGCACAGCTGTATGTTTAGTAAGTGGATACCAGAGTCCATTGATTTTCAGACAATCTAATAGAATATAAGTAGGCAAGTAGATCATTAAATACTATGTAAAATGTCATGTTCAGTTATCAAAAACCCCAAACCAAAAATTAGGCAGAAAGCATAATTTCATTTAGAAAGCCTCAGGTAACATTGTGAAGCCTGAGTAAATTTCTTCTCACCAGAAAAAAAAGGCCTTTTAGTAAAAGAAAATAGAAAATTAAACTCTAAGGAAAAGCTAGACATCTGTTCTTATCTGCATAACTAAAGACAAAACTATTTGCAAAATATGGGCTAACAGTGTGAAAGGTTGAAGGACAAGTGGTGTTTATCACTCAGTCAAGAAGTTGCCTCTAACCTGGTTCAATGATAGCCTGGTTCTTTTCCCTGCCTGGTGGGGTAGTTAATGTTTTAGCCATTACTAAAAGTAATGCCTACATTTTAGAAGAAAATGCACTATAATGTAGTTATAGTTATGCTGGACATGCTGAATATAAATGTTTTTGATGTATAAGTGGGAGAGGAATTAGACATGTACTTTTTTAATTTCCAGGGTCTTCAAGGTGCTCCTGGACTGCCAGGCATACCAGGACCCAATGGCCCATCTGTAAGTGTGTGGTATCACCTCTGAACTAATTTATTTCTGTAGGGGTTGCTGTAACTGCCTGGTTTCTTGTCCTTTTCTGTATCTTTCAGGAGAGTAATAATAAAATCTTACCCATTCTGGCTCTAGAAAAGTAAACTATACTGGTGTTGATGTTACTGGAAATACCATAATTGTCTGGACTCAAAGTTTGTGTAACTTAAATAGATTTGAAGCTTTGACATTACTAGAGAATCTGTGAGGTTATATGATTTATAATGTACAAACTTGCAGTGAATTATGTATTTTTACCCAAGTTAGAAACGTGTTATTAATAAAATCTAAAAATAATTCCAGCTAGTCATTCTGAAAAAAAGACCTAGTGCCAAAACAAAGTAATGACTTGTTTTCACAATTCAAAAACAAAGAATGAGAAGAAGCTGACAATATTTAAAGACAATGAAATATATCTTTGAAATTGTTGGTATTACAGGGAAAAGTCCTCTTTGTTGGTATTACAGGGAAAAGTCCTCTTTGAAATTTTTTAAAATATTCCTTTTCTACATATGGGATGGGATCACATTAGTTACTATTATCATTATTCATTCCTAGGTTTCATGACAACACTAATGCTTCTTTCAAAAATTGTAGCACATTTAAGAAGTTTAATGTGGAATACACAAATTGGCATGTAGCAGTAAAATGTGATTCTCAGCTGTATCAAGATGTGCCAGCTAGGGTCAGCACATTTAGTTTACCAAGGTGCAAATGCAACAGTGAACACAAATTTTACCCTTCAAAGGACTTATCAGGAGGGCACAGCTGTTGTATCAATGAGAAGAGAAATAATTAAACCTGAGGAAGTATAATTAGGTTTAAACAACCTTCAAAAAGCATGTTTTAAAAACTTAGTGACACTGCAAAAATATTAATGTTTCAATTTTTCCTAACTTATATAAGCAATTCTGTGTTGTGCAGGGAGTCCCAGGAAGACCTGGACATCCCGGTCCAGCTGGAGCAAAAGGAGAAAAGGTATTCCTTCTTTTTATTCTTGATGAAGGTTTTACAATCCCATTACACTGTGTTTTGGGGCTTTTTTAAACAAGTGCAAGAGTGTAACAAGAATGTGGTATACGTTTCAAATTTTTATTTTTTATTTCATTACAAGTATTTTCTCCAAACAATGCTGTACCTGTGGGCTTATATTTTGAAGTGCAGTCCTTGTGGTATATTTAAGTTGCAGAGAAATGTCTTTAGATATAACACATTATATAAAGTTTAGGAAAGTGAAAGTATGTTTCTGAAATAGAATATGACTAGTGACTGCTTGCCATGCTTCTCATCCTTTTACCAATATTATACTCAAAAGTAATTGCACAAGTACTGAAAGTTATTGGGTGTTAGTTATTCTGAAATAATACATAAGCCTCCTTTATACTTAATTTACACGCTCTTAGCACTGCTTTTTTTTGAAATTTTATGTGTTCTTTTATCAGGAACATGATATTATCCATCATAAGAGGTCAAATTCATTTCTTAGGTATCTCAGATCAGTGCTATCCAGCAGAAACAGACTTCGCTATAAAATACTTTCTGGAACAAGTTCTACATTTTGTGTATGAATACATCTTTTTTTAGTAGTACTCTGGAATTTTGCAGGTATAGCACTGCCACATCCAAGTGTGGGATCCTAATTCCCTACAAAATTTTGGTATGAGTAAGAAAGAAAACTATTCTGTAAAGCTCTGAAACGATTTCAGTATAACATTTGAATGAGAGTTGTCTCCTTGCAGATCTCAGTAACAAAAATTTACCCCACTTATTTCCTTTTTGTCTAACTGAATGCAAAACACAAGTCTTTGATAGTTCCTTGTTCACAATTCACACACAGGTGGGAATGAGAAGCCCCTGCTCTGCAGCTCATGTCTCATCATTCTAAAAGTGCAAAAGTCAGATGGCTGAAGAGTAATGAAGTAAACTGAAACAAAGCCCCAGTGAATCTCTCCTCTTTCCTTCATCTGGGACACATTTGAGAATTGATCACATAATGTGCTTTCTAAAATAATAGGATTTTAATTCCCCATGAAGCTCTCCAAACCACTCTTGGGAGGCTGACAGTTTCTAACAATTAACAGGGCCATTTGGAAATTATCCTACTATAAATGTGTAGTTAGAATTATATTTTTCTGCTGAGCTAATTGTTGGCATTGAATACTTAGCTTGATTTTTGCCACCTTAGTAATTTTAGATTTGTGACTTAAGTGTCTCACTGACATATGTTTAATAAGATCCAAAAAAGCCAGTGAAAAAATCTGACAGACTTGTTCCAAATTATACAGTATATTTATCTGAATTGTAGTGATGAGATTTTGAAAAGATTATTTGGGAAATTTTAAGGTGAAACCTTTGCAGCTCTCTGCTATTCACAGACCCCACAATTCTGCTGGGGAAAAATCTCAGCAGCTATGCTTTTTATAATATAATCTATTCAGTACACAGCAGCAGAACAGGCCAGAGATACAAGTAATGAATGAATATTTTACAGTAAAAACCAAAAAGATATCCATTATATCTCTTAATAAGGAAGATTCTTTAAAAAATATCTGAATTTATATTCAATATGTTTCTAAGTAAATGGAACTGCTGAAACGGTAGCTCTTCTTTATTTACATATGAATGATCAACTGAGGACTGGCTTTTGCAAAATAATGTACAAAGCATAAAATGAATGTTAGCTTTTATCTGCCAGTTGCTTAGAAATTCATATTAACAACTCTTTTTTTTTTCTTCCACTCCCTCCTGGTACATATGAAATATTTCCCAGCCTAGGTTACCAGTGTTATTTTGCCATAAGGAAGTTGCTGCACATAAAGCAGCAAGTAACCAACAAAATAAAAACTAGTACAAAGTAACGATTCATATCTTCCCTAAAGCTTAAGCAGAAATATTGCAGGAAAATTTATTCTTGATATTACCTGCTCCTACTGACTGTGTCTCTTGCTTGTTGTCATTATGGTCATCATAGTTTGAGTGTGGAATAGATGTGGCCAGATACAGTAAATGAGTTACATCAATCTCTTGCTGTACTAGGGTAGCGAAGGTTCTCCTGGGAAACCTGGACCACCTGGGCCTCCGGTGAGACATTTCGTTTTATGTCTTGAATTTAAATTAGAAACAATATACTTGTGAGTAAAGTGTAATGTAATATAAGGAACTGACTGTTGATCTAATAAAAATTAATATTGCAGGAAGGTAACAGTGTCTTTTTTTCCAAAGATTTCTGTATTCCTTTTTTTTTCAAAAGGTTTCTATATTCCATTTTTTTTCTTGCAATTCGTCACTGAGTAAGATCAAATCACTAAAGCCCTCTTAGAAACCTGCTCAAATTAGGTAACCTCGTAATCCAGTATTATTAGAGTAAAATTGACAGCTTGGATATCTGAGATCAGAGAACCCAGACAACCTAGGGAAAGTCTGTGGAGATCGCTGGACTACAAATTAACTGGAATAGTCCCTAACACAAAATTTATTCCGGAGAATTATAATAAGAAATATCAAAATATGATGTGCACTGAGAGATTTACAGGTTTCTGGGTTTATAATTTAGAAAATAGAAGTCCCAAGCTGTGTTGGTATGTATCTTATGTTCTTCTGAAATCTGAAATCTTTGACAAATTGAGAACAAAAAGGATGCCGCAGCTTTGCTACAGGACTTGAACAGGGCAATAGTTCTGCCTTTATAATTCATAAGTGACACTTACTTGGTTTTTATGCTTTAAAGGGTATGCCTTACAATGAAAGAAATGGAATGAGCAGCTTATATAAACTGCAGGTATTTCTCTTTAATGTTAATTGCTTTTTTCTCAATCCCCACCTAATTTTAGCCCAATTCAACTTTTAAACTTGCTGTTACAGGGAGGTGGGAGTGTCGCGAGTTATCCAGGTCCACCAGGACCACCAGTAAGTGTTACCAGAAATCTAATTTCTAGTAGCTAATTGTCATAGCAATAAAGGTTGGTTAGTTGCATGGAATTTGATTCTATCTGTGAAAGATTAAAAAAATAAGGATATGATTGGTGTGTAGCAAAGTCTGTAGTTTTATCCGTTTACCAAGTATTTTAGGCCATTTTGGAGAGTGGTTTATTTTGATTAAAGCATTTTATCCTAGCAAGTAAAGGCTGCATAAATGGTGCATAATTTGGTGTTGGACTCTTTAGTGAAACTATTCTTACACTAAAAATGTGTAATTTTGTACTTATAGTTTGAGGAGGCATAGTTTTGTAGTGGATGAAATTTGGTGCCAGAAATGGGAAGTTCATTAATTCTGATCTGAGTTCTGGCACTGATTCACTACAAGTGGCTACAGTGCAGAAAAATATGTAGAAATATATGCAGAAAAACTAAGAATTATATTGTGGGAGTAATACAGGGCTGGTGTTTTTCACACTGCAGATTTAGCACCTTGCAGCTGGACACTGTTGCTTTGGTTCTATGGCGCCAAAGATGCTGTGCACTTATTTACATTCTCCTCCTTTTTAGCATCATAGACAAGCTCTGTTTTGAGATGGTTGTCTCTTTGGTAACCACAGTTATGGGCTGGCACCGAACAACAGACCTGTCTTTCTCTGTATTCTGGAACAGCAAAACAAAACCCAAAATACTACTAAGATTTTATACTAAATTAATCAGCTGAGAGGTCTGGAATTAATGATGATTATAAATGCACTGTATTAGCAAAGTATGCTCATAATGCACGCATTAAAAAAAAAATCTTATTGTGTAGCTGTTCTTCTTTAAATGTGGCTTGGTTTTGTTTGGTTTTTTTTTTTCAGGGTCCTAAAGGAGATCCTGGAACAGCGGTATGTATTTATTTTTTGGTTTTGATAGAGAATTCCCCAAGCAGTTTGACACATGATACTTCTCAAGGACAATAAGAAACCCAAACCAAAACCTCTCAGCAGTGACAGCAAAACATGGAGTTGTAAGGCGGTTTTCTAAAACAGTTTAATAATTTGTTTTCAAAAAAATTCTCAAAGCCTGTTTGTGTTTTTTTTTTTGTTTCACCGTAATGCCTGGAAGCTGAATACATCCTTCTGTTCCAGCCTCCACTTCTGACTCAGAAAACACCAAGTATCAGAGTTTAGGTGGGAAAGTGAGATCTGTCAGAGACTTCAGGAAATCCAGACAGCAATTTGCCATGGCTTTTGATTTAACTGAGAATTGCTGAATGCTGGAATTGTTGACTGTAGTTTAAATATCCATGATAAAATATCCGTTTTGTTCCAACAAATAATTAAAAGGACCTCCCCACTCTAAATGTTAAGCTGATTTCTCCAGTGAAGTATGTTTACAGTTTTCTTTCAAAACTCTCCCTTGCTGCAGAGTAACCTTTGTTTAGGGGACAGAACACAAGGTCACTTGGAAGTTGTTTCTCTGGGTGACAGTGTGTGCTTACACCCCAGGGCTGTACTGCCTTCAGCTGCTTCAGAGGTGACCTTGGCTTGCAAGACCACTGGACTGGAGTCTTTTATACTACATCTTTCATCAAAATTAAGCCATTGAGCCAAATATGCACACAGCCTCTGGGAAAAGCTTAATTTGCAGATCAGTAAAATGAGGCATAACAAAATCTGTTTACCTAATAACTGGTACCTGTTTTAGTAATCTCAAGTTAAATAATCTGCTGTTCAACATTTCCCATGTAGAGTAAAGAAATTCTAATATATGCAATCTTTTAACTTAAAAAAATGAATAACAGGGAGACCCAGGACCGATGGGATTACCAGGACTGGAAGGACTCCCAGGGGAAAAGGTAAGACTCCTGAAGAGAAGTCAAGACCTCTTAGTGGCCAGTATCTGCAAATAAATGTTTTCTGAAGCCTTATTTGATTTATTTGTCATGTGTAAGTTATTCTTTCTGTGTGAAATATCTTTGCATATTTATTTATATTTTCCTTTTTTGCTTTACTGTGGGTGTAAATCATATACTCACTGAACATGAAAATTTCATTTTCTACAAAATGAAAATTGTGTGTAACAGGTCTTGTATTACTCTTTGTAAAATACTACTATACTTGATAGTAATATAGTTAATATTTTCCTGCATAGGGTTCTTGTTCTCTCTTGAACATCATCTTATGTTTACAGTCTATTTGTCTTGTTCTCAGCCTTTTGCTTTCTAATTGTGAAGGCTGATTACGAATTTAAAGAAAAGCTTGTCATAAAAGGCTAAAAAAGTCAAGATTTTGGTATTCATTTCTAAATATAGCAAAGTACAGAATATTTAACAGAAAAAATTTTTTAAATCTTTAAATATGTTTTCTGTCAGCAAAAGCAATTCAATTTTGCCCATATCTTCTAATTTCAGAAGAAAAAAGAGTAAATCTTTTTGCAAATGAAATATTTTGCAGCTTTTTTAATTACGTTATTCAATGACTTCATGCAAAAAATACTTTACTGAAATTTATTTTTCATCACAAAGAAACGTGAATTAAAAGTTTCCCTCTCAATACCACTGTGCATTCCTCCTACTTGTTCAGTCAGTGACAAGATCTAAAGTAGGTGTCTATACTAGATGCTTAAATTACATGAGATGGTTCTTGCTCTGGAAGTCTGCAATTTACAAGCAAATAAAGACTAGTCTGGTTTCAAAATGAACAAACACAGGGAGACGTTACAGGTCTAACTGAGACAAAGTGGGGACAGAAATTAAATAAAGGGAATAAGCAATGGATCAGATCGCATAAACCACCCCAGTGAATGTTTGGCCCTCTCCCAAAGTAAAAGTATTGTTTCCTTAACTAAATTTGGTCAAATTTCCATATTTGTGGTGCAAATAAGTGAACAGAATCTCAGAGCCTGCCAGTCCTAACAGTATGAGCATGCTGGATTTTAATTTAGAGCCATAGTGCACCTCTGTATAGCATAATGCCATCTTCTACAGACAACATTGTCTGTAATTTTGTGATAATTTTATGAACTGCCTTAAGAACTTTGTGTCCTCTGTGTAAAATGTCCCACATTGCTGAAAGGACCAGAATAACACTGAAAAGAAAAAAAAAGTTGCAAGGGAAGTGTTAGGAATTTCTAGTATCACTAATATAATCAGCATATAGGGAAAATACCACAATTTCTGGGTCCAGAATAACCTCTAGGGCAGAGTATAGTCTCCAGACAACGTGCCCTGCCTGCTGCAGGTACTCAGTGCTCCCCTCTCTGTTAGAGAGGTGCAGATTGTGTTCCTCACTGAGTGACTTCTGCCAGCCTCCAGAGCAGGAGAGGCTGAGCTGTGTCCTGTAAGCTGCTTCCTCCATAGAAGGGGTCAGGCATGTAACTTGTCACCTGTTACACTTTGTGTAAGGGAGCTAAGTGTTTCTAATCACCAGCAATATCATTGTGCACCTGAAAAAAATGATGAAGATGAGACAACCATTACTTACAGGAACAGAAACTAGAAATCCCATAACTTCCTGGGGCTCCTATGCACAACAAAACGTGGCTGTAGCTAAGTTTACAAAGCTTTAGTAAATCTGCTCCAGATGACATAAACCCATCACAGAAAAGTATTCTCCAGTTAGTATGGCTTTAACAGTACGCCTTTTCTGACATAAATATAGAAATGAGAAGCCTGATTTTTTCTTACATTTTTAACCAGTGTTACAGTAACAGAGCATAGTGTTGCACTGCAACGCATCAGCAGTGGGTAAATACCTCTGGGTAGAGTTTTACCACTTGTTGAGCTCTATCTGTCTGCTTTGGATTACAGTACTGTCAAGAAGGATTAATTTGTGCCTGTAACTTGTCAGTTCCAGCCAAAAAAACAACACTGTCCTAGCTTAAAGCATAGATGAAGGTGGCTGTGTGCTGTTTAGAGAACCTTTGCCCTGAAAGGGCCATGGCACGAGCAAACAGAGGACATTGGCTTGTAGTGAATGGATGACTGGGTAGCAGGAAAGGAAAAACTTCTTTGAAAGGTACACCTTAAATATGGGGATGTTGATATGAAAGTGAATTACCATGTGTAAATTTTGGTCATTGTCATGGCCACGAATTATAATTATTTGGAGAACTACAGATAAGTCAGGGACTTTCCATCCCTTTTCAAAGGAGGCTTCAAGCAGAGTCAAAGGGAAACATTATATGAGAGATCCTAAACAAAGGATTTTGGTTACTTGCTCAAGTCTGTAAAATGAGCCAGTGGCACAGACAAATATTAGCATTTAGCCTGGCTCTTCTCCTCATTTTCAGTTCACTGAATAATCCTTCCTCGGGTTTTATGGGAATCCACCAAGAAACTTCTGTTTTGATTGCTGTAGTTTAAACAGAGATTTATGTTTTCTTCAGGGTGACCGTGGACCAGCCGGCACACCAGGAGTGTCAGGGACACCGGTATGTATATTCTTTAAAGAAAGCTCAGGTTTGTATAAGATGAAAAAACAGGACAAGCAAGGTGCTGAGCTGTAATCTCAATCACTGTGGAACACCAGTGCTTGGCTTGTGCTTTCTACCTAAGTATGAAGATTATGAGTTTTCCCTAAAGAAATTAGGGCTTTAATAGCAGCAAGGGTTCGTATTATTATTAAAATTACAAGAGTGAGTGGAGTGAATACATGATAAAGCTGGAATTTGAAGCTGCATATGCTTAGTTAAGAAATGTGAGATTCTTCTCATTACCTCTGTTTAATTTAGATAAAGATATTTTTTTGTGTTCCTGTGCATGCACAAATTTCTGGGCATCTTTCTATCACAAAGAAAAATCATGAACATTAGTTATTGCAGTCCACAAGGATCTGCATATCAAGTCGATCAAACATTTGCTTTAGGGAAATGCTTTGTCAGCTATTTACATGTGTATTCAGAGAAGTTTCTGAAAGTCATTGAGAAACTTTGTTGTAGGTGAAAGTAAAAGTAACTAATAATAAATTGAAATTATAATTATTCATTTGTGTTCCTAAAGGAAATGAAGATATTAGACTGCATTCACCGTTTAATAAAAAAGTTTATCCATATTTCAGGAGGCAATGTGGAGTTATTTATATGCAAATAGATTTATTATTAAATTTTGGCAACTACCAATACATTCAGGAGCTGTTTAAATTATAAATGTGTTTCATATATAAAGAGAAGTGTATGTCTACACACTCCCATTTCCATTAGCCACTGATTTAGTCTATTTACCAGGAGTTCCAAGAGAGAATATCATCTTAAATAGCCTAATTTCATTGGGTCTTCCTAAAAAGAATTGCACATTTAAGGGAAAAAAATATAGCATATGTAAGAGTTTCAAAGTTGTTCTGAAACCAATTTCACACTGTTAATAACAATACTGTAGCTAGTTAGAATTATCACAGTTGTGTATTTTCTATGAATTTCCCACTGGATATGTCCCAAGTTATTGGATGTTCTCTACTCAAGTTGGATATGAAAAACTTAATGAGTCCCTTCTTCACTGATGGAGTCATATCCTGTTGACTGTATTAAGTTCTAATAAAATCCACTGAAATAAAATATTTCCCCCTGAAATAAATTGTTTGCTTTTACATTTTATGCTGGGGAGTTTATCGTCCTTACCTGTCATTATTCTCTAGAGTGAATAGTGGACTCTTTTTCCCATCTGGGAATATTAACCCCTTATTTTTGCTTTGGTGTTTTGCTGAGATTGCTGAGATTGTCAGAGAAGCTTGAACTGAGGTCCTCCAAGCATTGCCACCAATGCCTCTTTCCTCAACAGGAGCCCTCAGTCCTGCTGTTCCCAGAGCTGTCCCTGGTGTTGATGGGTTTGATCCCTCACTTGTACAAGTCACCTGAGGGTCTGGTCTAAGGATACTTTCAGGAAATGTAGATTCAAGCTGTTAAAAGAAGGACAGCCTATGAAAAAGAGACATTCAAAATCAGCATTTAAATGATGTCATAAGAGATGATTGTGAATTCTGGCAGGCTGAACATAAAATGACAGTAAAAATGGCCAAAAAAAGAGCACAAAGAAAATTTGCAAAAGGCGTTAAGTCGGTAATAAAGTCACATTAAAAAAAAAAATCAGGACTAAAAAATACCTGAAGGAAAAAATCTTGATTTTACATAAACACTGAAAAACTTTGATCTGCCTATGACTTCAAGATGGAAATCATCGTGTTGTAAAAGAAAATTCCATGAAAGCATCTCAGTATTCAGGTAGGATAAACAAAACCAAGTGACTGAGTAATGTTTAACACAAACCTATTCATCAAATATGACAAAAATCTGGTAAAATATTTCTTTTTCCTTTCTTAAAGCATTAATGAACAACACCATGAATATTTCTCATATGTGTGTGTGTGTGTATATATATATATATATATAATCTCTTTTTTTTGATATAGAGAAAAATTTTATTTGGCTTCCTAATAATTTGAATCTGTAATATTCTCATTTTGCAGGGAAAGCCGGGATCCCCTGGGTCCCCAGGGTTGCCAGGAGAACCTGTAAGTGCAGATTTGAGTTCTAGGTTCTTACAATAGCAAACAAATATTTCAGACACCTAATGCAAGATTTTTCATGCATATTTATATGTGTGTTTTCTTCTTTCCTAGGGTGAAAGAGGACCTATAGGAGATATAGGCTTCCCTGGTCCAGAAGGGCCACAAGGAAAACCAGTAAGCAATTTTATACTGAATACATATGTTCCAAAGGAATGGTCTTAGTTTAGCAGAAGTTAAAAAAGAAAGGACATTACATCTTGCTTGGTGTTAGAGTAGGTAACATGTGAAGAACACACAGAGCTGCAGTGCTCAATATTAACCATCCAGAAAAGAATTCCTGGTATTTTGGTGCTTTAATAGTTAATGTTACTGAGATGTTACCTTTTAAGGTCTTACAAAGGTCATTTGGATCTTGTTGCCATAAAGGTTCCTCTTGTACTTTTTCCAGGGAGAGAATATGAACCCAGACATTCAACACAGTAAAGGATGGGGTGACAGAACAGATTCTCAGTTTCAGTTTAGATAGAGAAGCATGTGCTTCATGGCTGAATAAACTTTGTGACTCTTCTGTATACAGGTGATGCAACACTGCAGCTGAGGCATTTAGTGTTCACTTAGGAGATGTCTAATCTGATCCCTTCATGTAATAAAAGTGTGACAGCAGTGTAGTCAGCACTCTCTGAGCTGGTTTAAAAAACCTAGTTTATATTCTAGAAGGGGTTCAGCAAGGGTAGTGCAGGACTCATTATCTACCCTCAACTTTGGTGTTTTGGGGATGAGCATGAGAAGCAGATCTTTGCAGCATGTCAGCACATCTCCACGTTACATTCCTGCCTTGAAAGAAGAGACAATTTCGGTAGCTACAGCAGCAAATTAGCCCAAGGTGCCTAATCTGTGCAAAACTCCACTTTGCAGTGATGTCTATGCTCATGCAAGTCATCCTCTCTCAGTGAAACAGCTGTGAGTTTGCTACATGTGCAGATCCATAAATATCCTACTAAATTAAACACTGCCAGAGCATTTTTCTTGCAATTATCTGGCATTGTGCAGTTGTTAATATTCTCTCTGACATTATTTTGGCCCATTCCAACTAGGACTCTTAGTTCATGCCGCATTCCAGTCTGGAGGATAATGTGGGCCTGGAACTGTTTCCAGCAGGTGCTATGAATGGAATCACCTTCTTTGGGGAAGGAAATAGCTTTAGCCCAGGAGACCGAAACTGTGCCATGCTGCAAGTCCTAAGGACCAAAGAATGGATCTGGACATGTAAGGCATAATCTCTGTAACAGCAGAAGGGCAATTCAGCACCAAGGCTAATATCTAGAATAAAAGAAATCTCTCCCGTGGTTGTATTATGACTAGCTGGGACTGAAAAGGTGCATGTACATGTCCACAAATATTCCACATTTGCAAAATTTCTCCATAATTTGCCATTTGAAGTTGGATGCTCATTAGATCTTGATGCTCTTTGTATTTCTATATTGTAGCCACACAAACTGCTGCTTCTGCAGCTTCAGAACAATTACTGATATGGCACTAAACACTGAGATCTACCCTTTATATTTTTTAAATATGTAAACAAATTAATTTCTTTTTCCTAGGGAGTCAATGGAAAAGATGGATTGCCAGGACCTCCGGTAAGAAAACATGCTTGTGTGTATTTTATTCCTCACAGAAACCACAGCCATTAGGCAGCTGCTTTCTGTTCTGCTAACACATGAATACATAACAAAGCCTTTAATTGATAAGTTTATCTTTTTTCAAAAACCATTTTTCAGGGTGCTGTGGGGAGACCAGGAGACAGAGGACCCAAAGGAGAACGTGTAAGTCCCTATTTTGACGATTTTTTCTCTTTTTACTGAGCATCTACACACCTCATCAGCACCTATCTTATAGGCAAAATTAAGAAATTAATTGTCTGTGAATTTCAAAAATTCACCTAGACATCTAAGCGGTTTAGTCCTAGACACCATCTCAAGGAATTAGAGTTGATTTGGCTTCTACATTTAGAGGAAAAACACATTTTATAGACTTTCTGCCAGAGCTGGCCTGGACAGTGTAAATTGAACAATAGGCTGAAAATTGGAAGGCACATAATCCTGTTGCACTGTTGTCAGACTTTGCAAAAGCTATGAACTTGCCCTTGTCATCCTTTCACTGTCACAAACACAAATTCTGTTTTATATAAAACAAGCTTGTCACACTTAGGCAGCAGGAATGCCAGTGCAATACCTGCCTGCTTCCCAGACTGTTCAGACAGTTCTGTTCATGGTAACAAGGTCGTGGTGGGCCAGAATGATTATGGGAGGTGAGAGATGAGGTCATTTTATATATATATAAATTTATATATATCTATATATATGCATATATATATGAGTGATGGTCTTGATAAAATGTTGCTTAAAGTGCTGATGTTCCATTCAAATGAATATCACATTTGTTTGATGAATCAGAGAAGTATCTCCCTGTTTAATCTGGAAAAGGAAATGCTGCTTTATGACATGAGGGCTTAACTATTATTACAATTACCCCTTAAAAAATTAACTGTTCGCTATGTTCTGGTTTTGCCTTTAAGAACACAGGCCTGCATCTGTGAGAGAGATTACAATAGTTACAGAAAATAAAGTCAAGGTTTTCTTGCAGCCATTATTATTACAGCTGTGCATCGTGCTCCGTCAGTTTGAGATCAGCTGTTGTAGTTACAGAAAAGAGAAGCACCAAAATTGGAAGCACAATAAAACTCTTGAGGTTTTCTTGTCTACTACTAGAATGTCCTCATAGAATCCATTTTAAGTAATACCTGGCTGAAATAATCTTATCTGGGCTGAAATAATTTTATATATCCTTTGAGTGACTAAACATTGCTGTTATTACAACTTAATAAACTGAGTGACAAACTAGTTGAAAACATGTTTTATACCAATCAGTTTTCAAGTAATTTCAACAGATACCAGTACTAGAGGCTGGCTTATTTATTGCTGTTATCTGCATACTTCAATCACCTTCGATTCATAGATCACAGATTTTGTGAACCTGCTGGACTAGAGTAGGTAGAAACAGAGGAAAAACAGCAGTTCCTTCTGCACAGAGTTTGATACAAGATAAAATATAACAGACAGAACACTAGAAAGGAGAAGGGCTGAATAAATCAGCACCTTAGGCAGAGATCACAAAACGCAAATGTCCTGAGTTTTGTAGAACTCATAGTGGAGAGTTTAAAGAGGAATCTGGAGGAAGATATGACCCAGTTTTATAAATTTTTACAAGGACCTTTTTCAAAACACAAAGAAAACACTGCAGGTAGTTAAAAATGCTTGTTTGAAAAGTTGCTGTAGTATTTGATTTGCCTCCTGCACTTTAGAAGCCTATAAAACATGGATTGTTTAGAAGAAAAGGATCAGCTTCACACTGCCACAGCACCGTGGTTCTAGAGAAATCTGCCTTTTTCTTTACCTCTAGTAGAAGAGCTATCTATACCCACTGTGCAGGGCTATAAATGTGAGAACTTACATACAACAGAATCACAGAAAGGCCTGGGCTGGAAACTACCTTTAAAGATCATCAAGCTCCAGCCACCCTGCCCTGAGCAGGGACACCTTTCATGAGACCAGGTTGCTCTAAGTGCCATCCATCGTGGCCTTAAATATTTCCAGGGTTGGAGCATCCAAAGCTTCTCTGGACAACCTGTTCCAGTGCTTCACCATCCTCACAGTAAAGAATTTCTTCCTAATATCTCATCTAAACACACTCTTTCAGTGTGAAGCCATTACCCCTTGTCCTGTCACTACATGTCCTTGCTAAAAGTTCCTCTCCAGCTTCCTCCTAGACCTCCTTTGAGTACTGGAAATAGATGAACTAAAATTTTGTGTAAATGAAGACATAAAATAATAGACTTCTAAGGAAAGTTACAGGAAAAATCCTGGTGTCTTTTGCCTGTGCGAATTTCAGCACCTAAGTTATACCTATGCCATAACTGACATTTCTAGATCCCTGTATAAGGACTAAAAACTTTCTATACTCAAAATCTGTCCTTGGAAAGTTAGTTACAGAGTCAAGCTATTCTTTTTGTTGTTGCCTTCAACATCAGAAGTGCAAGAAAACAAAACATATTTTCAGAGATAAGGTTCGACCTTTGAAATCATCTTCCCTGCATGACTCAGTCTATTTCTGAACAGGCAAGAATTTTCTCTTTAGCATTCTCGAGTGACTTTTCAGGTTTGTTCCACTGTGTGCAATGGTTTTCTTTCTGCTTTTATGTCACACAGGGAGATCAGGGTATTCCAGGGGACAGAGGTCCGCAGGGTGAACGAGGGAGACCTGGCCCATCAGGAGAAAAGGGGGATGTGGGTCCTGTTGGCCCTCCAGGAGACAGAGGCTATCCAGGATCACCAGGCCATCAAGGCCCCCCAGGTTCACCAGGACCCCCAGGGTTTCCAGTAAGTAAATATAAGTTCACCTGGGTTGCTTGTGAATTCAGACAGTATGTAGGTACCATGGGCTGAGCACTGGAAATTAACTGAGCAATACCACAGTATTAGAAAAATGAAGGATTTCTCTCAGATAATCTCAGTGTTCAGTTAAGGTGGAAAAAATATAGCCAGATGATCAGACAGTTATTTTCAATAATTTTTTAAAGCATCTGCTGTGGATAAACTTTAATTATTTATTTCCTTTAGTTCCTGCATATCAATATGACTTCCCAGTGCAGTTAATTTTCATGCTTTCTGTAAGATTAAGAGCTAAAGTCTGAGCCCTTGCAACTGGGAATGAAAAGGAGGCAGCCAGAATTGATTCTCGGTAGAGGATAAATCAGCATTTAAAAAGACAGTGAAATGCTGCTTGCCAGTTGTAGATATCTTGATTTGTCAGCATGTGCACACAGGCACACACATCCATGTTATGGGTTCTTTTTAACCTTAGTCAGATAAGGTAAAGCTCTAAAACATTTTTCCAGTGAAGCACCACTGGTGCTGCGGTTCTGTTCTGGTCAGCTGTGCAACAAAGCAATTAGTCCCCAGGGTGGGTGAGAAGTTGGCAGATGCTATGAAAAAGGCAAATAAAGCAGAGTGGTGTCACTGGACATCCTTACTGTCTTGTGCAAGTTAATTTCCATACTCATCACATACTTGGCAGCAGGGAGTGCCTCTCCCACTTCATTGCCATTAGTATTTTTACAATATTATAATGTATTTGCAGTGGCCTTTGCAGTTAAGTAAATAGCACAAATATATTAAAACACTGGGTGAAAGGTTTATATTTGTAATGCTAACTTGAGCATTTCTTGTTTTTGTAACATCATAGTGTCCTCTGTATGTTCCTTCTGATACATATCACCTTTTTTTTTCCTCATCAGGCTGATGCAATTTCACTCGAAGAAATAAAAAAATATATCAAACTAGAGGTTCTTAAGGTTTTTGAAGGTAAGAAAAGGAAGTACTATACAACTAGATGGGAAATTCTGCTCTAAATTTCTTTACGTGTTATCTAACTTACGTTGGACTTAGCAGCTACCTCGTTTCTGTCGCTAGGTTTAACAAGTCTACATGACTTTGCTCAAACAATTAGAAGTTACAGTGTCTTTTAAACAGAGTATTTCCTTCTGTAAAAGATTAGTGCTGAAGGGTCGTCTGCTCCAAATCAGAGTAGCTAGCATAGGTATGTATCATGAATTACTCCAGATACATGTTTATTTACAACACACCATTAAGATACTGAAGTGTTACTGAAGCAGAGACCACAGATATACCTAATTATTTTGCCCACTTAGTGGCTGACTGTCTAAATGAGAGAAAGGCTTGATAGCTCTCAGTCACATGGGTAGAAATTGCTGTGCAGTTTTCTCAGCAAATATCCCTGCTGAGTTCCAGAGCTCCCTGTCAGATCACCATCTTCTGGCACAGTTTTAGGCAAGTACCAGATTCAGCCAAGGCCTTTGTATTATGTAAGATTTCTTAGATGAGTCCTTACTCTGAAAAGGAAATATTTTTCTTCCCCAACATTCCCTTAGTCATGGTAGAAAAGATGTGACTCAGATAAGTTTCTGAAACAAGATTGTGCTTGAACACCCTTTAACAGTAGCTTCCCTTCCATTGCAAAATGCATTTCTTATGTCTTCAATATGCTTTGTTATTCTGGATAAAAACCATCCCTTAGGGATAAAATAAATTATATAAAGCTTGAGACTTCTTAACCTGTTCAGGCAATTTTTCACTTTATAACAAGGCTATCGTTTTGTGTATTATCACTTTTCCCCAGGGTGCTACCCCTCAGGAGTTCAATGTACTATGTATTTCAAGAGCAGTTTGTTGAGTGAAGTCACCTCCTTTCCCCATTCAGATAGGATATTAACAAGTATTTAGTCTATTGACAGAAAGAAAGCATTAGAAGGTGCCCTGCCTACAGGGATAATGGAGTTTTGTCTTATAGTTATTCCATTTTCTACACCTCATTAGTGTTTCCACAGATCTTCCAGTTTTGGCATTGTTTTTGCTTACTTCCTATCACCTTCCTCCTTTTTAGTTTGATGCCCACTCTTCTCTATTCTAATTTTTTTCTTAAATCTTAAAACTCCACCACAGTAAATACCCACTAAGTTGTGGAATGTTTAGGGGTTTAGTCAGGTATAAATGAGACAGAGTCAAGGTTAGTATCTATTTTATCTACCTCAATGGAACACTAAAATATTACCAAGGGCACTTTAGCCAACCAGCATGAACATTTCTATTCTGAAATATCTGCAATTAATAATCTTTGCTGAGCTGAAATATTTCAGGTTTTTTACAACTGTTTTCAGGGTTCCAGCACATTCCAAGTACTGTTCACAGTATTTAATCTCTACTTTGCAGCTTAATATGAGTTGCAAACATATAAGGTAGCCCTCTATCAGTGTGTTAAGTACTAATTATTCTGTCTATGTGTGTTAAGTACTAATTATTCTGTCTATGTGTTTTAAGTACTCCCATGAACAGGAGTTAGAAGTCATTTGAAATACTGGAATACATTAGTAATAGAGAAGAGTAATAGAAACTTTAATACAAATTCATTCTGATTATTTCAAAGGTTAAAGACTCAGACATGAATCTGAGTTGGAACTGAAGGTCTCAATGCTTATTGGAGCATTTAATGTCTTGACATTAAGAAGAGTTAAACATCCTACTTACAGAAACTTTAGCTGGGGCTTTGGGATTTTTTTCCCGCTTTTTTGCTAGCAGATTTCTTACCCACTTTTTCTTGTGTCCTTGATTAATGAAGAAAGGATGGCTCAATTTGTATCCCAGCTGAAGCTGCCTGCTGCAATGCTTGCTTCCCAAGCTCATGGAAAACCGGGGCCCCCAGGAAAAGACGGATCACCAGGGCCACCAGGAAAGGATGGTTTGCCAGGGCCACCAGGAGAACGTGGAATTCAAGGTAGGAATTCCAAAAAATGTTCTTTTCAGTTGTATCTTGAAATCCTTATACACTTGCTAATGATTATTAAATAAGCCAGGATTACCTATCTAGCTTTCTAATGATTAACTTTTAAACTTTTGTACTTATGTTTTTCCAGATCACATCTAAATATTAACCCATAGTAAATGTGTGGATTTTACTGATTAAAAACTCCTAATCAGTGCATTTTATTCTAATCAGTCTTAAAGTAAATTATTGACAGATATCTAAATCTGACAAAACTACTGTAGCAGTTATTTGTTTTTACAAAATACTTGAATAAGGAAGAAGAAAAATGCCAGCACTCTTGCTATTTAGATCCAACTTCACATTGAGAGACCATCTTATTTAAAAAAGAAAATTTGATCTCCTAATCTGAGTGCTCTCAGCTTTGATCCTGAGACAATACAGGGCAGGAAAAACTGAAGAAAAATATTCTTCTTTAAGAAGCAGTGAAAACTGAAGTATTGCTAAATGAATTCTGCTTATGGTGAAAGAGTCTATTGTCATTAATAAAAATCAGAGCAATCAGTTTTTCACTCTACCCCAAACAGTAATTTGTGCATTGCAATCACTCAGGCAGTATAGGACTCATTTCTGTGAACTGTCTTTTACTGCAAAATTAGCTTTGAGGGATTCAGGTTCATTGTTGTACTCTACTGTAGAGTCAGCATTTCAGAGATTAAAAGGAAAAGGAGAACAGACTAGAAGGAAAAAAGAACTTATAGATGAATAATATTTTGTGGGTGGGTTACATGTAATTTGCAGTTTATCTGTAGGTAGTTCTTTATTATCTTTTGTTAGTTTGGTCTGCTCTGGAGTCAGAGCAAGTCAGACTGGAATGAAGAACATGGCAGCAAAGCTGAAGATGTGTGGATCCTAAAGCTATCAGAAGAATAAGGACTTACTAACATTGATAAGCGCAAACCCCTGACAGAAGCTTGAAAAATGTGATGAGCTCAGAATGAGAAGAACAAGAATAAAGGATCAAGGAAAACAATAAAAGGCTTAGAAACTTACAACACTGACTTCATCGTTACCTAAATATTCAGATCACTGCAAATAGTCACCTTCAATGTCAGTGCCAAATTGTTCAATGATGATGTATGTACTGGATAGTCTCAGATGCTTCTGGGAAGTGAAATGTTGCACTAGATTTCATTTCCAGCAAGTGAACATCAAGACTCAAAGATGATAGCTATGCTTGAAAAAAACAAAAAAAAAGCTGCTTTTCCATACCTTCTGCTTAAGTAAAATAGTGCCCCATGTACACAGGATTTGCATTTGTTTTACCAATGTGCTCAATACTTGGCTTTGATTAGTAAAAGGTAAGCTAAGTGAGAAGCATCTACTTCTCTGATACATCAAAAGATCCATGAAATTACACTTCCAAGGAAAGAAACCCAAAGGTTTACCTTGCCTCTTTTTTATACTGCGAATAAGAGACCATCCTGTAAGAGGAGCACACTTACAATTACCCTTCACGCCTTCCTCACTTGTGCCTGTGCACGTTACTGCTTTGTGCCAAGAGTAAAAAGAAATTCAAATCTCTGAGCAGATTGAAAAGTATCCTTTTATATTCCAGCTTGTCTTCAGCCATAAAATACATAGCAAACAAGACTTCTTGGAGAAGCACATTATGTTCATGTGTGGCTGAGCCCTTCAAGGTAGCATGCTGTGTGCACAAGTCCTAATAAAGACTTAGTATTGACTGATAGACACTTCTTATTACAGTTCTCACTTGGGTGTAGCCCAGATTGCCAACTCCAGGGATTTGCTGTGTGCAGTAATACGTGTCTGGGCTGGCAGGGTGAATCACTTGTCCCACACAGGCAGTGAGAAGAAGTAGATGCTTTTGGCAAGCAATTAACAGGACCTCTGTGTATATGTCCTGTTTGTGATGCTGCATACAAAGCCTGCTAGAGCCAGCCAGCTGGAAAGGCAGATGTTACTGTGTGTCTGGAGAGGTGTTTAATTTCATTTGTGGATGCACAGGGGTCCCTCCATACACCTTGTGTGTGGTGCCAGTTCCCCTGGAAACTGGTCAGGAATGATTTAGCTGGATTCCAACAGAATCTCTTTCTGCATAGCAAATTAATAGGTAGAGGGTTGGTCCCAGAGGCAAAAAACATAGATACTAACTTTTGGAAGTGTAGGCATGGTTCTCAAAAATCTATTTAAAGAAATGCTAGAGTCGTATGCATAGAGTCGTTCCCTTCTAAGGAAGTCCAGAATTTTTACCTGCTGGCCTTCAGCAATGTTGTTCATAGTGTTCCTCAGATCCTTCCCAGTGGTTCAGGTAGATATAATTTACAGGATGTTCTCATTAGAAATATAGCATGCAATCAAAATATAATGAAGAATTGCAACTTAAATTATGAAACACATAATTGGTATTCAAATAGCAAATGGAAGATTTTTTATATACATATATATATATTCATTTCAAAAATAACATACGGCATATGCATGAGCAAGCTGATGCTCACAGGCAGTACTAATGGTAAAATGCACAGCATCTCCTTAAGGGAGAGCAGAGGGACATTACTCTGTATGAGTTTTAAGGTATGTTAATATCGCCTAGAGAATTAGAAAGTTTATTTCAAGACTTTACAAACAAGTATATCAATATCATCCATCTGCAGTCAATCAGCTTGTCGTGTGTTAGAAGATCTAACTCAATTAACTCCACTGACTTAATTGGATTTTTAAAATTGTACTAGTGAGTGAATTTTGGTCCATTAGATAAAATGCACCTTGGGATAATTTAGCAATCTAGAGATCCTTTATGTTAATATGACTTGATTTTTTTCTCAATAGATAAAAGATTCCATCCTAGCTAAATTCACTTTTTCTATCAAATTAAGGAAATTAGTTTTTATAGGTCCTCATAACTTGTGGTAGCCTCGAGGAATCAAAAAAAATAGCTCAGCTCAGAAAATAAAAATACCATGCAATGAATAGTGAAAGCTCCTTATCTTTATTGGTAATCTCTTTTGTAAAGTTTATGTATTTAATTATAATTATTAATATGTATGGTGGAAGCATGTAGAAACCTTGGCTGACATCAGGAATCCATTGCAGTGGATGTTGCCTAGACACAGTCACTCTTCTGAAATAGCTGCACTGCTTTCAAGAGATACCTCCTGCAAAATGTTCTCTGCTGTGGAGGTTAAAGTTAACCTATTTTACTTTGATTTGAAACCCAGCTGCTCCCTCTCAGGTGAGAGAGCTCTAACACACAGAAGGAATTCAGAACATGTGTTGGTGGCTGGATGAGAGCGCTTCATCTTAGTACCCTCTCTGCTGCTTTGCAGTATTAAGAGCACAGAGTATTTGCACAGTAAAACACAGTGGATACTTCAGTCTCATTGTTCCCAGTTTTGGTAATCTCTTTGCCTTGTGTTTGAATTAAAGAACCTCAGATTTCTCTAGATACTTGACTTGTTAGTTTCAGGTGCTGTATTGTCCATGCTGATGGAAGAGAGTCACCATGATATAGGTGGAAAACCTTCTGGAGCAGGTTAAATACCTTTTACCTCTGAGTTCATAGACATGAACCTGTGTCATTTCCATGTGTAGCGATAATGACACTTTTGACTGTGATATTTGTGGGGAGCACCACACTGAGACTTGAATTCCAGCTGTTACTACACAACTATGAGCAAAAGCTTATCTGTTTGAACACAAACTTGCTACATACTGCTACCAAGTGTTTACCATAATGCCCATGTTGGGTCCATGTTTATAACAGAACTTTGGGGTTGCAGAAATCACAACAAAACTTCTGGAACCCAAGTGAAGGGCTCTGCTAAAACAGTTACCTTTTGAGTGAAGCAGGTGCCTGTTACTGGAATGGTAATTCTAGCAGGAAAAGTAGATAGTATCTTATATGTGCCTTTACATTAAAAACAGTAAATCAAATTCTGATTTATATGTATGGTAATATTTTCCATTGATTGTGTATGGCTTTTTCAGTCCAAGCTCAGAAAGAAGGTGATATTATCCTCTGGAGGTATAACCATGGCCCTGCTTCTGAGCAAAATATACCTCATTAAAAATCAAATATTTTTCTGCCAGAATTACACATTACATTGTTCACATTGTTTACATATAAGTCTGTTTATTAATATCCTTGCATTCTATCAAATAAAGCCTTATTGTTAGACAAGGTATTTGGGAATTTTTGTATTAAACTTCAGTGCTAGCAGAACTTACCTGCCACCATCTACAAACTACACTCTTGCATGTGTATTTGGATACAGCCAGTGGTGGTTTACCACTACCCTGGACCATGTCTTTGCATTGGCAAGCTGCTCTTTGTCCCGTTGTGCGGGTTTTTTTTCCTTATTGTCTTGTATTCCAGTGATGTTTACAGGATCATGCAGTCTATCTCAGTCATTTTCAATTACGGTGTGTCAGAGACCCACAGTAATGCTTATCATGGGAATTGTAAATGTGATATTTGGTACCTTTGATTTCTCTCTCTTCTCCATAACTAAAGAAATGCAAAACAAATGATTAGTGTTAGCACTCCTTTGTAAAATTACAGTTAACTGGGTTTGAAGTGGGAAATGCATTGTAACTGTTGACTGTAAATTAAAAAACATTGAGCAATATAAAATAAATAGGACATGTAATGGATCCTGTGGTTGTATGATTGAGCTTTTCAAAAAGTAGCAATACTACAAGTTGCACAAGACTTTTCAGGGCAAATCAACTTGATATAATTACAAATACTACTGTGGTCAGTGGAGAGTAAATTCAAGATTCAAAATACAGTACAATTACCTGGATATTCCTTTTCCTTAGTCTTTATAGCTTGAGTGTGTATCTGCCTTGTACAATTTTGCTTAACACAACTCAGTGACCAGAATGCATGATTAATTTAAATTTGGGGTTCCGTGAGGTTTTAAACTGTTGATTTCCTTTGGTTATGTTATGTATGGCACTCTGCATGCATTTTGTAATGTTTTTGCCTCACTGTAATTTCCTTGTTGTGGTGCTGAGAGGAGTAAGATGGTTGATGCTCTGTTTTGAAAGCTGGAATGATTGCAACAGATAACAGACTTTCTACCAAAGTGTATCATGAGCTTGTGTGTACCAGAAAGCTTGAATACTCTGTGTACCATTCCTACTGCATTGTGTCTGTTGTAACAACCCTGAATTGGTACCCACAGCCCTCCAAATAATTTCCTTCTGGAATATCCTGTAGGGTAGCAGTGTTGCCATAGACCACAGCACACTGACAAGTGTCAGCACACTGACAGCCTTTGCCATCCACCTCCCAGTGCCAGTTAATCTTCATGAGACATCAGGTAGATTGACATGGCTGTGCTCTTCTCTTTTAATTCAAACTAAGTTACAGTTCTTCACAAGAGGAAGAACTCAGTACGTTATTGTATGGCATAGGTGATGCTAAAAATATACTGGTCCCTGAAGCAGGAAGATTGTAATTCCAAAAGTGACCCAAAATCAGCGAATTAATCTTAAACTTTTGTCACCTTACATGACAGCATCTGAGGTGCTGGGGACAGAAGAGGGTTTCCTTGTAAACCCTTTTGGAAGTAAGAGTTTGTGTCAGGAGTCTCCTTTAAAAATGCCTTCATCCTTTCTCCTGCATAATAAAGGTACATTTGTAGATAGGTCTTAACTTGAAATAAGGAAAATGTTTTACCAATAGTGTCAAGTCCTCTGCTCTAAAGCAGCCAGAGTGTTTTCAACTAATAAAACTTTCTAAAAACAGTTCAAGGAGAAGGAAGCAGGGGTTGGGCATGGATTGCAGCACCTGAGAAGATGGAAGCCATGTAGATAAATACAAAACTATGACCTGTGAAGAAAAAGGACTCAAGTATTCAAAATATAATTAATAATCACATCTTGTTAATGATATGCAGCTACTTGGGTCAAAGTAAGCTTCAAACCCAAAGTCTGCACAAGCTCCAAAGACACCTCATTCCATGTGAGGGCAGTTGGGCTACAGTGGCAGGGTAGTGGATCTTCTCTCACATGCAGGGGAATGTCTAAGCATAAAACTACCAGTTTACAGTCTAAAAAGTGCAAGTGTAAGGATATATGCAGAACAGAGAGGATGAAGTCCACATTTGGCTCTTCATTAGAGGAATTTCAGGTAGCTTAAAATCTTGGGGAAAGGTCCAGCTAGTGAACAAAGCAAGAGTCGTTTGACAGATGATGTAACAGTTACTGCTGGAAATGCTCATATTTTCCAGAAGGAATTTATAAACTTGAGCTGTCTCAGGAAAAAAAAAACCAAACTGTTTCTGAAAAAGAGAACTGAGCATGTGCTTTCCCAATTATATTTGTCTTGGTAATTTCCTGTCAACAAGATATACAAAAAATTATTACCTAAAATAAGAGGGTGCTCTTATTTTCATGTCTTTATTCTGTGTAGGTTATAGAGGACAGAAAGGGGAAAGAGGCGAGCCTGGAATTGGACTGCCTGGTAACCCTGGACCACCTGGCCCTGCAGGTACAAGTCTCCAGATTTATTTCTGCTATTGTTATTTATGAACTAACAGGCCTTTCTCCTGTTTTTATGTTGGTTTTACACTCCTGCTTTTCCTCCTGAGCTGGGTTGTAGCATGAGGTCCGCCCCACCTGCCTTCTCGTGGATGTGCTGGAGTGCAGCTGATGTCGGTGATGAACTGTAGGGCACTGCACGTGCTTTGGTGAGGGCTCTGCTAATTCTACCTTTGTGTTTACTAGCTGCTGGCCTGCCAGGAACACCAGGAACACCAGGCTCACCGGGACCGCAGGGGCCGCCCGGACCCAACGGGAGATGCAATCCCGCAGATTGCTATTACCACGTATCACAGACTCGCCCACGCACCAGCAGGAAATAAAAACCTTCTCCCCCAAACGCTGGGGTTCACAGTCACTTTTCACTTTTCCCAATAAGTTAATTTAATTTTTTAAATATTTGGTGCATTTTTTTTCTCCCAGCACTGCATGGTATATAGATAATTTGTAAGGCACAAAATTGAGCCTTTTTCTACGTTATTTGCAGTGTCATAATGATGACATGATGTCATATATTTTCCAGAGTGCATTCCATGTGTTGTTTCTCATATTTATTTTGCTTAGAACAAAAAATAGACCCAAATAATTTTCATAAACTTCTTTCTTCAAACAAAAAATATTTTATTATAACTTAAGGCGTTATGTAGGCCTCCATATGTAAGCTGGCTTTATTTTTCTTGCTGGTGGTGAATTTTAAATGGAAAAAATACATTTCTGAAGTTACAACGTGTACTCATTCATGGCAAATGGAGGACCTGAGCTGGAGCACTGGGAACTCTGTTTAGACTAAACACTCATGTCCCTCAAGGAGTCTCCAGCACACCTTCTGGAAAGGGTCTGCCATGCACCAGGAACGCTGCCCACCATTTCACAGTCACATCCAAGCTGGCAAAGAAGGAAACAAAGATGTGTTTATGATCTCCTTATCACATCCAACAATGGGCTTCAGACTGACTGGAAAATCACCAGGTGTAGCTCCAGGAAGCATCTCTCCTGACTGGATTTTGTCCCAGCTGGGGGCTTGTATGTTCCTTTAGTTGTGGTTCCACACACCCCAGAACTGGCACACCTTCCAACCATTACATGGACTGAGTAAGGGTACCAAGGCCTGTAATCAAACTACTCTGCCATTAAGTCTGCCTACAGCAAAGGTGACCACTTGCTTTAGAGCAGAGACTGGTGAGTACATAGTTCAAGAATGGAACTTCACAATCTTGGTGATGGCACTGTTTCCCTCTTCCTCCTGCAATATTCACATGCTGAAGTAAGCTTGAGAAGAACATGGAATCTATAGAGTGCAAAACTCACAGGGTCTATTAATTGGTAGCAGAAAATTCCCTGAGTTCAAGAGAAGTTTGGAAAAAAATACAAAACCCTTCTTGAAAGGTGTACTGCTGAGAGTAATGGTGTCCAGCTTTCAGGCATTTAGTAAAGGCTACAGGAACAGACAATGTCAATGATGACCAAAACAGAACAGTGTGTAAATCCTGTCGAGTGTAAAGTGTTGAGCAAAAGAAAAGCTGGAGAAAATCGATCACACAGATGATCCTGAAAAGGAGAAAGTAGGGGTGGCCAGAATTTCACTTCTGATTATTACGAAATAGATGATTCTAAGTTAGTCCTGTGGAATTTTGTACAGTGCAATAGAAAGTGAAGGTGCTATTTAGAGAACACAGACATCTATAACCTGCAACCTCAAAATCATCTGTAGTACAAAGCCATACTGAGGGCCCTTACCCCATCGTTAGGAAGTCAGTCACTCTCCCACATCAGGCAGGCAAGTAGTTTTGATGACTTTGTGCTTGAGCAGTACGGAGCTGCCAGGGAAATATTCTCAAACTGGAAGTAGTGGCTTCCAGAGAAGCTGTTGTGATACATGAATCTGGCTGACTTCTGGATTTTGCTTAAAAACGGTTAAGGAATGACTGGTGGGAGTCGTTAGCAGAAGATGCACATTGGCATTTGTTCTGAATAGATCTCCTAGCGCTTGCACCCAGAGCAGAGGAGCAAGATGAGAGCAAGAGGTGAGAGAGTTAACCCAGGCAGCAGGGGCACTCAGGACACTTTCTGAAAGGGAAAACACACATCCCTGATATGTTCATTGGTTAGGTGTTTGGAGGAGAGAAGGTGCTTTGCCACAAAGGGATGTTAAAGGAAACACAGGGATGGAAGGCTGAGAGTAAACACCAGAAACAGGAGAGGGCAGCAGGAATGAGGACAGGAGAAAACATGTGGCATACCATGAGACTACCTCCTGAAGGAGCTGCAATACACCCTGCAGCTGGGGATGCCTCAGGGGGTCAGGGTGCTTTATCTGCTGCTTGTGAGAACGTGGAAAGGCAGGTCAAAGCCCAGAGGCGGACCCAGTCCTCACACCTGCTATCCTTCTCACCCCCTCATTGCTTGGGAAGCAATGGCTATCCCTTCTCCCGGCCAGTGCATCCTCCACTCCGTAGGGAGGGGGTGCCTGTCCCACCGGGGTGGAGGTACTTTTGGGACAAGTGGTCCTGCCTGCTCCCACTCCAGAAGTGCTGTGTCCATGGAGCATGTTTTGGTTTGATATGTGGAACTGACCACATTTCCAGATCTGGTCCTCAGAGCACTGAGGCTGCGGGAGTGCTGGGAATGGTGAGGCAGCTTGGAACTGAGCACTGAGGCCGTCCAGAGAGTAATGCCTTGTACCAGCACATCTCAGTGTCTGAACATGGACACTAGAGGAGGAACAGCCCCACATACTGGTTTTCATTCTCTGAAATGAACTGCTGGTCAGGTATCTTGCATGAACATTGTCTCTTTTTTTTTTCTTTCCTTTTTTTTCCTTTTTTTTCCTTTTTTTTTTTGTTACTTCTCTAGTAATTCCAATATATGTAATAATCTAAACATTTTTTACTTCATAAGTTAATTTTTGACTTCATTTTCTGTGATAATATTGAAAAGGGTGCTGTCTTGTGGTAGTACTTGGGTGACTTGGAGGTTCCCAAGCAGCCCCATCTGGAAGGCTGTACATAGACCATTGCATCGCTTTGGTGGTATCTGTATATTTTGGGGCTTTTAGCTTGCTGAAACCCAGCATCTGTTATCTGCCAGATGCAATTGCTGTATTTTAATTTACTTGAATTTATTGGAAAGCAGAACACTTTTTATATTTGAAGAAGTTTTATTTTTTCATCTACCTTTCCTACAGATGCCTTTTCCTTTTTATAGGCTCAAACATAAAGGTCTTTCTAAAATGTATTTGAACACTTTCAGTTGATTTGCAGGTAACTTTGGTAATTATCTTGTTGCATTATTTTTATTTTGCTAAAAGCCCACTTTATTTTCTCATGTGAGAAAACGGGTATTTTTTTGTATGGGCTATCTCAATACCTATTTTAAGATGCCACATTCTCCACTGGGGTAGAACAGCTTAACTTTACTTCACACTGGCTTGCTCCTACTTCGCATTTTTAGAATTGAAAGTGGAATGTGACTGGAAACATGTTTCTGCATGGTTTTCAGGTTTGGCCCCCCAAATTTCTTTGCAGTTTCAGACTGATATTGTCTTAATTTTTGGGCAGAAGGCCAGGGAGGGAAGAAGGGGTGCTGATCTATTTTGCAGTTTGCTTTATCAGTTTTGTATCTGTTTTGAGCAGTTCATGCTGCAGTAAACACTGCAAGGAGATAAACATGAGGGATTATTTTTTTCCTGTGGCATAAGGTCTTATTCTGCTTTGGGTTTATTTACATGCAGCGAGACTCAGAAGTGAAATAACTATGACAAAATGTTTTAAACCTTTCTTAAAAGCTCTCTAAGCTTTATCCTAAGTTCAGGGTCAGACTATTATGTTTTATGGCAAGTTGCTTTATCACCTATTAAGAATGTGTTGGGATTTTCTTTAAATAGCTATGTACAGAAGTACTCAGTTTGCCTAAAGAAAGAACAGAAACTTGCTAAGAAGGAAAGTTTCTAGAGGCTGCAGCAGACCTCCTGCTGTCCACATGGTGGAGTGCAAAACATCCTTTCAGTACAAAGCTTCCAGCCCAGCAGCACAAGAGCTGACCCAGCCATGCGTATTCTCACAGCACAATAATCAGTGTTGCTGATTTTGTTTTGGGACTGACTTTTTTCTGTCTGCTTTCTTCAAACCTCTTTAGTTTTGCATGGCAGTATTTGCAGAAATGCTGCCTTTCTTGGATAATTATTGTCAGATAATATATTAAGATTTTATTTGTGTTTGTTATTATATTGTGTTTTATATATGTTACGAAAGAATATGTAGTGGTGGGAAATCTCACTTTCAGGCATCATTTATGTCCCCTGCAATGATGATTGTCTCCAGGGGAGGAGGGACTCACCTATGGTTAGTAAAATCTACAACAGCATCCCATGCACATTTGGGCAGCATTGCAGCCTGGCAATGTTTTGAGAACTAATATTCTTACCTTAAACTAGATTAGGTTTCAATATTAAAAGAGCACTGTGGTACAGAAACAGGATTTATTATCCATCCTTTCCTTATGTTTTATGATTGTGGGTTATGGCAGATGTTAGATATGCACAGCTTTGTTAAATAAGTGAAGTTTTATTTAATGGATACTCACACAAATTATTTTGGATCTTCTTTTTCACAAGGGTGAAATGTTATTTTTCATGTCTGTGTACACTCAATTTTTTTCTTTCTTATCTGAAATGTTGATATATAAGTCTGGTAAAAACCCCATTGGCTAAATTAGCATTTTATAAACTTGTTTCTCCAAACAGACTACGTAAGACCAGTCCCTGATCTTGCATTTTACCAATGCAGTAGAACTGCTGCTCTAATGTGAGGTGTTAGAACAAGAAAAGTGACTCAGAAATCAAACCATTGCTGGTTTGGAATGTGTTTTTATAGAGTTTTTCATAGTTTCTGGATTTACCAAGTCATGCAAATTTTTCTTGAAATCTGAAATGGCCACTGCTATTTGATTGTACTGGATGGATGTTTAAATCACCTCCAAGCATGTAGATGGGTGTAGGCCATGGAGAAGAAGTTTAACCCTGACCTTGTCATGGTTGATATTCAAGCGGAAAATTCAAACTTCAGGATACCTTAAGGAAACATGGTTTTCAAATATTAATTGCTAACAAATATAACAGATTCTTGACCAAAAGAAGTTTGTAGCTAAAAAGTTTGGAGTCTACATGTCTTTTAGCAGTTTTCTTTCTTAGTCTGCTATTCTATAAACATGAATGCCTTTAATTACTTACTGCAGTTTTAATGTAAATATATTCTGTCTCCAGTCAGAATGTTTGAAGGATTCTCAATGG
Organism: Drymodes brunneopygia; assembly: GCA_013400955.1. Classification (NCBI taxonomy): domain Eukaryota; kingdom Metazoa; phylum Chordata; class Aves; order Passeriformes; family Petroicidae; genus Drymodes; species Drymodes brunneopygia. The sequence continues at coordinate 264,957 of VZTZ01022866.1, read as the reverse complement.
CATACCTTGGTTTTATGTATTCTTTCATTTCTGAATTATATGCAGCTGTCACTGAATGAATCACAAAACATGCTGACTGATTGCTTCCTTCCTTCCTTATATTTTTGTTTTGCAACATTTAAGGTTCAGTTCAATGGAAATGTATTAAGTGGATGAAAAATAACTTTTTACATTATTATGTCACTGTGTACATCTGAAACAGGATGCTGGATGGAAATGGAAATATTTCACATACTTTCTGTTTGTGGCTCTGTCACCCTTTCCTTCTGTGTCAAATCACGAAAAGGAGGATGCAACTGCAAAGAGAAGAAAGCAGAGGCACAAAGCCACTGCAGTGAGCTCTGGGGAGCTCAGTTGGGGAGGTTGGATTTTGACCCCAACTGAAGTCAGGCTTGTGCTTCCTAGGCCTGGTGAAACTTAGGGCTCTGCAATCTGGAGAAAAGAAACAGCTAAATGCAAAACTTTGGTCTTAATATCTATATAATTTATGTAAGCTAATACATTCTCTGAATGCAGATAAATTTCCTGCCTAAGTAGGAGATAATCACTTTTATTCAAGAAACAGATTCACTGAACTTTAAGGAACTTTAGAAATTCTCATTTTTCTCTTGCTGCCTAGCTCTTCCAAGAGGAAAAATGCCGATGGCATTTTATAGGACTCTAGGTAATAATTTCACCGCTAATTTGATTTTCTTTCTTCGAATTTCATAGTGAGTTCAGAAAGTTTGTTTTGTTCATTGTATGAAGCTGCCAGGCTTACTCATCCTTTTGAATGCACAGGCAGCAAGCAAAACAGGACAGGAACAACAAAAAATTGAAGGGAGGGAATAAAACTGAAGCTGCAGCAAACCAGCTTAATGGAGTAAGTTGCCCTACAAAATACAGATATTTCTTCTGTACCTGTGACCCATGAGCAGAGGAGATGCCGCAGCTGCATTTTTTAAGTATAAAGGAAGCAGAGGCTACGTGGATAAATGATAACACAGTGATGAGCGAGTCAAGCAAACATATTTTAACCAACTATCTAAGCAATTTAACATTTGCAAAAATGCAGTGTTTTTATGTGGAACCCAACTGCTGTGTTCTGCTAGGATGAACTAATACTGTTATCTCTGAAACAAGGTATCTTGGGAAACTCGGTTTCTTCTTCCCTCTGTCTTTCAAGTAACTTTCAAAGTACCATCTGCTGACTCTTTCCATTTTTGAAGGAAGACAAATTTTGTTGTAGATCTGCGCTTGGCTCTGGGTAAACTCAGATCCTGACTAGAGTATTCAAGGACACAAAATACAAGTTAATCCTCCCTAGCTTCATACATCATTTAGCAGCTCCAAATAGTGCTTTAGGGCTTCTTTGGCTACACAGACTTTGGCCTTTGTGAAACATTCACAAGATTTTTTGGTAGCAGTTCATACTAAGTTGCTTGAACCCAGTGATGGCTGTGGCAGAAAACTTGTATATAAACTCCTATATTAACGCTATGTGTATATAATCTACAGATGTGTAACACTGCCATCTCTTGGCTCACTATTCGGCAGCAGTGCTATGAATATTTACAATAGGGTGGTGGTAAATGGTGTTCATCCAGCTGGTCTCCGCTCACTAGTGGGGTTCCCCAAGGCTCAGAACTGGGGTTGATCCTGTTCAGTATCTTTATCAGTGATCTGGATGAGGGCATTGAAGGCACCCTCAATTAATTGCAGACAAAACCAAGCTGGGAGAGAGTGTGTTGATCTGCTGGAGGATAGGAAGGCTTTGTAAACCAGAGAATCTGGACAGACTGGATTGATGGATATTGAGGATTGCCCCAACCCATGTGCAGGACCTTGGTCTTAGACTTGTTGAAACTCATGAGGGTTCCCATGGACTCACTTCTCAAGCCTGTCCATGTCCCTCTGGATGGCATCCAGCGTGTGGACTGCACCACACAGCTTGGTGTCATTGCAAACTTGGTGAGGGTGCACTCGATCCCACTGTCCATGGCACCAACAAAGGCATGAAACTGTACCAGTACCAATATGGACCCTTGAGGAACCAGTCTCCACTTGGACACTGAGCCAGTGACCCCAACTCTTTTAGTGTGGCCACCTAGGTCTGTCTGTCAAATCCGTGTCTCTCCAGTTTACAGACAAGGATGTTGCGCAGGACAGTGTCAAATCCTTTGTCCAGATAGACGTCATTCCCTCTACCCTCATCCACCACCACTGTAACCCTGTCAGAAGGCCACTAAATTTGTTGGCAGTGCCAGGTTAACAGTCAGACTCAATGATCTTAAAGTTCTTGTCCAACCTATGTTGGAGTTCAAGTCTATGAACTGGGTGTTGTTGCCTATACTGAAGTAACTGTGGAGCTAAATATGTCACACTGCAATTAAACCTCCAGAATTAGATGTGTGACAGATCATGATGAGTAAAAGACTTTCATTAGTCTTCTGTTCAATAAATCTCACAGAATTTTATGATGCTGAACCTGAAGGAGATGAGAACAAGATTTACTTGGGATTTCACTGAGATTTCAGGAGCATCTGGTTAGAATTGGTGGCACACTGACAGTGGCTTGTGAAACCTCTCAGTCTCTTTGCACTGAGTCTTCTAACTTTATTTTAAAAGCTTTTTTCCCCCCTCTGTATCACCATAGTCAATACATCTTTTTTTTAAATTCATAATCCTGTCTTTATTTTCCAAATCTTTATTTTACTTGAATGTGCTATTACTAAAAATCCTGTCTCTGGTATGTTATGGTGCAGTGCCTACCATTTGTCAAGTACCTCTTTTCTATTCCTGTGTAAGGTTTGGAATTGAGAATTAGATTAACCTACGCATCCCAAAAGGACTTACAAAGGGCCTGAGGATTTTTTTTCTTCTGTTCTGTATTTTAAGTTAAAACTTGCAAGTCAGTTTGAAGGCAGAAAGTCTGTCACAATCTTAAGATATCCACTTATAAAGATTCTGCATTGAACTGACTCTCAGTGTTGATATTGTTTGATTGTAATAATTCTTATTTGGGTTTTGCATATGAATATTTTTGCTTCTACATGAGTTTCCTTCCATTGTGGAATTTTATGCATTTTTCAGACTATATTTTCTAAAGCACTTCACAATTGTATTTAAATGTGGGGGGATTTGTTTCTTTTGATTCATATGTTTATGCATTACATACAGAAAACAGTATTTTCATTCTGTTAGCAGGTGAGATTTTTTTTCAACAGTTTTACACACTTTATAGTCAAAATAAAAGTTTGCTGGTGAAACTACAGGGTTTTTACTAGTGTTTTATTTGTTCCACTACCTAAGAAATATTTTTGAGGACAGTGCACTAAGTCAGTAAAAACTGACCTTGTTCAAAAACTTCTGAAAACATCTTTATGTGTTCCCAAGCCTCTCACCTTGTGTGGAATCTTCTGGATTTGTTCTTCAAGAATGAAATTCTTGGCACTTGCTGATTTTGGTGACTTCTTGTAGTATTAATGTAGGAAATCAGGTTTGGTTTCAGGAAGGTTTAACTGCTATTTTTTTTTCAGTAATTCCTTTTGGACCATACAATATACCAGTACTTCTCCCTTTAGCGTTATCTTACATGTTACATGCAAAATGCAGAGCTCCATGGATCTTGTTATTTCTCTCTGTTGTCACATGGCAAACAAACCAAGTGTTTGGAACATGACCAGACAGTTAAGGGCTAGGAGAAAAATCAGTGTTTAACACAATTGTGCCAAAGCTTGTATTGGAAAATTTGGATGGCTGATAATGAAAAGAAAGGAAATATTATAGGATGGTTTCATTGTTGTCTTGGAGAGAGAATAAACTTCAGAGAGGTAAAGTGAAATGACAAATAGTTTAATTTATACAGAGACGAATAGAATATCCGCATTGCCCATTTTCCTCTAAAAACTGAGTATCTAAAAAGGGCAACTTGGGCCATCTAATGGCTGCCTTCTGGCTGTTCTGGCTACCATACATTAAAAAATTATTTGTTAATTTGGTTGTTTTTTATAGGAAACATACTTATTTCTAGGACTTAAAATTCCCTTGACAGCAGCTACTAGCCTTCTATTTTAATGTCACATAGAAGGAGGCAATCTGAAATGGGCTTCATGTGGAATTACAGATGCAACACAAATTGGAGTCAAAAGAGGTCATTCCACACAGGTTATTCATGGCAACCCTGTGATTGTAATTTTACAGATATTGGCAGCATAAACAGTGCCGGGGTGGTGGGTTTTTGTAAGAACCTTCCACCACAGTTTCTGTGATTGAATTGAACCTTCAGGAGGTTTAGCATGTTCTGTGCAAGACACATGTACAGTGAAGTGACTGTGCATGAAGGATATGTGCTAGAATTTATTGTATAAGTGTGAAAGAATTGTTACAGCTGCAGTAAATAAAACTATCCTTTTTTATTTGATGCCTGAAGACATTGTTTCACTGTACATCATACATAGGAATTAAGTAGGGAGGAGGAAAAATCACAGAAACTCTCAATTCGACAAAAATAAAAATAAAAATAGACAAGTACCTTTCATTCCCCCCAAAAGGAGAGGGCAGAATGCATCACCTGTGTATTTCTGTTAGCACCATTGTTCCAGCTTGTGTTGCTAAGTACTCCGTTTGGAAGAATGTACAGCCACTGTGTTAAAAATACCTTACTGAAACCTTGGTAGAAAGGTTCGTCCGTGTGTGCATTTCTCCTTCATTCGTTATTTTGTCCTCAGCTGCCTGTGCGGGATGTAAATCGATGCCGACACACGGTGGCACTCTCAGGGTCCTTTCATGTTCTTTGCTGCTCTCTGTCCCGCCTGCATCCTGCAGGACGCTGGCTCGCAGTACCCGGGAGGGCCGGGAGGGCCGGGGGGACCAGGAACCCCAGGCTGCCCGGCCACCCCCGGGGGACCTCGGTCACCGTCACGGCCTTCCCTGCCATAGCTGGCTTTGCCTGGTTCACCTGGAAAAGTGGATGCAGATCTAAAAGTTGGCAGCATATGACTTGCTTAGCATAATTAGCTCTAGTGAACATCCTGTCCTTAGAAGCTGTATGAAGATGGTTTTTCAGAGCTCTCAGGGTATTCCCAAGAGGGGTGCCAACTTACAGGGGAAATTTTCCTCTACCAGACACCCAATCTGCGATTCCATAGCTAGAGCAATGACATTTCACGCCCAGTGCTCTGAAGTTGTACTGGTGCAGGTCTGATGCTGCACAAAGCTCTGCAGGGTACTCTGCTCTGCCAACCCTGCTGCCACTACCTAGGGCAGGGTAGATGCTACTTGCTAGCACAGAATTTCATTAGCTCGCTGGAAAAAGAAATACCAAAATGTTGTTTTTACTTTCCACTCAGGTAGTTGGGAAAATAGATGTATAGATTGGAACTGCTGAGCACTAAAGTAGCATTTTACTTCTAAACCTTCAATGAAGAAAGAAAAAACAGTGATTTCAGGAAGCCTCTTCCAGTGATAGATTTCTACAGAAAACAGCTCTGAGTTACACAGACATCCTTGGGATCAGTCAATACTAAACATTTTTTTTTTCCTTTTTCACAAAGAGAACAAATTTGAGTAGTTCCTCTTGCTATATAAACACAGAAATGTGCTGTAGAAATACTGATGGAAATAACATGTTTATGTTCATTCCCTGGCCGCTAGAGGCCAGCTGTGCTTCATCCATCAGCAGGAATCTTTCTGGGAGCCTTACTATGTAGCAATTAATTACCACAGAAATAAGCCAATATCCTAAATTATGACTGGAGATTTTGAAGACTGCTGTGCTTGCCGGTGAGATAATCCAAATGTTATGGCCTTTTTTTGTTTATTTTTTTTTACATATAATTATATGGGTATATAATGTATACAAAAGATATTCAAAGAGGTGGATTTTATTCATGTGTGTGTAATTGCCTCCTTTTTATAATGCTTTCTTTAAATTTTTCCTAATCTCTCTACACTGAGATAAACTAGGAGGTAGCGTTTTGCTTTTTAGTTTTTAATTCTGACTTCTGACTGAATCACCACCTATGAAGTAAAAATTATGAAGTACTGTAATTTGGGAGTTTATTGCTTAATGGACTCCTTTTATCTTTTCAAGGCACCTTGAAGTATCGGTTCTGAGTAAATTTTTACTATATCTCTACTTTATCCTCACCCTCCTATATTTACCTGGAAGACCTCTTGGTCCGGGATAACCTTTCAGTCCTCTGCCTGGAAATCCTCTTTCTCCTCTTTCTCCTGGTTCACCTAAAGCAAATTAATGAAACATTAGTTACAGTCTGCCTGGAGTATCATTTTCAGTAAATTCTCTTTCAGAAGTTAACAGTTAATATGCAGAGAATTCAGCTGGGTATATTTTCTTAGCATCTTTCAATGATGTCCTGACACACAACTTTGTAAAATGTTTGGCATTTGACTGGGTTTTTTCACCCATTTGAGTCATACTCAGAAGCAGACAGGTTAGAGGGGGAAAGAAACTACCTGGAGCTGGACAGTAAGTACCACATGAAATATATCACAGCCCATATAACAGGAATAAACCTAAGTCCCAGGACTTCAGGATATTTGGGATACAGACTGAGGTTACTGGCTTCTGCAAAACCATACAGGCTCAGCTAAGAAGCAAAAATTCTCAAGTGTTGTCCTCAAGATAACCAGTGCAGAGGAGAAAAAGGTAGCTGCACAGATGACAGTATTCTGTTGATATTCACATAAGACATTGTTTTACCTTCACAAAGCTTTTTTTCTCTCACATCATAATGTCATAGAGACTTTCTTTTGGTGGATACCCAACATTTCTTCAATCCCGTATCTTACTCCAAACCTGAATCATCTCAGTAAGAGGAAGGATTTTTGGTTCTTGGGTTGTAAAGTTCAAATGTAAAGTTCAAATTCTGTTCACTGTAATCTATTCCATAACACTGTATATTCCCAATTGTGAATACTTTATGGTGTTTAGGGGGGGGGGAGGTGTTACCTTTTTTTTTCCCCATGCAAGTTAAAAGTCACAAGTTTATGCCTAATAATATTTAAGTGAGCTTTATTTTATGCTTCTATACTGTCTTATACTGTGACGAGGAAAGTTAGAATAGACTGCTGGGTTTCTGGCTTGCCTAGAAATGGCACAGCAGAAAACAAGGAAGCTGTGCAAAGGAACACAAGAATCAGTACAAAAGTCCAGGTTTTAATAAAAGATGCACGCAGGGGAGGAATCTTATCTCCATGCTTCAGGCTACCAGGCTGTCTTTGTAAATACAGCTACTGCAAACCCTGATTCAGATTACGCATATGTACTTCTGCTTTTTCCAGCTACCTAACACCGTGGAATAGTGTTTACTCCTGCTTACCCCAAATGTCTCCCACTTTTTATTTCTGTTTCTGGACAGAAATAGTCCTTCACTACCCCAGATCGCTCATTAATGTAACTAAATCTCCTTCCTTGAGGCACCTCTTTTTGACTCTGCCCTTGTTGCTGCTGTTAAAATCACTGTATCTTTGTATCTTCTGCTGTGCCTCATGGTTACACTTCGCTGTGTTTCTGTCTCCTATTTATTATAACCTTTTTTATAAAACCATTCTCAACATCTTCTTCCTGTTCCCTTTTATCACATGTCCAAGCACCCTTTTCCCCTCACTCCAATCTCAGACAACTCTCCAAATGGATGGTGAAAATCAGTTGATCCCTGTGACTTCTGTGGAACCCTGGTAAGTACTAGGAACTGAGAGTGAAGCACTGAAGTTTTTCAGGTTGGTTGCCATGTACCATCATGACGGCTCTTGCACATGAGAGCATTCACCACTTCCCTTGTATCTGTAATGGTATTGCAAGGTTTACTGAAAGGTAACTCAAAATTTGATTACAGTTATAATAGCAAACTAAGTGTCTTGCTTGCTTTGGGGGTTTTTTAATGCTCTGTTTATTTTTTTCTTTTGATATTAACACAGTGTACCCTGCCATGTGCTGAATGAAATTTTGTATGCCCCATGTATCACCATTGTATTTCTAGTTTTTGTTTCTTCTGCAGATGACATTACATTGAATTAAAACAATAACAAAGCACCAGCAATGATTCTGTAAAGTTTTGCTTCGTTTGTATTCTATTCCTTCTCTCAAAGGTTTTCCAAATTTTACTTCCAAATAAACCTTGAATCAAAAGTAAACACTCTACACCAGCAACAGACTAGCTTTGTGCAGAATGACAATTTTTAAGTAAGACCTTCTTTTGAGAAAACAAATCAAAATCACTGCTGAATAGAAACTAATACATATATGGTAGTCACAAGACTTCACAGAATATTCTACCCTGTAATCCTCTGGAGGAGAATAGAACCTCTCAGTCATGAACAGAAGAGATTAAATTAGATCAAAGATTCTGTGTAAAATGTAAGTCAATTTTATTATGGATTTGTCCTTCCCAAAGAATCAATAGACTCTGGCACCTGGTGAAATGATGTTAAATGGCTCAAGTATTATACACAAATAAAAAGGTAATTATCAGTCCCTTGTGATGTGATTAACTGGGTGTGCTTAGAAAAGTAGACCAGATTTTAGTGAAGGAATCTGACTGCTTACATCAGCTCTAGGAACCATGAGTCTTGCAGAAGTGAGGTCAACAACCAAGCTGAATGGAGGAAAGAGAATCACTGCTGGAATCACATGTGGTTTTTGTCATCAAATGACTTTACAATGTGAGAAAGGATAGGCATCTGCCCCGAACTAGAAGTAAGCAGCTGAGTCAGAGTACTACTATTGAGTCTGACTCTCATGGACTTTCGAGGTTTTGTGGTTTTTAATGTGCTAAAAACCAGATTTCTAAACAAATCTTGCTAAAGCCAGGCCAATGTGCCCTTTAATTACTGTGGTAACTGACACAACTGTTAGAGCAAACAGCTTGTATTCCTAACTCAGGATCTTTTTGTACTTCCCATGAGTACAGTGTACATCCACAATCTGTAAATCAAGGGGGGGGAGGGGGGAACAACAACAGCAACAACAAAACAAACAAAAACAAACAAACCCAAAAAACCAAAACCAAAGCAGTCACCAAGTGAAAGCCAGTTGGAGAATTTCTTACCTTTAGGACCTTTACGCCCAATCTCACCGGGGGGACCTTTAAGGCCAGGCAGGCCACGGGGGCCAAGCTGTCCTGGGAAACCATTTTCACCAGCAGGTCCTGGAGCACCTGGTGGCCCTGGTCGGCCAGGAAGACCTGGAGCACCAAATTCTGGCCTCCTGAGGCTGGCTGCCAGCTGAGCTAATTGTTCTGCAAGGAGCAAGAGGACACAGATAAGGAGTGAGTGAACATGAATGAAGAGATTCCCATGATCCCTGAAGAAAAATGTCTGTTCTCTGCTACAGGAATGAACAGATTACTCTACTGCACCTTCCTTTTGTACACTGCTATTTACACAGTTTATTACATATAAGGTATTATCTTAGGACTACCAGTGGCAAACTGCATAGGCACACTGTGCAGAAAAAAATTGCAATTTTTGCTGCAAAATAAATTTAATGTTTATAGGTTGAAATTATTCAAATGTATATAGTTTATTAAGAAAGGCCCTTATAATTTTCTATGTTTTTTATGGAATTTAAATTTCAACGATTAGTAAGAAACTCTTTTAAGAGGCAGCAATTTCATGAGTAAATAGCTCTCTCCATTACTACATGTTAATCCTGTCAAGATCCATTTTTGCAAGAAGGGAAAAGTATGAGGTCAGTTATGTCTGTTGCCTGTTAAGTGCAGACCTTATTTTTCAAAGGAAAGAAACCCTCAGACTTGTGCTTATGAGTTCAGGTGTGATAAATAGTTGAACATTTTATGTTGATCTTTTCTTAAGGTAAATCAGCAGAGCCTTTGCCCTTAATCAGGCATTGGATCAGCTTGCCATTCCTCAGGACAGTCTTTGCTGGCTATTCCCTTTTGTTCCTCCCCTTTGCAGGCCACTGCTCCAGTAGCATAAAAGCAGTCCTCTCATTCCATAATGTTTCTGTTCTAGACTTCAAATACATCTTCCAAGCACGCTCTAGAAATAACTTTCTCTGGATACAGCCACAGAACTCCGTATGACATTTGCTTTAAAAGCTGCAGGACTTGGAAAGACTAGTTTTTGTGTCCACAGCTGAGAAATATTGAGATGATGTGGGATGGGGTACAAGGGGGTTAGGATCTGAATTAAAATAGGAATTATAGCCAGTATATATACAAGGAATAGCTCTCTGCAGGCAAAGCCTGAGGAGCTGAACTTCACTTACGGTTGTCTTTAAGATTAAAAGGTTCCAATGACTCACTTGAATTGATTTCTATTCTCATGTTTTTCTTTCTTTTTAATATGGTAGCATGGACAATTACAGGAGTTTTCAAGAGGGGTGCAGTAAAGACAGTCTGGAATTTCCCTGGATTTTCACTGTTAATTCTGATGGTTATGAATAAATTCAAGCACCAAATCTGATTTCACTATAATCCTTCTCAGTATTACTGTGTCTTTCAAGAGACCACTTTAAAAGGCCTTTTTATCCTATTTATAGATTTTTTTTTAAAAATACCCTGCTGAGCATTATCAAGAACAGTGATAGCTACTCAAAAATTTTAAGCCATGACCAGCAATTTCATTCTGTAAACTCTTAACATTATAGAGGCACAATATCCCAAAAGACATGTTCAATAGTAAGCAGTGAGAAATTTCTTTTGTTTTTACAAGGCATCATAAATTTCTCAACTCAGTAAATTCCATGCACCCAACAATATTAGAAAAGCTTCAAATTTCTGTGTGTATCAAGAACTCAGTAAATATAATTAGGGCTAATTTAGAGTATCTCTCTATTTCTTCAATTTTAAGGTAAGTTACCTCTCTCTGCATTTCTCTTTACCTATTTTGCAGTTTGTTTGCTGCAATCTAATAGTGAGTACAAAAGGCTAAATAGCTTTCAGTGAAGCTTGTGCTTTTATCTATGTAAACACAGCAAGTGATTTGAATACAAAATGTATATATTTCACACAAATACTCTGGTCTATGTCCTGCTTACCACAGCAGTAGTGTGGAATCAACAGGCAGTTCAATGAGGCTACAAAATATATATAAAAAAGGGACTTTCTCATACTGTGTCCACATTTGCATGGAAAGATTTTCCACCAGATCCCCTGCTGATGATGTGCAATTTGTTCTGGGTAAGCATGGGGAAAATCTTAGTTGCCTCCAGAGAAATAGATGAGCCCAATTTAAATGCTCAAGAAACAAGAAATACTTTTTAGCCTATTTACCTTGCATGACTCTCATGCAAACCTGCTTAATGTGCTGATCGCTTGGTTCTTTTCCCTAGGATTAAAAAGAGAGAGTTTTAATAAAACTGTTGATGTCACACATTTTATAAGTGCGCCTGTTGCAAAAAAGTGCTGTCCAGTTACCACAGTTTAACCCCAGCTGGCAAAACACCACACAGCTCCTCACATCCACAGCCCATACCCGTGGAACAGGGGAAGAAAAAGAAGTTTAGTAAATGGAGCAAAAGGAGCAGGAGAGGCTTTGATTCTGTGCAAACAGTATTCTTAACTGAAACACAGAACGGCTTGGGCTGGAAGGGACCTTTGAAAGCATCTAGTTCCAACCCCCCTTCTCAGATCCCCTTTCAATCTTGAACCTTTCCAAGGATGAAGCACCCACAGCTTCTCTGGGTGACCTACTTGTACCTCACCATTCCTGCAGTGAAGAATTTCTTCCTAATATCTCATCTAAATCTATGCTCTTTCACTTTGAAACCATCACCCTTTATCCTGTTCCCAGTGTGCTGTAAATATTATTTTCAGCACAAATCCAAAACATAAGCCCATACAAGCTACTATGAAGAAACTTAACTGCATCCCAACCAAAACCAATCTATGAGTCCCTAAAAGGTACTGTAAGTGCCACTAGTCCAGTTGATGTCAACTTAACTACCTAGATAAAGTCTGTGAGTGATGTATCTCCTTTGTATTGAGCATGGTTTCGTTTCATGCACACTTCAGGGATGGGGTGGGCATAAGAAAACAGAGCTGAATTAAAAGCTGGGGCCCCAAGGACGTAGCTGTGTACAACCCAGGATTGTTGTGGTGTACACCTGTGTCTGATGAAAGGCACACTGTACTTCAGACTACTGTGGCACTTCAGTTTGACATGTGTACATGCAAAACAAGGAGTGGTACAAGTGACAGGTAAAGGTTCGAAAGATACCAATTACATGAGAACAGTACTTACAGCTGGACCTTCGCTGCCAGGCAGGCCTGGGGCACCCTGTTCACCCTGCAAGCCTCGTGGTCCAGGTGAGCCTCGTGGCCCTTCCATGCCAGGTAGTCCCCGACTTCCCTCAGGCCCACGGGAACCAGGGTCTCCAGGATTACCAACCTGACAGTGAAAGGGAGGAATTTCAGTGGACTGCTGTACTAGTGGTAGATTCATTCTGACATATCAAAATGGTGACAGGAGCTATTCACAAATGCAAAGAAATGAATGCTGAAATGCAGTTGTTGCATAGTTGGGTTTTTTTCAAATAAGCAATTGAAGTCAATAGTTGCGTGATTTTTAAGAGGTCCATATTCTTCACTTACAGGGGAGAAGTAGAAAACAAATCTATTCTGTCAAAAAAGGTAAATCAGAATTAATAGTGACATGCTCAAGATGGCTGTCTGCCCTTGTGCATGTCAACATGGAACATTTCTAGACATTAAGTGCTGCTTAAGGTATAAAAATTCCAGCTCCCTGCTTGCTCCAAATGCCTTTCATGTCCTTCCGTAGAATACCACGGTGTGAGCCTCTACTGTGTAGCTCCAGGCTGTTTGGGAACACATATTTTTGCTTTGTTTACTCTGTCAGAGCCAGAGTCAGTTCTAGTGCCTATGCTGGCGTTTGCTGGCAGAGGAGAAGGAACATCCTCACACAAACTGACAGTGACAAACTGCCCAAACAGATGCAGTGCCACTTTATTTCACACAGGGGAAAAAAGGGGTAGAAAGAGCTATTCCTGACCCCTGGGGAATGAAAGGATTGATGGGACTATGTCAACATGTCCACTTAAGTACACTGGGTAAACAAAACTATTGCTTCTGCTCTAGTAAATTTACTAAGAGTTATTAAACATCGTGCAGAGGGATACCAATGCCAGCAGGCACCTCTGAGTTATTGTATTTGGTTTGAGTGGCGATGTTCTGGTAGCAGGGGGTCTACAGGGGTGGCTTCTCTGTGAAGCTGCCAAAAGCTTCCCCCGTGTCCAGCAGAGCCAGCACCAACCAGCTCTAAGACAGACCTGCTGGCCAATGCCAAGCCAATCAGTGATGTTAGCAAAGCCTCTGGGATAACATGTTTAAGGAGGAAAACATTATTTCCCAGAAATAATTGCAGACAGAGAAAAGCAAGGTGACAATATGTGAAATGAACATCTCTGCAGGCACTGAGGTCAATGCAGAAGGAGGGGGAAGAGGTGCTCCCCTATTGTTTTACTTCCCACTATCCTATTCTGACTCTAATTGGTAATAAATTAGTTAATTTCCCCGAGTCCTGTTTTGCCTGTGACTGTAAGTGGTGAGGGTTCTCTTCCTGCCCGTGTCTGGGCCCAACTGAGGTCAATGCAGAAGGAGGGGGAAGAGGTGCTCCCCTATTGTTTTACTTCCCACTATCCTATTCTGACTCTAATTGGTAATAAATTAGTTAATTTCCCCGAGTCCTGTTTTGCCTGTGACTGTAAGTGGTGAGGGTTCTCTTCCTNTCTGTGCAAACAGTATTCTTAACTGAAACACAGAACGGCTTGGGCTGGAAGGGACCTTTGAAAGCATCTAGTTCCAACCCCCCTTCTCAGATCCCCTTTCAATCTTGAACCTTTCCAAGGATGAAGCACCCACAGCTTCTCTGGGTGACCTACTTGTACCTCACCATTCCTGCAGTGAAGAATTTCTTCCTAATATCTCATCTAAATCTATGCTCTTTCACTTTGAAACCATCACCCTTTATCCTGTTCCCAGTGTGCTGTAAATATTATTTTCAGCACAAATCCAAAACATAAGCCCATACAAGCTACTATGAAGAAACTTAACTGCATCCCAACCAAAACCAATCTATGAGTCCCTAAAAGGTACTGTAAGTGCCACTAGTCCAGTTGATGTCAACTTAACTACCTAGATAAAGTCTGTGAGTGATGTATCTCCTTTGTATTGAGCATGGTTTCGTTTCATGCACACTTCAGGGATGGGGTGGGCATAAGAAAACAGAGCTGAATTAAAAGCTGGGGCCCCAAGGACGTAGCTGTGTACAACCCAGGATTGTTGTGGTGTACACCTGTGTCTGATGAAAGGCACACTGTACTTCAGACTACTGTGGCACTTCAGTTTGACATGTGTACATGCAAAACAAGGAGTGGTACAAGTGACAGGTAAAGGTTCGAAAGATACCAATTACATGAGAACAGTACTTACAGCTGGACCTTCGCTGCCAGGCAGGCCTGGGGCACCCTGTTCACCCTGCAAGCCTCGTGGTCCAGGTGAGCCTCGTGGCCCTTCCATGCCAGGTAGTCCCCGACTTCCCTCAGGCCCACGGGAACCAGGGTCTCCAGGATTACCAACCTGACAGTGAAAGGGAGGAATTTCAGTGGACTGCTGTACTAGTGGTAGATTCATTCTGACATATCAAAATGGTGACAGGAGCTATTCACAAATGCAAAGAAATGAATGCTGAAATGCAGTTGTTGCATAGTTGGGTTTTTTTCAAATAAGCAATTGAAGTCAATAGTTGCGTGATTTTTAAGAGGTCCATATTCTTCACTTACAGGGGAGAAGTAGAAAACAAATCTATTCTGTCAAAAAAGGTAAATCAGAATTAATAGTGACATGCTCAAGATGGCTGTCTGCCCTTGTGCATGTCAACATGGAACATTTCTAGACATTAAGTGCTGCTTAAGGTATAAAAATTCCAGCTCCCTGCTTGCTCCAAATGCCTTTCATGTCCTTCCGTAGAATACCACGGTGTGAGCCTCTACTGTGTAGCTCCAGGCTGTTTGGGAACACATATTTTTGCTTTGTTTACTCTGTCAGAGCCAGAGTCAGTTCTAGTGCCTATGCTGGCGTTTGCTGGCAGAGGAGAAGGAACATCCTCACACAAACTGACAGTGACAAACTGCCCAAACAGATGCAGTGCCACTTTATTTCACACAGGGGAAAAAAGGGGTAGAAAGAGCTATTCCTGACCCCTGGGGAATGAAAGGATTGATGGGACTATGTCAACATGTCCACTTAAGTACACTGGGTAAACAAAACTATTGCTTCTGCTCTAGTAAATTTACTAAGAGTTATTAAACATCGTGCAGAGGGATACCAATGCCAGCAGGCACCTCTGAGTTATTGTATTTGGTTTGAGTGGCGATGTGCTGGTAGCAGGGGGTCTACAGGGGTGGCTTCTCTGTGAAGCTGCCAAAAGCTTCCCCCGTGTCCAGCAGAGCCAGCACCAACCAGCTCTAAGACAGACCTGCTGGCCAATGCCAAGCCAATCAGTGATGTTAGCAAAGCCTCTGGGATAACATGTTTAAGGAGGAAAACATTATTTCCCAGAAATAATTGCAGACAGAGAAAAGCAAGGTGACAATATGTGAAATGAACATCTCTGCAGGCACTGAGGTCAATGCAGAAGGAGGGGGAAGAGGTGCTCCCCTATTGTTTTACTTCCCACTATCCTATTCTGACTCTAATTGGTAATAAATTAGTTAATTTCCCCGAGTCCTGTTTTGCCTGTGACTGTAAGTGGTGAGGGTTCTCTTCCTGCCCGTGTCTGGGCCCATGAGATTTTTGTTGTATTTTCTCTCCCCTCTCAAGCTGAGGAAGGGAGTGGCAGTCTGGCTTTAGTGTACACCTGATGTCCAGTCAAGGTCAAACCACCACAGTTGCTTTCAATGCAAGTTAATTTACTCCTATTAATCCATAGCAGTAATACCAAAGAAAAATAACACGCAAAAGAAGAAAAAAAATCCACGCAAAAACCCCGAAAACAAGCAGGAAAAAAGATCCTGCATACTCACAACTTCCCAAATCTACTGGGGGGAACAAAAAAGCAACACCCGCTGAAAGAGATGCTGAGGAACAAATTACTCAGCTGTGGTATCAGTTAAACCCACAAGGTGGAACCATTTGGGCTCCAGCTGTGCTGCATCCCAGACAGCTGATGGCTGGCCCTATCAGAAGGAAACCCAATAAACATGCTTTGACAGATACTCTAAGAAGACAGAATAATTGCTTTTCTGGAATCTACAGCCAGGAAGCCATCATTCCTTTCTTCCCCAGCCTGATGAGTTATCAGGTTCCCAGACAGATTACTCATTCCTGTGAAGGTGCTCACTGGGATGACAAACACTCGAGGCTCTCATCAAGACAAGAGGATTTTAAAAATCTAGGTGGATAAAATCACTGATTTCTCTTCCACTCTATCTCTTCCTCATGTCCTCCTTGTAGGCTCCTCATCAGCAGTAAACACCCTTTAGCTTTCATTTTCTTAGCCCCAAAGTTACCCAGAACACTAAGAACACAAGCACAGGTTTTTTGTTATGTTAGTTCCCTGTAGAGAGAACTGCTGGTATTTTAGTATCACAGCCCATACTGTCAGATGCTGTGACAATCCAACTGTTCAGTGATCCTGAAATAAAAGAATTAATTCAGATCTCCAGTTACTTTTTTATGTGACATACAAGATTCTGCCCACCTTCCACATCGAAGTTATCATTTTGCAATAAAAAAAAAATTAAAAATAAATTTAAAAAAATAAAAATAAAATAAAAACTAAAATTTAAAAATAAAAGAAATAAGGGAATCTGGGCCATAAATACTTTTGGTTTCACAGACATCACAATCCTGCTGCCAGCTTTTTAACAGTGGCCTGCAGCCACTACACTGAGCCTCCTTTCTATCCAACACCTACTGCACAAAGGGTGCATTCATTTCTTTAAAAAAAAAAAACTTAGTTGGCCAGAAAACTGCTGCTGAATGATGCTTCTCTTTTATGGAGTTAGAATTCAGGAAACTAATTCCTTTTCAAAGCTAATTCATTTTAATATTAACTGTATTCAAAATTTAAACAGAAGAAAAGCTGCTAAAACTCATTCAATTTAACTGTGATAAAGAGCTCAGCTTCTTATTTGCCTTCTTCTTTCCTTAAATCAGAAAACCATCTAAATGGTCTACTAGATTTCTGTATTTCTGTAACAATATAATTCATCATACTTACAGCTCCTTTTGCTCCTGGTAATCCCATGTCACCCTAAAAAGAAGACAAACTATTAGAAGAGAGTCTTCATTACCACAGACATTACAAGTGCAGTAAATGTGACATGATATTTTTTCACTATAAAAAGAAATCTCATATATTTAGTTGATTTTTGCAAAATTGCACCAAATTAATTACAATTCCTTTGAAAATAAAACCTTTGTTTTGAGTGGGTTTTGTACAATTCCTTTCTCAAAACCTTTTCTGTAAGGTGCAAATGAGAAAGCTTGTTTGTTATAATTGGTTTTGTATTGCTTATCTTGGAATTAGACACATGGCTCTAACCTCTCAAACACAGCTACACCACAGGACAAACTTAGATAGCAGATTTCTTTGAAACCTTTAGGAAAAGCATTTCTCAACCAGAATTTTCTAGTTTCTGACAAGTGACAGAACTATGCATATTTGTGCTTTGTTAATGTTGAAAAAACTGTAACAGAAACCAGACAAATGTCTACCTAAAGTTTTGTGAAGAAGCCAATTCCCTACAAGTCCCTTTTTCCAGCAGTCTTTCTCTGGCTTGAACAATACCAAAATCACTCTGTCACATGACTGAGAATAGCAATCTCACTATTCAGGAATTTCTAGGTTTTCCTCTCAACTGGAAAAAAAAAACCTTTCAAAATCTTGTAATCACTTAGAGAGATTTCTGTAAACTGTACTTGCCCATTTCCTAAATGTCATTGGTGAAATAACTGGTTTCCAGTCAAAGGCCTGTCTGTTAATGAATATGTCATAACTGAAATAGAAATTACTGTTATCCATTTAAAACCAGACTAGTGGGCAGCACACTTAAACAACCCATAATATTGCTTCCCGGGAATCTGTAGAGTGATTGTGATGCTCAGTTACTGCACATCTAGCTCACTAAGGCTTTCAAAATCGCACCCTGTAGAAAAAAAACACTCTCTTCCAGCATCCAACCTGCCTTCCATTCTTTGAATAGGGAGCAGTTTACTTCCTTTACAAAGATCAGCTCTGGCTTTGCTGGATGAGGCCCCATGGGAGCCACTGGACCAGTGGGCTTCTCTTTTGGCAGGGAAACCAACCCTCTTTTATCCAAGGGCACATGATCCAGGCATCACCCATGTCCATTCACAACATGCCATACTCCTGTAGCATATATATATATATAGACAGATAGATAGATATATAATATATGCAATATCACAGTGCCAGAGCCTCTTCCCTGTCCATTTCTCCTCTCCCTAATAGCTGGCTGCAAATCATATTTCCAAAGAGAAAGTCCATACAAAATATTTTCTTTAAGTGCGAGTCATTAAGGATATTTATTAGCTCTCTTCCTGTTTCATCTGAATTGAACTACTTACTCATCCTCACTGACTCAAACACCAAGAATTAATGTGGCTGTGTATGCATGCATATGTATATTTATTTATATATAAACACTATTCTATATATATGTATCTACACACAAACACAGACACATCCTTTCCTTCAAGGCAGTCTGTGCTGTATTGCACACCTAACAGAACCTCTGTGTTTCAGTGCTTTCCAAACAGCAGAAACAGAGTAACTAGGCCAATACAACTGCTGTGCTCTGCAATGGCCAGTTGGTATAAAACTGAACTGTGCCTTTCAATAGTGAAAATATAACACTTGAAGCACTCCAATAATACTTTATATTTTTCATTTACACCAACAACATAATATTATATCAGATAAAGGAAAAAAAAAGTGCCTTACTAAGTCACCCTTTTCTCCTCCATCTCCTTCTGCTCCAGGTGCACCCTATATTAAAGAAAAACATACTGTCAGCCATCAGATTTGGTCAGCATTACATGACTTTAAAGTCCCAAGATGTCTAACATGACTTACTTGTTCACCCTTAGGTCCTGGTTCACCCACTGAGCCCTAAGAGGTTAAAGATTAGAAAAAAAAAAAAAAGAAGTATTCAGAATTTCAAACTGCAGGTTCAAAAGCACACTAAATGTTCCTCAATTCTACTGTCTCTCATTGATGCAAGGGACTTTTAAAGCTGCAAATTTTTAAGAATGACAATGAAAATACTTCAACCTTACTATGTAATTTATGTGACAAACTGAAGGCAAGCACTATCAAGGAACATAGAATGTACCACCACTCTGGGCAGTATAGATTCTGACTGTCCAAAAGTAGATCTCCCCTTTACATGACAAATGCTCTTGCGGCTGCTACATGTCTGCTCTGAGAATTGGTTAGAAGCTACAAGTAAATAAATCCAGTAAGTGTATCATTTTTCTAGCTATTATATATTCCACACTGCTGTAGGCTATACTAGCCCTGCTAATGTGGAATAAGCAGAGAGTCATTCACAAGTACAGCCACAATCTTGTCGTGCATGTTGTTTAATTCTCAATGTCTTCTAGCAAACCTGTGTCTAGAATTTTGATCATTGTTGTCAATACTGAAGGGCTTGTAAATTAAAGCTAATATTCATTTTTAAAAAGAAATTAGATTATGTTTCATCTTAGAATCCTCTAACAAAACATGCCTCTGTGGACAGGCAGGAAACAAAGAGTAATGAATTAATGACCCAATTAATTTCAAATGTATGAATTTTTTCTTCTAGAGCAAAATTATTACATTTTTAGAACAGTATATCAAAGATTTAGGAAAATCTTTTTGTATTTGTGTTCCACTAGAAAACCAGTCACACCACCCTTTTAATATTCTTTGCAGTCTGTGCATGTTCAAAGATATGCATTCCAGAAGAACTACAACTGTGTATGACAATCCTGTTTTTGCAAAACAGACAGAGATGCAGCAGTTTCTCTCCCGTTTCAGAGACCCATTTAATTCACATAATATATAGGCACACATACTGGTGTGACTTTTATGAATTTAATGAATTCTGACATGTTCTCATATTCTTGAAGATGAAGAGCTAATAGTAAATTATCCACAAAGCTAAGCAGTATAGATCACAGAACTGTTTAACATTCTGACTTTGTCAAACAACACTGAAACTGTTTTGTCTGAAGTGTTCTCAAGGTTTCCCAATGACACAAAAAAGACATGGGTTTCCAATCTAATATCGTTTGGGGGGTTCTTTTCCTCCCGTTACTTTTCTTTATAGCAATAAAACTGCCAATAGATGAAGCTGACACAGAAGAATCTATTG
Organism: Drymodes brunneopygia; assembly: GCA_013400955.1. NCBI lineage: Eukaryota > Metazoa > Chordata > Aves > Passeriformes > Petroicidae > Drymodes > Drymodes brunneopygia. The sequence continues at coordinate 244,589 of VZTZ01022866.1, read as the reverse complement.
CTTTTGTGAGCCTTGCCCTGCAATGTTTGTATAAGCAAATATAAAAATTACAACTGTGATTGGAAAGTATTGGAATCTATTCTACATTGCTTCCAAAAATTTCAGTGGAGGCAATAAGGCAAGATGTCAAATTATGAAAATACTCACTTTTCTTGACACACTGCCTATCTATTTGCAAAAGTCCCCTCTCAAACCATACTCAAGAATTTTTTCCAAAATTGCCTGTAAGCATCATCCAAAACAGTACCAGAGCTACTTTAACTCCTTAGCAGCACAAAGGATCATGTTGCAGTGCCAAGGTCTGGCACTCAGCTGGGTGCTGTTTAACTGACTAAAATAGACAGAACCAGAGTGTAGGAAACCAGTCCAAAATACATGAATCAGAAACAGCCTAAATGGTGAATGCTGGGGTTTGGCCATTATCTGTGTTGTGTGGGCACAAGCACACTGTAAGTTCCACTGAAGAGTAAGCCATTGCTCTGACATTGCTTTGTACTGCTCTCTCTGCTAGACTATGTGTGTGCCTGATGCACACAGCTCCTTGCCCAAACTAGTGGCAATCTGGTTCAGGCTCCAAAGGAGACAAAGCCTAGGCTGAGACCTCCTCTTCCAGCCTGAAAACCCACCCAAGGACAGGGTGACATGGTGAGGACTAGTCCACGTGGGCTGGGAAACAGGAGCACTGACCCTGTAATTAGCACATGATATTATGCTTGTAACATTTAATCATTATTATGTCCTTCGAATTTTGTCAACTCTCACTTTTATGTATTACTTCAATAAAAATACTTCTGGTGATGTCTTTGGTGGTGATTTATATTTCATAGCACTTTGGACTTTAAGGTATTTGCACAGAGCATTAAACTGACCTCAGGTTTTTAAAAAAAGGTCCAGGCAGAAGTTACCATCATCTGCCAGTGAAATAATCAGAAACCTCCTGGCTGCACCCTGAATCTCTCTAGGTCTGTTTACAGCATCTACATTCTACTTTTTATCCTAGAGATCCAGACCATTTATATGGCAAATGAGGAAAATCAGGCACCTTAGGCAGGAGTTTGTCAGCACTGCAACAAATGTCAGGTATTTTCCTTCTACATTTACCTCCTCAGTACCTTCAAACTCCCTCTGGAGAAGTCTAAAGTATGAACCATTACCAACCTAATAAAAAGAGACTGCTTTATGCCAATACTTACATTTCACTAGAAACATGTGTTCCTGATCTCAGCATTAAAAGAAAACCAAACAAACATGAAAAAATACCTCAACAACATCAAAGACTTAGAAGATTGCTTTTAAGTACCTGAATAGCTTTTTTTAAAAAAGCTGCCAAAAACAACAGCAAACCCTATCCAGAAACCCGTGATGTACCCCGGGAGAATACCAAGGGCAGGATTCCTCTGTTCCACTAAGACATTCTACCATTACCAGCAGTTATATCCATGTCTGACTAACAGTCCCACAGTTCCCTGGCTGTCAGGAGGATGTAAGAGGCACTTCACAAGTGTAATTCATTTAATGCTGAAGTAGACATGCCTCAAGTAAGAAAGATGAAATACAGAACTTAATATTTTTATAACAAGTATGTCAGAGGTTTGGCAAGTGAATTCCATCCTTTGCAGTCTTCAATAGTCAAGAGAAGATAGGAAACATCTCTGGGTTTATGTACTGTCTTCACTGCCATTTATTGAGCAAAGGAAGTTGTCTTCTGCAGTTATGTGAGGCCCCCAGGGCCCAATCCTTCCCTCTCAACAAAATACTAGAAGAAGTACTTATATCCTGTAATTCTGTGGATATGCAGAGGCGTCTCAATAGCTGCATTAGCATGTGCATTTCCACAGCAGGTCCTAAGACATATGTGACAAGCATCCCTTCTGCTGTACGTGAAGGTTGAAGTTCCAAAGCTCCAGAGACCCTGATGATCATTTCAGATCTGGCTGTGTCAATGACTTGCATCACGATTTAGGTCTTTAAATTATTCAAACTCAAAAAAACCAAAAGTATATTTACACCAGTAGTCTTATTTCAGTCCCTTAAGTGACACTGTCAAGACTTTTCCCGTACACGTTTATGGACTACAAGTAGTTAATGCCACATAGAGCACCACTTTCAAGCAGTTAAAATATCTACATACAAAACAAGAAAACAGACATCAATTCATGGAAAAACTGAAAACAGTGTTCAACTTATTGTGTTTACTCCTGACATCAAATTGCAGTCTGCATGTACGAGTGCATTTCTTACCCGGTCACCTTTACCACCAGGAAGGCCTGGAGGACCAGGCAGTCCAGGAAGTCCAATATTACCCTGGGGACCCTGTGAAAATAAGTCAAGGATGTAAACTTAGCCAATCTGGTTTAGAATGAGCAACTAAGGGTCATACTCTGAAGCAGATGGGGCAGAACCTTATTCCCAGAACAGACTTAGCTTGACGAAAGAGGATTCTCTGATGCGAATTGGGCTGATCCAAAGTAAAGCAATTTAAACAGAATCTTACTATGAATTTATTGCTGACAATCACAACAGAAATGACTTACAGGGTTTTCTACCCTCCAGTCCCTCAACGACAGTCTGGTTCTTTTAAAAATACTTCCCAAGATCTTGCACTATGCGATTTGCACATTCCTGTGTAACAGTAGGCTCTTTCAGCCAAGACCTCCCCAGCTCTGCTTCTGACTGATGCTGTGTAAATACTGCTGGAGCTCTGGTAAAAGGTGGCATTCATAATGTGCTCCACTCATTAGTTTCACGTAGCTGCTAGCAGAAAGCCAGTCTCTCACTGCTCCTGTTCCCAGGTACATGCAGCCCACAAAGGAGTGTGCAATTCAGCTTTGTATGTCATAGGATTTATGAGTTTAACAAGCAGAAGAAAAAGTCACATACATCTCCGTGTAATTTAAAACAGCATTTTCTAATATTAGCACAGTCACAGAGGACTGTGAAAAAGAAACTGAACCACCCCTCACTTCAATGTTATTTTCGGTTCCCCACATGGATAAATGGGTAAGTGTAGTTCCAGATGATACTATAGCTCCTTGAAAGTAAACATGAGCACTGAATATGGAAATAAAGTGCTTACCAACTTCCCTGGTAAACCTGGAGGACCTGCAGGACCTGTCTCCCCTCTGCTACCCTGGAAGCAGAAATAGAAGGACAACATTATTTCCTGAAATTCTTCCCGTGATCTGGGAATTAAGTATGATTTTTTTTTTCTTAATGTTAAGTGATTTACACTACTTAGCCATTGAGTTTAATTAAAACTTATTTTTCATACTGCAAAAATACCATAGGTATTAAAACCAGTGAAACTTTGAGTAAACATTTTCAGCTGACTATGGCATATAACCTTTATTTGGCATTAAATGATTCAAGTTATTTTGCTGAGCGATTAAGCAGTGAACTTCCCTTCATGGGATCACACCTGAGAGTTACCTGAGAGAAACACATTCACTTCACTATGGCAGCTCTGGCAGGCACACTTAACTTTAGGCTTTTGCTCAGTTTCACAACCTGAACTCCTATATGACCCCATATCTAAAGCAACTGATCCCCAATACACAAATGTGAAAAGTGAATGCAGAAGTAATGCCTAACAAACTCATTCAGGTTTAAAAAAAGTCTAGACTGTTACAGGGAAGGGTAACTTTTAAAAATCACCATTTATAATAGTGATAAGCATAAATTTGTGCTTTACTACATCTTTATATCTTTACTTCAGACATGTTTATCCATTCAGATCATCATATTCACATTAGTGTTACAATTCCATTTCTTAATGCAGCCATTTGAATACAAACTCCGGGTAAATCTGACATTGAGCCAAATTTGCAAAGATTTTAAACAATGTTTGAACTAAAGTACCTTTCCCAAAAGATTTTGTCTCTTATGATTAAACTTTTCAGAACAGCTCAATAAGTATTATAGCTTTACTCTCACATATACAGACACATCCCTGGACAGATAAATTCAAACAATATCCCAACACAAGCCTACATCTCGCTTGATAAACTCTTCTTAATTTCACTGTGTGAATATGTAAGCGCTATTTGCAATAAAAGAAAGATATAACATTTAAGATCATAAAATGTCAAGAATTAAAGCTGTTAGTTGTGCAAGTTGATAAACTATTATACAATAACTGAAAATTTTAGGTAAAAGCAGGTCTTAGCAGTCTAGTACTGTATGCAATTGATAATTTTAAATACAGGATTTCTTTTCACAACAAGAACACTATTGTGAAATGTTGTGGCATACTAAATAAAAGGAGACGGCAGAAATGGCCTTTTACACTAGGTCATAAATGCAATGACAACTTCTCACACAAGCTTAGGAAAGCTAATTCTACAATTCAAGAAATAATTAGGTATCCTGGAGAGATCATAGAACTAAACATAAACAGGCTTTTCAATAAATTTCCTTCAAAATATCCTATGGTATTAAAATACTCATTACTTGAAAGGACTTTGTATAATTTCTAGAAGCTTTTTTATGTTGGAAAAAAAAAAAAAAAGAAAGGAAAAATGCTCCCTAACTCACCTTCATCTTACAACCCAGAAAATTTAATCACAAAATTTTGAACTACATCTCTGACCTGGAATACTGCTACATTTCTGATGCAGGAAAGATGAAGACTAAAATTATGATCAGCATTAGAAACCTGTCTTCTCATATCATTGTCAAAACAGTCATTGCTATACAGAGATGAAACAAAAGCAGTATAACCTTCAGAGAGTTAAAATCTTATAATAAGCCTCTTAAGCACATAAAAAGTTCTGCTGGTCATACAAAATTCAAGAAAAATCTTCCACTTTATTTCAAATTAAGGAAAAGATCTATTGCCCAATGCACACCACAGGCACTTTGTCAAACACAATGCTTTTCTAAGGAGGTAAAACAGGAGGTACAGAAGACCAGAATACAAACACTTAGTATTTCCTGTAAACATTGACATTATGTCTATAAGGACAGATTATTTCAAACTATGGGCACAAGATCTGCAGTGGTGCTTTAGCAAGTAAGAGAGGAACTGGCACCCAAAGAATGAGGAATCCCATTGGCCCCTGGCATAAGTAGAAAGACTGTAATGCTTCCTCCAAGTTACACCTGACTGAAATCACCCTAGGATAGGTTATACAGTAAGCTGGTTACTCATAGTTCTGAAGAAAAGGCATCTTGAAATGTCCTCATGCAAACATTCAAAATGAAACATAAGTCATGTCCTAGAAGAACCCACATTTTCCCAAGGGCCTACAGAAGGGTTTCTGTAATAACAGGCTCAGGTGTAGAGATGAAATGTTGTTCTGTGCTGTGAGTCATTACGGGCAGTAATGAGAGTAGAAGGCAGTTTGGCCATGTCCTCAGCCTACCTTTCTCACAGAGCAGCCCTCTGTATTACAGTGCATATCCTCAGGCCAACCACAAACCAACAGGCAAGCTGCACTGGTTTAAACAAAAAGATAACCAGAATCTGGATGGTTTTACTCACTTCTGACACACTTCAAAATCCGTACTTTTCCTAGAGGTGAAACACCTAAGAAGGCAAGGTAGGACAAACGCAGGACACCACTCTAGTTCGGAGTGAGCTGGGACAGACCAGCATGCACCCATGCTAGTGAACATTCCCTGCCTCTAGGAAAAGGCACAGGCAAAATGGAAACTGTGAAATGGTAGCACAGCACTGCAAGTCTGAACACCACCAGGATGCAGCCCTTCCACAGCTCCTCTGCTAGGCTGTGGTTACAACAAAATCTCCCTTCCCTTTGTTTCCAGGCACAATTGCTGAACCATTCAATACGTTTAAATGAAGATTTAATGTCTCTCACAGATCTGTTATATTCAGCCTTTTAATGTAACATACACAAGAGGACCTTACAGGATTTACAGTTGGCCTTCCTTTAGATTGTCTGGGATGGTTTTCATCATCACTGGGATTTTGAAGACTGGATTCTTTTGTAGAATTCTCACAAACAAAAAGTTAAAGAATGCATTCACATGCTAGGACAGTTTCACTGACTTATTGATTTCCTGTTTATCAATTGAGTGGAACAATAATAAGAATACACTCCAGGTAATCTGCATCTCACTTAGTTGCCCAGATAATTGAAACACTAATTAGAATCACTTGAAAGGTAATCCACAGGTTATATTGTAATAACCCTTTTCTACTTAAAAAATTTGTTTTAATAATATATGTCATAGCACTGCCATAGAGAATTAAACCTGTGCAGAATAAAGAGGAATAAACAAAGTACATTTTGGTTTTATTAAAACTTCATATTCAAATTTTTTTGCAAAATGTTACCCATTTATCAACTTTATACCTATGAGACTTACCAAATTTTTGTCATGCAAAATCTCAGAGGAAATATTCATTAAGTTCAAGGATTTATCCACAGAAGCACAAACAGGACTCTTTGACCCTCAATATGGTATTGAAAAGCATTCAAGTATGTAAACTAATATTTGATAGAAGAGTAAATATACTACTAACTTTCTCTGGGATTTTAAATGTACCTTTGCAACTTTGCCAGAGTAATAATTGAATTGTAGTGCTCAGGATCATGGTAAGAGGTAGATGTAGTGTGAAACGTTCCCTGCTCTTAACAATGCCATGCTTTGGGCACAAGCAACAACCCTTTAGCTGATATCAGACTCTTCAGAAGTGATACTGTGGCCAAGCCAAAGTACCTGGCAAGATGGAAATGCACTTTGCCCTTTTAATGCTGCTATAAACTCTGTCATGCTAACTAACTCCTTTAGCTCTACCTTAAATGTAAGCTATGACACCACTTGTGGAACATGTCTGAAATTATATATAAAAAACATGTCCACTAATTCCTAAACATAGCATATAAACTGAGACAAGGACATTTCATCCTACCATGCTACCATTGCCGACTACAGAAAGTGACACAGTATTTCAGTTACAGTCACGTAAAAGGAATATGATACAAAATCTAAATTTAACGTACTATAACTAAACTACTTAGGGTAACCAAAGTTACATTTCAGCATAGGCAGGACAAAAATACCTTTAAAGACCAGAAAATTATTTAGCTGAAAGTAACTTAGGATTCTGAAACCAGCATTCTCCTCTAACTTCAGGTTGTGTGACATTTGAGTACCAAATCCAAGGCACCCTCCAGGTTTCCTCTTTGTAGTGTGACAAAGGCACTTCCAGAGAGGAAGTCAGCCCAACTGACCAGGGCCCCTCAGAAGTCTCTCAGAGAGGCTGTGGTATCAAATCTTAGGCAGCTGGGAATTTAGTCTGTGTTGCTAATGTTGGGAAAACACGTATTACTTCCTAATTACAAGGCAACATATACAAATACTGGCCTGCATATACATCAAATTTGCTCAATTTGCTAAACACATATTCAGCTTTAAGCAATTACTTCAATATTACAAGCTCTCTGCAAAACCACAGGGTGCAATACAGGCTCTCCAAATGTTAGCAATTTATAGGTTAAACAGCTGAAGAAAAGCAAGGGATGAAAAAGCAGAGGCAGGGATCAGTATTTCCTGCAGAAACTAAATTAGATTCCTAAATCTCAACAAATATGAAAGAAAATGGTTAAGAAGCTTAGGGAGTAGGACTAAATTCCACTGATTAGGAATGACACTCCCACATGTGAAAATTCCTTCCTTTGGGCCACCTGCCATGATGACTGACTTAGAAAGGTTTAAATCACAAATGAGTTTGATAATTACTTGGTTAGAAAAATGTGAAGCAAATATAAGATTAACCAACAAAACAATTAGAGTGGGGTGGAGAATATGTTTCATTTAGAAATAAAAGGCAAAATTTCCATGGTGCTTCAGTTGTTTTTCAGGTGTACTGAACACATGAATAGCAAAAGGGGTTTTTTTCTCCCTACCCACTCAGATGCCAATTAAAATTTTTTTAAGTAAAAGTAATAATAAGCTAAAATGATACTTTTTAAAGCCAATTTCTCCTAGGGATGTTTTTCAGAGGTGAGGAAAAAGAGTCTCCTAACACAAGTTTGCAATGAGTTTTTAATTAGAGCTAGTAGTCTTGTTTTCAAATACTTAGTATTTTCACTGTGAAACTGTAAATATTTACAGACTCACAAAAGGCCAAAATTTTAATCTGCTGTTTAGTAACAATATCTTTCCAACTACATTCCAACAACTGTTTAACAATAAAATACACTGAAAAAACATGGTTTATGCCAGAAGACTCTACAAGTTATTTGGCAAACAGTACAAAAGTATTATTTATCCCACAGAGCCACTGATGATAGTGCTCCCTTGAGTAACTTTTCAAAAAACTACACAGTAGTTGAAGTGAAAAATTTCCCTCAAAAAATGTATTTTGCAAGTAGATAAAGCTGAAAAGCCACGTGATTTTTAAATATAACACAAATGTAGGCATGTAGGTTTTCCCAAATGCAAATACCAGCTCGCTGGCCACATTAGCAGAGTCAGCCTTGTTATCCCCCACAAACCTTCACCAGATGTCCTTTCCTCTGGAGTTCTGGCCCTCCTGGAGCCCCCAGCCACGTTGTGTCACCCAGCCACAACACAAAGAACAGGGGTAAATGAAATAGGGAGGTGGAGAGGATTTCTTGTGGATGTTGCTGTGCAACCACTATATTAAGGGACTGAAATTCCCCATATCCTGCAAAATATCAAAGTTTTTCCCCCCTCCAAGGAATGAGCCAAACCCCTCTTGACTTCTACCTGAGTCTTCCATAGCAAGAATAAAATGGAACAAAGGGGTAAAGGAGAAAGAAAAGAACTGGAGTGCTAAAGTGAATAATTCAAAATAAGAAGAAATAGGCCAAGAAAAAAACCTGAATAACAACCATAAATTCCTCAGGCTTTGAAAGTGTTTGGTTGTGCAGCCTTGGTCAAAAACAAGCAAATGTGAAAGCTGTGAGAAAATTTCAAAACAGGAAAGCAAAAAAAAGGAAAAATTCTCTTTAGAAGAATTATAATTTAATTATAATTGCTTTTCTCAACTTACTGCCAAATTGTCCAGTTTTAGAAGTTTGAAAATCATAGCATGTAGAATTATTTAACCAGCAGATTATTTTTTTTCCCTAGAAATGGAAGGGCAGAATCCTAAAAGCTGAAGTTCAAATGTATCTGCTTCATGTACATGCTGCAGAAGAAAACATTCTTTATTCTGTCCTGGAAATAAATATTGACTCAGCTTAGACCAAAGCTCTCTGGAGTTCAACAGTCTGCCTTTCTAAACAAAAAAAAAACCCTCATCATCCTCCTTTTTTGTGTAGATGCAAAGTGTTCCTCAGAAAAAAAAAATAGAAAGCTATTCCAGTCATATGCTGCCTGTAGTCTCAAGATGATGGGACCCAAAATAGTTATTATCCAAGGCCCTTTATAGATTTGAGGGAACTACAGATGAGAAGTAGGCTACTGTTTGCTGTACCACATACAAACTTACTTTATAATCAGTAATTTACTTCCTTTCTCTGTGTTATATTGACCAAAAGTTTCTTTCTATGCTTTGGTTCTAATGCTTACATGTTTTTCAAAACGACTTCACTTTGTAAAAGCAGAGAAAATAAAGGCAAGGGATCCAGATGTCTTGCTGGTCTCTAGAGTGATAAGGAAAAATCACCATATTTAATCTGCTTTAAGTATTTCTGTCCATCTACAGGGTTACTAATAATTAACCTTGTGTGTCAACCCTTGTTCTACGGACTGCTGATTTTGTAAATTCATGTTCACATTGAAAGGATTAAAAGAATAGTTCAGCAGATTACAGTGCTTTATCAGAGTGGGCAATTACTTTGGTCTGATTCAATTATAATTCTTGTTCCTGTCACAAGTGTACAGTATCAGCCTAAGAACAGGGCTGAAAACTTCTTCTAGTGTACCCAACACTTTTAAATACAAAGAACAAAAATAAAGACAAAAACAAAACTTGCTTGCAAGTTGGGTATTTGGGAGGCTGAAGATAGCTGTATTCCACCCTAGTAAATTCTCTTATAATCCCCTTTTTGTATCATCCTTAGGCAGTTGCAGACACAGCAGCAATGCAAAAAGTGTCCAAAATAAATGTGATCTCATGAATTAATACATCTAGCACCCGATAACACAAACCACATGAAAAAAACCAGAAGAAAATGGAATCTGTTACTTGACTGACTACTGGTGTATGCTTAGGAGCTAATTCAGAGAAGATGTTCCTGACTCTTACAAATATATCACAGACAGTAGCTCACTAAGCCTTGTATGACAATAACCCTGCAACTGCATGAGCAAAACCTGTGTTGCCATTGTATTATAGCAGAGGCTCAGAAAATTCCAGGAAAACCTTCCCAGGGCATCAGTGGCAAGAGGGAAGCCTGAAAAAGCAATTGCTTACGGAGCCTGGAGCCTGGTTAATGTCATCAGAGTGAATATTTGTACATTAAAATTTTCTTCAAGTCACTGATCCTCTCATCCCCCTCCATCCAGAAGGATTAACAGCAGAGGGAAATTAGATCAGCCTTATGCAGCTTCAAACCATGTCAGGTCCCCTCTAGACAGAATCAGAAAGCAGTACCCAACACTCTCCAGTATTCAGTTGTCCTTTGTCTTCAACACTGAGCCTTAGCAAATGTCATCAGTTCACTTTTCTTAGCAGATTTATTTCCTGCAGCAAGCTACCTGCCCAGCAGCAATTTCTCCAGTCTTCCAAATCTTTCTAGTGTGAAGGAAAAACTCCAGGGAAAGAAATTACAACAGCAGTGTTTCCAATGAAAGATAAATCCTATTCTTCACACCACTATATCTATGTTAATAGTGCCAACCAGGGTGTTGCAATGGAAGAGCAGGAGTTTGGTTTCAGCTTTTTGTCACAAATTACACTTATTCCCTCCGTTTTGGCTTTTACTCAGCATATTTAAATACAAAGGCAAGAAGAATATAAACAAAGGTTAAGAATTCAACTTTTCACCAAGGCCAAAACCAATCATAGGACATTATTGGACATATAGAGGACTGTATTCCTCTATGTGATGGTGCATATCTTCTTGGTACAGAAGGTAAAGAGCTGATATTTGCCTCAAAAATTAGAACTTAAAATAAATAATAATTTTACCTTGTGGCTAGCTTCAGCAACCCTATCTTGAGATACTGCAATTTTACATATTCTCAATTATACATTTATTCCATACTTACTGGTGGTCCCCGGGGTCCTGTTGGACCTGCTTCTCCCTCTGGCCCCTGTTGACCCTGTTTTGGAGGACAAATTTGAAATGCGACAAATTTGAAAAGTGATTTTTTTTACGCACTTTTCTAGACCTTTTGTATAAGATTAGTGGTTTTACCTGTTTACCAGGATTTCCCATTAACCCTGGCACCCCAGGAGGACCTTGATTACCCTGTTGGGCAGGAGATGAAAAATATTAGTCAAGCCAATGATTTGCTCTTCTATTTTAAAATAAAAAATTAAAATAAGGAAAGCAATAAGATCTAAAAAAATCAGCCTTTGTTAATTTTTTAACTTCTGCCTTATTTTTGGTGTTCTTTTAACTTTGACCCAACCTTTCTATCTGTTTTCAGAAGCCAGATTTCAGTTCCTTTGCTGTTTATGTGCTGAAAAATCCCAAACAGATCTGATCGCTGCTTTCAAATCACAGAAGGCAATATCACTCCGTGTAATTTCAGACAAAAATCGTGTCTCAGTCTACTTTCTTTTTCAATTACTTACAACGAAACTCAAACATCATTGTCTGAAACATTCCACAGCCTCAATCTTACAACAATTCTTCAAACTAAATTGGAATTGATGCTGCAATTTGGTGCTCCCTAAATAGAGATAACAACCTCTGTGATTGAATCAGCTTAGGGTGTCTATAAATACTATTCTTATTACAAGATCATTCATTTCAAGCTGTAGTGAGGTAGGCAGGTCAAAGCTTCCTCTAACAATGATTTCCACAAATTTAAAAGGAAATGGCCTTTTTTAGGTATTATTTAATGCCTAGAATAACAAAAATGACATCATGTAGCACAAGAATCATGAAAATGCACAGGCAAAAGTTGATTAAAACTGTATTTAATTCCTTCAGCCTAAGGCTTGCCTCCTAACACATGAGAAGGTTACTTTAGCACAAATACAGTGTTATAAGAAAGACAATACTCAAGATGTTTTACCTTTGGACCAGGAATGCCTTTCATACCTGGAGAGCCTGGTAAACCCTGAGAGGAAAAATATTTACATTTATTTGATGTTAAGGGGATTGGAAATGGTGTTTAAAAAACATCTTTCTTATGTTTGAGTATTTCTTGTCCTTTTACTTGATATTGAAGTACTTTAATTCAGTAAGGGACCAAGTTTGAATTCTTTCTGTTTACAAAGAAACAGATGAGGAGTATTATTCTTACTTCACAAATTGCAACAGGAGCATGAATAAGTGAGGAGTCATGACTTTTTCTGTCTTAGACAAGAAATACATTATTGCCCCAGTATGCTGAGACTGGAGGTGAAGAGTTTAACAAATACCTTTGGACATTTTTCATTCCCTCCTCACTTCTCTGCAACAGCTCATAGCAAGTATGCTTTTACCAAACTGTCTTACAAGCTTAAGAGTTCATTTAGTATTACAAATTTATGTCCAGTTCAGTTTTAAAACATCTCCTTCACTGTTCCCCACAGCAATTACTCCTACAGCAAAGTGTTTTCAGGACATTTCTATTTAGTTTTTGACAACTGGTACAGTTTTCAAACAGTTAATGCACAAGGGTTACCTTCTGAGAGATCCCATAAAGCACTACTGATTCCCTGTAGTTCACCACAGGGGATACACCAGAGACCTCCAACCCACCCACAGAAAGAAGCACGAGCGTGATGCATTCCAGATGTTCTGAGCCAGCAGAATATCAAAGGATGATTGTTCAAGTAAGGTGTGTTAGAGTAGCAGCTCAGCTTTTCCTGCTCAGCCTGGGAATAGTTTGGCCCTAGGTGAGACCAGCCCTAATTGTGGGTCACACCATGGTACCCACGGGGTCTCAGGAAGGAGAAACACTGAATAGCCACATCCTGGCCATAAATGTTTTGTGAGGCCAAGAACTCTAGGAGATCTAGACTTTTGTGCAAGGGTTTTGCATACACATTGCAGAATTTCCCCTTGAATTACACATACATTGCCCTGAGCCTTTTGCTTAGATTTTCACTTCAATTACTCCAATATCAGAGTCAAATTAACCTATACACAGCCTTTCAATGATTTGAACTGAGCCTACCTTTCAAAGATAAAATACTTGATACTTACTGGCAATCCCTGGAGCCCTGTATCACCTGGAGCTCCAGGTTTTCCTGGTTCACCCTGTAAAACATTTTAAGTTGTAATTTATGCAAATCAAACATAAGGGAAATTTTATTTCTGGAACACAGAGTTGACATACTTTTGGATCTGTTGTACAGGAATGTTAATTCAATTACTCTGATAATGTGCATAAAGCCATGAGCAGCAGCCACAAGTGAATGAACAAATCTAGGGCACCACCAAAGCTGAGACACATGCCAATTGTGCCTTACTTTAGCTCCAGGCATTCCAGGGATCCCTTCACGGCCATCCACTCCTGGTAAGCCCTTGAAAAAAGAAAAAAAATTTATTGTAGCTTTGAAGAGATTTTGCCCAAGCACTAATATACAAATCAACATCACATGAAGCAAATAAAGAGATTAAATATACATACAGGCTCTCCTTTAGGCCCAGGGAGGCCATTTATTCCTCTTGTACCTTGAGGGCCCTAAGAATAATAACAATATTTAAAAATTAAGCTAAAGACAATGAAATGACAGATTAAAAGAATGTCAGTGCATACTCATTCAGATATACATCATTTTGAGAGTAGCAGTTATGCACTGTTTATATGCTATTAACTAACTAATGTTTGCAAGCCATCGAGAGTCAAAATTTGTCTGTGCTCACCCTTTCTCCCTTCGGCCCTGTCTCTCCCAGTGGACCTCTCTGTCCTTGATCCCCCTACAGAAACAAAAAATATTTAAGGAATGAAACCAGTATAAACTTCCCTGTATTTTTGAACTAAAACTCTCAGAAAATCAACACGTACAATTCACATTTGGTGAAAGCAGACATCTAAAACTCACACTATGTTTAAAAATGCGGTGTCTTAAAACTGCAGCTGACAGATACATTTTTAAAAACACAGCTCAAGCCATCACCCAGGATTTCAGGAGCATCTATACAAAGGATATTGCACTTGTTTAATACAGAGTAACTGGCTATTCCAAGCACAAATTCCATCTATGGAAGGAGAAAGCAAGGAAGAATTTAAGAGAAAAACCAACCAACCAACCAAACACCCCAAACACATAAAATACATGCACAGTAAAAACCTCCAACAAAAATTGCACAAATCACTCTGTACAGGTTTTGTTCCAGTTTGATACCTGAAAAATTCCAAGCCACCATAATGCACAGTAGGACTCAGAAGGAAGAGGTAACCATAACATACTAACAAGTTAAAATGGGTTCATCTACCTCAAATTCTTTGGGAATATTAAGACATTACAGACTTGGTATCACTGTAATATCATTTATTCACCTGTGGAGAATCAATAGAATTGGATTAATGAGAGGCTTTTTTGATTCACAGCCATGAAGTTTCACTAACTGGGAAGTGTTTGGATAACCTACACTCTACTTACAGGTGCACCAGGAAGACCTTGGGGACCAGGATCACCATCAAGACCACGAGCTCCCTACAAAACAAACAGATAACAAAAGATATTAAAGTGAATTGCTGGAGCACTAACAACTTATGTGTCCTCCTGCTTTGCTAGGAGCTGTAAAGTCTCTGCAAATGAGGGGGTTTTATAGCTCCAATTTAGAAAAAAAAAAAAAGCAAACTATTTTCTTCATCTGCCTTGTTTTTTTTAATGGAGATAGGAAAGCAAATGTGTTTTAACTATGAAAAAAATCAGTCAAAAAAAAAAAAAAACAAAAACATTCAGATCATTCTCTAAAAAATCTGAGAAGGAGGTAGACCTTTACACGCTACTTTGAAAAACCTCTGTGTCTTCTTTAATAATACTGTATCCTTCACCCCATAACTGAATAACATGACATCATCAAGTGCAGTGCAGCTATTATCATCATATATGTCTCAAGGAAACAATGCAATCACTACCCTGTAAATAAATATAAATTGAGAGAAAAAAAAATGTTTTAAAAAAAATTTAGAGAGAACATGGAACTCCTTTGTCAAACAAATGTAGTAAATACTTCAAGTAGATAAAACATTACAGAAAATGTAGGCAAATAACTACGAAGAATTAGAACACACAAAGGCTAGAAAAGCAAAGTAATATAGTAAT
Organism: Drymodes brunneopygia; assembly: GCA_013400955.1. NCBI lineage: Eukaryota > Metazoa > Chordata > Aves > Passeriformes > Petroicidae > Drymodes > Drymodes brunneopygia. The sequence goes on along the minus strand of VZTZ01022866.1, from coordinate 229,270 downwards.
AGCTTAGCAAACATATCCAAGAGGTTAGGAAGGATCATTCATGAGAAGATTCATAATCACAAGAAATTTGATATCTCCAAAGACAGATGATCACAAGAATTACGTGATTCGACTTCTCCAAAAGGAGACAATGGTAGGATTGCTACATTCTACTCCTTTCAGAAAATTTTACCATATAGATTTAGTAAGATCACAAGACTAGAAATGTAACACCCAGGCTTGAAATAACAGATAGAAACACTTTGAAAAACAGAAGGAAAATTGTCCAGCAAAGTCAGAGCCCACATAAATATTAATTCCACTGGCAGCAATTTAAGACACAGAGATCTCAAAGACAGAAAGAATGGGAAAAATAAAAAACTCTCAACAAAAATTCTTGACAAAAACTGGGATGATGATGATGGAAGTAAAAGGCTTTAGGAAGATACAAATCACAGGAGGCAATACTTAATAAATTTTAGCTTTAATTAAAATGTGCTATAGTTTATAATTGTTGTAACTTGCTACCTTGCTAACTACAGACTTGCATACATGCAAAACTACCACAAATGCAAGGATTGGGGGAAAGGAGTGAAGAGTACATGTCCTTCATCAATTAGAAGGACTGAGTTACCTTTCTTCCTAACAAGAAGTACAGTAACCATTGAAATACAGACGACAGGAGAGAGAAAATACAGGGGAAATGAAGAAGAAGCTTAAATAAGCTTTTAAAACATTCAGAGGTGTACTTTTTTTAATATAGGCCATTTTATAGAAAGAAAGGTTAATACTCACTTTGGTACCTTTAGGTCCCATTATGCCAGTTATACCTCTGATACCTAGAATGCCCTGAAATAGAAAAGTATGTTCAAATTATGGTTAAGTCTTCTGATCAGAACTGACCTAGTTTTCAGACAGAATACTCAAGAGTTCTACACCCTTTCTTTTTGATTATTTTACTATGTTCTTTGTATTAAAGGAGAAATCCAACTACTGCTGTATTAGAATTCTTAATTTATATGGTAATTTGATATTTTACTAATTTTAGAATTTTAAAAATAATAAAAAAACTATTAGGTTTGTATTATAATATCACAAATACACCATAAGGACCAAAAAAAACCCCTGATTTTACTTCTTGGTTACCATAGAGTTGAAGCATTCTCACCTGCAGCTTGTGTGAAAGGAACATGAGATGGCCAAATTTGCCAAAGTTCTAAGTTGTCTTAAGTGTGGGATTAGACAGATGAAGGAGACTTTACAGAACTCCAGAGGAAGAGAAAATAGGGCAAGATTTTTGAGAGTACAAGTGTTAAGCTTATATGTCCACTAAGAGGCTAAACTGAGTAGACATCCTAATGCAGTAGGATATATCATAACTATCATCACTTTCCTTCAAAATAGCCTTGTGGGAAATTTGGGTTCACTGCCTTCCTCTTCCCAAGAGACTGACACTACCTGAGATGTCTCCTCCCTGCAGAGACCATACCCTCATAACACGCTAGTCCTGCAAGAAGAGCACACTAGAACTGCGTTATTGAAGCAGCTACAGGCACTTCCCCACACCTTAGGCAAACCTACTCCTCGAGCAGATTCTACATTGGCAGCCTCTACTTGCTCCTCACAAAGTTAGACAGAATCTTGCACAGAACATTTGAAGCCTTGTCAGCCTAAAAGGTGGGGGAAATCATGATAATGTAACAATCACTACAGCAGCTCCACAAGGGGATGAACACAGTTTAATCCCGCTTTCAAGATCGAAGTTGGAAGTAGGCACGCTGTGGTATCCAATACTTTGTATCAAAAGCAACACCTCTCCCAGGGGTCGCTATCTTACGCAAATCTTGTCAATGGAATACGTTGATTAGATTGCAGGTGCTGTGGTGGAGACTGGATACTTAACCCCTTTCATTCATTTATGTAAGGAGCATATAAGAAGATACAGCAGACTCTACAGGCTATTCATCCGTGCCTCTAAAGCATTCTCTGCCCTTTTTCACATGGGTTATCTATCTGATAACACTTTCTGCATATTATGAATCCTAAATTTTAATAAAAAACAATTATTTTAGAGTTTGTTTGTACGGTGACCAATTGGTGATACAGTGAAAAGTTTTAAGTAACACATAAAAAAAAAGGAAAGAAAAGTCAGTCTTTAGTTGTTTTTTTAAATCTACTGTGTTATTTCACAGTGATTGAAGAACTTTACCAAACTGAGTAAAATGAATTGGTCCCCACAGGCCTTTCAGAGAGCAGAAGCAGCCTCTCACACAAGTACTTTGCATCAAGGTCTTAGGAATACTTTTTCAGGATCAAGTATCAGAAGGAATGCACCCTTGGTATGCAAACTTGGTATGTTTTTTATCTTTTTCTAGTCATAATCCAGTTGTTTATGCTGTCATAAGTTTATGTTCATAGACAATTTTGTAATTTAGCATTTAGATGTCAGGTCCATTAAGGTAAGTTCCTATATAGTATCACATCTGTACACCAATGTCATTTAATAAATACTTTTACACCTAGGAAAGAAACATGAGACCTCATCAGAAAATAAACCATAGAAATTAAAGGTGTCATGCCTGTTTCTCCTACTTAAAATGAGCCCTTTATTCTGTTCCCTACTCCTTTTCAGCCATGGGAACCCTAAGAGGTCCTCACCGGGAGCAAGCTGAGGAGGTGTGAGTCAGAACGCAGCACAGTGAATCAGGACAAGAAAATAACTAGATGTGATTGAAGGGTACTTCTTTTGCAAGTCAAAAGACAAATAACTTCAGGAAAAAAAACCCGTGTTTTTCAGTGGCTGCAACTTCATCCTCAAATCTTAGCTAAGTCTGAATTTCACATCTGACTGTGTTTCAAACAAAAAGCTCTTTGCAAGGATGAAGTCAGAGTCATCAAAATTATGAAATGGAAGGCAAAGGGGAAAAAAATACACAATTATGTTCACAATCAAAGCACAACACAAAATTTAGGACATGAAATAGTTTTTAAAGTTAGCCTTTCAATAGAACTATATGGAGTTTTGTACCAAACAATAATGGAGGGACTTAAATAATTCTGCTTTCATTCATAGGCAATATGGCAGAAAAAAGAGAAAGGTGCATGGAGGTTCTATAATATCTGTTTTCTTACACATAACAAGAAAAAAAGATAGGTCATTATGAAGCAAATGAGTAACACTTTAAAAGGAAATACTTTACTGGAGGGCCTTGAGCTCCCACTTCACCACTGGGTCCTTGGTCCCCTTCTTCACCCTGGGAAAGCAAAAGGAATACATCTGTAGCCAATCCATACCAGGCATATTGCTCTGTCATTGTATGAGGTGCATTTACTACTTAATGTTTTCTGTCACCACATCCTGCTTGAAAGAAATCCAAAAGAAGTCACATCACTTCCTCAGACAGATACTTGTTCAGGTTCATATTCCATTCAATTATTAGTCAAAAGGCTAATTTTAAAGAAACCTCAGTATAGAGAATAATGATAATGATACCCTTAATCTGTCATTCCACTTTTTATTGATGTTAATCTCTTTAGGATTTTGTCAGGAACTGTAGTGATAGGACAAGGAGTAAAGGGTATGAACTGCAAGAGGGAAAATTCAGGTTAGCCCTCAGGAAGAAATTCTTTACTGTGACAGTAGTGAGACACTGGAACAGGTTGCCCAGGGGGGTTGTGGATGCCCCAACCCTGGCAAGGCTCAAGGTCAGCCTGGATTAGGCCTTGAGCAACCTGATCTGGTGGGAGATGCCCCTGCCCATGGCAGAGGGGTTGGGACTGGATGATCTTTAAGGTCTGTTCCAACCTCTTAACATTCTATGATTTCTTGTTCTTCCAGACTAAAAGTGAAAAAAATTTTTCTCTAGCATTTTTTTGTGCAACATAGAAACATGGACCAAGGCAGTGCAATTCTGAAATTTTCTTGCAAATACTTCAATATTAAGGAGGCTATATAACAAGATTAATTCAAATGAAACACCTTCAAATGAAACACCTTAAGAGAGTTAACATTTCAGTTTTCAAGATGAATTGGACTTGGCTTCTGTTTATGAACTTACACTGTGTCCTTTCCCTCTCAAATGTATTTTTCCCTCTCATTCTTCACATAACTACTCATCTGTGCTGCAGAACAGCTAACTCGGTAAATTCAAGGAATTACCCTGCATTCAAACGTTTGAAAGTTTTTCAATTAATAAACTTAGCTTCAATTCTTCCCCTAAGTTCTATAATAACTAAATTGAACAATTAAAATAAAAAGCAAGAGGAGTATCACTTGTGCATCATAATAAATACATAGTACAGATAAATAAAGAATAGACATGTGCCTTTGGTTACTCTGGAGCAGTATCACTTCATGCATTCTGTTAAAACAATACTTCTAACAAAATATAATACTGTTCTTGAAGGCAAGGCTAAACTACTATTAGTTTGTTAAAAGCAACAGCAGATTTTCCTCTTTATTTTACCTTATAACCTTGTTTTCCTGGTTCACCAGACTCTCCTTTTGCACCTTTTTGCCCCTGAAACAAATATAAAAAAACCAAAATAAATAAGTTAATAGTGACTATTCAAAGTTAAAATACAGTTTTGCAAAATGGACATAGACTGCTGAGAGCTGTCTTGCTGTTCCCTCTCAACCCCCATTCACTACTGCTTCTTCACATGCCTAGGAAACACTACATATTAGGTACCATGCTCAAAGTATCTGCTTCTAGATCTAGCAGGGCTGCATTTCTAGGGAGGTTAGTATTTCTTCTTAGGTAATCCCATAAAAATGTCCTCAGGCCAACAGTATTTCTAGAAACCAGCAAAGAATATATATTAAAAAAAATCTTCGCTAAAATGAGACTCAAAACATGTTAAATTTCAATGTAGTATGTTACAGATCTCCCAGGAAGACAAAAAGAAGTCAAAAAGATTAAGGATGTGGGGGAATATTTAGAGTTTCTGGAGTCAGACCACAAATGATCCAGGACGTGAATGAAGCAATCCTTCACATACACTAATCCTCTCAGGACCACACATGAATTTTACAGTGAAGATTAGAGGAGTAGCAAGAGATTTCAACAACAAGAGGTTATTTTGGCAGTCAAGAGTTGAATAACCATAAGCAACCACACTGATGCAATCTTTTTTGAAATTAAGAGTGAAATGCCCTTTTTCAAGTCAGTAATTACCCTCCCTAGAGCCTTGAGAGAGCATCTCTGGAAGATGAACAAACAAGTTCTCTTACCTTCATACCCATTAAGCCAGCATGTCCTGGTCGGCCAGGTGGACAAGCACTGGGGCACTGGAAGAGCATTCACACAGTTATTACCACACAGGCTGAATAAAATTGTCTGAGGTTACTTAAAAAGAAACAAATACATAGACAATAATCTTACCAACAAGTCGCCATCTTGCAGGCCAATCGTTCCCTAAATTAAATTAAATTAATCAAAGTCAGCAATACAGAAATAACCAGACATGACTCATCAGGCAACATAGTCATTAGACAAAACTACTATCCAAACCTGGAATCTCAAATACAACCAACCAAAGGATCTCTCACATGAAAAGCACCTAAACTGTAGGATTTTACTATAGGACTACAGGTGCCTGTCCTCTAACTTGGATCAGCTTTTCAAAAAACTCCAAAATATTTCTCCTGCTTTTTAAACTACCTCAAATATATTTTCTGTTAGATATAGAACAAATACGTCCAAATGCCCTTAATTTCCTACAGAGCCCAAGACAATTTCTATAATAAGAAAAATTCACCAAAAGATTCAGGTCTTCACAGAGAAAATTATTTTTACTGGGAAAACAATCTTCCCAAAAGTATTGCTAGATGACAGTTGCAATAAACTAGACATCAGTGTACAATGAGATGGACTCAGTGGGGGAAAGGCCTTTTCTCATATTAAATCAAATACTTGATGGAAACTAACAGGAGGCTTATGAGGCACAACAGGGAGAAGGATTATTTCACAGCAGCAGCTGGATTCTCTGCAGCCCTGTGGGAGGGAGCACACTGTTTCAGAGAAAAACACAGGAAAGTTTAAGGAATCAGCTTCTTAAAGAATGGTCTCCTCATACACAAAAGGATTTTAAATAAGGCATGGGTATTTGGGTCCATAAAGTCATCAACTGGAGTGGGACTGTGTCATTTCAGAAACCTAAAATGAACAAAACTTTAAGGAATAGAAGCATTATATGCCACTACTGAGAGCTCATTTCCAATTGTTTCCAAACTACTCTTCTCCAATTTACCAACCATGTTTTTTAAAATGCCTCCACCAATTCTCTGGCAACTTTCCTTAAGACAAGAAACATAGCATAAATAAGACACACATATTTAGGGTCTGTCCCTAAAGAGTGGGGTGAGGAGGTTCCCAGCAGAGGAAAAGTACAGCTTTTAAAAAGATGTTAGCACAACACCTTTCCCAGTGGTTTGCACTTCCCAGCACCCAGACTGAGATGTGTCTGCTAAACTCTCCATTTTATTTCTCTGGGCAGGTAAATTGCCACAAGACAAAGGCATAACACACATCCCTTCTCCCAAGAGGTGAAGAAAAGGCAGCTATTCCCCTGGAGAGGCAAAGCACTGCTGTAAAGCTTTCTTATTCCTTGCAAGTAGCAGACCTGATTGCAAGAGAGACATTGGAACTCAATTCACCTGGAAGTGTGTATTTCTGTCTCATCAGCCAAATATTATTTTTTTCTTCTAACAGAGAAGAGCCTGCCTCTACTGAAGTAATACCAGTGAGGCCCAACAAAGACTACATTTACAGTATTATGATTCACAGGGGAATTTAAAACCTGTGTATTTGCAGTTTACAGAAATGGGAAGGCATCATGACAGAAGTTACACAATTTGCATTTCAAACTACATTTTTATAATCATAAAGAGTAGAAACTTTCTTCCTAAACGGAGGATCAAAATCCTACTGAAATCCTACTGTCAGTATTCAGCTGTAGAACTTGGGGAGAAGTTTTGTTCAAGCAACAACTACACAATTCTCAGATGTAAGTACATATTAACATAATCACTTACTGGAGGACCTGGAGGTCCTGGTAGACCTGGTGGCCCTCTTTTTCCTGGATCTCCCTTAAAAAGGATAAAATAATTTAGTTTATTGATAGTAAGAATAACAAGCAGTAGTCACATTTTCAGATCACAGAACAACAGTGAGAAATTAAATGGCTACAGAAGGACAGACTAGGTAGGCAATTAAAACATCAACCCACAACATGGCTCCCCTAACAGAATGGGAAAACAATTTTTTTTAGTAGAACAGTAGCCATGCTGTGAAATAGAAGCCACAAGAAAACCAAAACATTTTCACCTGCTTTAGAAATCTGAAACATCTGACCACAGTATCATCTCTGCACTCCTCCTCTATAACTGCTATTAAGTTATGAATGAAAAAATTCTAGTAACTAGCAAAAATGCCCAAAGTAGAGAGAGGGGAAAATCCACTTTTTCAGAGCACAAGATGAATTCTCCAAGTTAGAATTCTTTCCTGTTTGTGAAATTTTGATGCTGAGTGCTCTCATAAGTAAAGACAATGTGGAACCTCTGCAACTTATTTTTCTGAAGGTTTGTAATTAAAATAGATCTAGTAATTCAGCAAAGACCACCTTTTAACTTAATATTGTAATTTCAATATTATTTTTTACATCCTATTAAGTCATAAATGGGATAAACAAGATGAATATAGAAAAATTATTAATTAATTCTCAAAACACATGCGCTGTAGAGCCATTCCTTTCCATGCAATGCATAATTACATCGTGGGACTCATTATTACAATTTGTTATATATAGGCTTGGAATATAAATGGATTCAGAGACCAACTGCAATAATGGAGGATAGGCTCACATGCAGCATTTGAAAACGCATCAGAGATGCAATTTCTGATTCAGGCAGTCTCTGAACTACCAAATAACTGCCAGAATATGTGACAGTATGACAGAAAAATGCCGTTTTACAGCCTGTACACTTCCCTTGGTATCCATTCTTGCCCCTCCTACAGACATGACAGTGAGCTAGACAGATCATCTTCTGAAACAAATTGGCAGTTTTTAATAATTTTTTAAAATTCACTCATATAATTGCATTAAAAAGTAGGTTTTATTAATGCTAATTCAGATTTCAAGTAGAAAAGTAGCAATTGGTTTCAGCTTCCATTTCAGTGAAGTGTGGTGTCAAAATATGACAGTGTGGTGAAACTGAGTGCACGGTTCAGCAGCAAGGTCAATAGATGGAGCCACACATAAAATGAGACCAAGAAGAAATGCTGAATTGCTATGTTCACTGATATGCAAATGAAGATCAGTAGTTAAGGTAGTTAGGTAGTTAAGTAGTAGGTAGTTAGGTAGTTAAGGTAGTTAGGTAGTAGGTAGTTAAGATTTACATTTCCTATATTTCTGTCAGGTCTGCTTTTTGATTTCAGCTTTCCTTGAATAAGAGAAGTAGAGTATGGGAAACTCAATGAAGCATTTAATTCTAATCTGATAGGTGGCCCCGACCGCGCTATTCATTGCTCTTAATTCTCATGAGCTTCAAACATAATCCTTCTTCTACCAGTGAACACTGCAGAGGAAAAAAAACAATTGAAAATGCCCAAATAGTATTTAGATGGCCCATTTTTTTCTTTAAGGACCTTCTAGCAATTGACGAAACCTGCATTTTCAGCAAACACAGCAGTACTTACAGGCGGACCAGCACGACCTACTTCCCCAGGAAGTCCTGCTGCACCAGCTGGACCCTACAACAACCAAGGTAAATTGTATTTTTATACCATATAATACCCGTGTAACAAGCCTCCAAGGATTGAGGACATGTAATTCTCACAAGCAACAAACTACGCCTTCACACACCAATATTCTTGCCCCATATACCAGAGACCTACACAACCTCAGGGGTAGCTGAGGGAAACATACATAATAGACATAGAACATAGGGATTAAAACCATCTCTTTTTTCACTGAATTACTTTTTATTACAGTATAATAGCTTTATTAAGTATTCAAACAGATTCATTGAATAGTATATTTATGAATTCTAAAATTGACACTTACAGGTGGTCCAAGAAGCCCCTTGCCCTGTGAAATATGAAAAAAAGGTCAGAAATATGGGGAGGTTTCCAGACCTAGTCAAGCTGTTTTCCAAGAATAGAGTACTTGGGATAAAAAAGGTGTAAAAACCACCTCATTTGATTCTGCAAAATCATTTGAAAACTTGTTTAACCACTGTTAAAAATCAATTTTGTTATAAGGTAATCAGTATCAGTAGAGAAAATTAAATTACTGGTTAACTTGCCTTGCAGTATCATTACATATATTTATAAACATATTTACTTCCACAAAGTAATGAAGACATTAAAGGCTTTGTGTTTAGTTAATTATCAAGTACCATGATAAACTTATCTATGCTACAATAATTTCCCTCTAAAGGTACATTTGAATTTATAATAAAAGAGAACTTTTCCCCTCCAGTCTTTCCCTGAGGCCTAAATCCATTAAACTTATGGTTTCTGATATCGAAAAAGAACACCAAACTTCTCCTTTTTACATTTTCCATCAGTATTGCTCTGAATCACTTTAATGAGAAATGTCCAAGATACAAAATGTGTTTCTGCCTATTTGGATGATGCGCTCCCTCTAAGGAAACAGATCCCTCAGTCTTGTATTATTAAAGCAAATGGAAAATTTGATGGAGAACAGTGTCAGTGATTCATATGAAACACTAAAATATAAAATCCCAAATATACTTAAATATTCAGGAGATTTAACATAATAAGGCACCTGGGCTGACTGTGAGTAAAAAAGCCACAGAATATCAATCCAGGGTTGTATTTGTAAGGCTGTTTAGAAAAGTTGTATAACATAGGGAAAATTTCAAGCATTCATCAGAATCATTCCATTTTAACCATTTAATACACAGCAGACAGTAAGCTTGCATAACCTACATAATCCCTTTGCTATTGCTTCACACTTTCTTGCTGCAATTCATCATATTATACATATCTGTATTTGACTATACAGACTCGCACTGCATCACATATTCAATATTATAATATCACCTGCCTCTGAAAGAAGGAAACCACCTGCTTGCAGGTTCTCATTGGAATACCCCTTCCTAACACACCCCCTAACAGTGGCAGGGAAGGTCAAGGATACCAAAAGAAGCAGCTACAGCTACTGTGTCCAGCCCACACAGCGGCCCAGGAGAAGGCTGTCCTCTCATAGAATCACTAGGTTGGAAGAGACCTTCAAGATCATTGAGTCCAACCCATGCCCTAACACCTCCATTAACCATGGCACTGAGTGCCACATTTAATCTTTTTTTAAAAATATTCAGAGATGGTGACTCCACCACCTCCCCAGACAGACAATTCCAGTATTTAACTACTCTTTCCACAAAAAAACCTCCTCTGACCACGTCACTGCATCTCTTCATCTTCCTAATTAAAACTGTAAAAAGCAGGGACTCTCCCCATGCAATCAATGTCTCCTCACACAGCTACTCCACCCTCCTGGCTGTAAACTCCCAACAAGCAGACCAGGACATAAAACCAAGAGCTCCAGGGCAATCACCAGAAAGGATGTACACAGAGCAGTTCCTGTCCCAACCAGCTGCCTATGTTCCTTCCTCTGTCTGTGTCCTAAAGGGAAAGCCTCTCCACACAGCCTGGGACTGCAGCCTTACATGCCCAAGTGCTTGTTGCCTGCCTTGGGGGTGCTCATCTGACCCTTGGAGCACATGGAGAGCACGGGCCCGGGCAGCAACCCAGAGTCTGTAATCCCCTGCCTCAGAGACACCTACCCTGTAATCTGGTAAATATCCCTGCCATCCACTACAAAGAGCCCACTGTTTGTAAACTGGACGTTGTGCTTTAGTAAATCTTAAAATATTTTCAAATTCTCTGTCACTAAATGCATTTATCTCCCCATATGCCAGATGTGTAAACCGCTAGCAATACATCAGCTCAGAGAAAACTTAGAGGGAACTAAAAGTGAGAAAGGACTGAAGAGTGCAATTCCTGCACTCAATGCAGCAGCCCCAGGTCCATCTACCAGTTCCAGGTCAGAGACAACAGATTATTTAAATTAATTGAATAAAAAAATTACTTGAATTAATCACAAGAATCCTAAGAACTTTGTAAGCCTGTCATTTGAAAGATTATCTATCAAAGAGATGAGAAAATAATAAATTAAAACAAAATCATAAAGCATATAAAGTATAAAAATATACAAAAAAGGGGGGAAACTTAAGATAAGTGAAGATTGCCAAGGTACATTCTGGGGAAGAAAGAAGCAGAAGAAGCAAATGCTATATATAAAAATTTATGTTCTTAATATTCATTCTTGAAGATACCTGGAAGTCCTAACTTGGCTGATAAATGTCACTGGATGAGCATGGGAAACAGTGATAATAATTTAAAACTAATTAGTGTTGTTTCCAAGGCTTCTGATTTTCTGTTTGCACTGAGCATTTTAATAACTTAAACAAGAGGTTTTGTGAGAAATGAAGTCTCTGGATAACTATCCAGGGACTACTCCACTAGCAAAAAGCCACTGACAGTATTCAAAGCAATGCAAAATTACACCTAAGCACTCAATTAATCATGTAGTCACTATGCAGATTCATAATTGTGCTCACTATGTTTCTAGTAAATCAGGTTTCATGGATCAAACCAAAGACATGCAAAGGTTAAACAGCCCCATTACTTCACATTTGTAGTAAGAGCTTCTCCAGAAGTCTCTGAATCTGAAAATTAGAACCATCACACTCCAGCACTACCATTTCTACTTGTTTTGGGGTTTTTTGTTTTTGTTATTGTTTTTATGGCAGGTGAGTTCTGTTGGGGTTTTTCAGGGGTTTTTTTGTTTGTTTTGGTTGTGGGATTGTGGGGTTTGTTATTGGTTTTGTGTTGGTTTTTTGGGTTTTATTAGTAGGTATAATCTCACTAAAGGTCAGATGACCAGTGCTGGCCATCTTGAGAATCTTCCATTGGTGCACAACTTCTTTAGTAGCATACAGCCATTCATCAGAGGGAAAATTGCATTTATACTGGCTTTCCTAAGAGATTTATTTTGAGCATTAATCTCTCCATATGGATTCAGCATGTATGGGTTAACAACCATGGAGCTATAAAATCAATCACTAGGCTTCTTCCTAACATGTGAAGTCTAAGGATAAATCTTAATAAGTACAAGGGTAATGACATGAAGTGACTAATTATATCCATCTTTTCTCTTTTTTTAAATAAATTGGAATTCTCCTTTCCTCATTATAAATATTCCTGTGGATTCACCTGAAAATACAAGCTTTGGTTGCTTATTAAGCAGAGGCAGAACAACTCCAAAGGCAATCCCTACTGAGGTTCACTGAAGCGTTATCACCTTAAGACTGAAAGTCTCAGGGCAAGCAAAATCACTCAGCTTTGAACAATGGCCCAAAATCTTATCAGATTTATTGCTTTTACAGTCTCAAAATATGGTGACAAAAGTCCTGTTGCTCTGAAAAGAATCAGCGTTCTACCTTGACAAGCTGGTCCAGTTTCCTGTTTTTGCAAATTAACGTCTCCAAGTTGAGATTAACCTTCTTTATAAATATTTTATGCACCCACTTATTCTGGAGGGTCTTAAATTAATCATTCTTGCATCATTCTGTAAATGGTGAGCTAAAATCATGTATATTTTCCCCAATTCAGTTTTTCTTTCAGTTGACAGGCTAAAATGCCACAGTAATTTAACCAAATATTTCAGTAATTCAGTTTTATTTCCCCATTTTTTTCCTGTTATAGAATCACAGAATGACTTGGTTTAGGAGGAAGCTTAAAGATCACCTAGTTCAAATTGCCAGGAGTAGGGACACCTTCCATTAGACGAGGGTGTTCAAAGCCCCATCCAACTTCCTTAAATCCTTCCAGGGATGGGGCATCCAAATCTTCTCTGGGCAACCTGTTCCAGTACCTCATCACCCTCACAGCAAAAAATTTCTTCCTAATATCTAACCTAAATCCGCTCTCTTTCAGTTTCAAGCCATTTCCCCTTGTCCTGCCATCACATGCCCTTGTAAAAAGTCCCTCTTCAGCTCTCTTGTAGGGTCCCTTCAGGTACGGGAAGGTTGTAATTAGGTCACCCCTAAGCCATGTCTTTTCCAGGCTGAACAATCCCAGTTTTCTCAGCCTTCCCTCATAGTTGGGTGCTCCATCCCTCTAATCATTTTTCCCCATATCATCTGAGTAAACATACCTAACAGTTTAACTACCTCTTGTTTGCAGCTAGATATTATAAAATGTGTTGCATACAACCCTGAAGTTATTTCCCCGTCTAGTTGACACAAAAACAAACAAAACAAAACAAAACAAAAGGAAAGAAAACCACTCAAGCCTCTAACAGAAAAATGTAGGGGTTCCCATCTACCTAGAACCTACCTCAGTTCTGCCATTTTCTGTGACTAAATTTAGCTCATATATTGAGCTTACAGACCAGCCAGCCCTTATATTTTCCAAATTTTCAGGTAAGAATCCACATCCATGAAAATTAAAGTGTCCACAAAGGGATTCATCTTGAGTTTGAACATGTCTGTAACATCACACTTTCAAGAATAACTTCACCGTTTTCTCTCTGGCCAATTATCAAAATTATTGTTTAATATAAATTTAATGAGTTAATGGGACAAGGTCAAAAATACAAATACACAAGGAGCATTATACTGAAATACAGTATCTCTTCTATTTAATTTAAATAATTTCTCCAAATTGAATCTAATTTTTAATTAAATTTTAATTGCATGCAGCTTTATTATAATTTATTCTAGTCTTCTTGTTCCATTACTCATCTTCCTTGAGGTTTTTACCTAAGCTAAATTTTTACATGCCGACCATCATTCACTTCTTCTACTTGCAAAACTCGTAAAATTCAAAATTATTTTCAGCCCCTAAAAACGGATGTTAGATCCATCTGCTTGCCAATTGGAACAGTCCTTTTTGCATGTCCTTTCTCTTATTTTGGCTTATTTTCATACAGAACAGCAAAACAGCACAAGGAGTCTCACAGAACTTACACTTCAGTGGTGCCATTTAAACACTTGGCAAGAAGCTGAGAACAGGAGTAACTGTAGACTCCCATACACAAATGAAGCATGGGCTCTCTCATCTCCATAGCATTTTCACAAAGATATGGAAAAGAATGGTGTAAGTCCAAATTTGGGACTACATCACACATGTTCCTTTCTTTTCTACAGCATACAAAACAAACGTAACCTTTCAGTAATAGTTGCACACTTAGATATAAAGACAAAAAGGTTCCTTAAAGTACTACTTTCATAACTTATGGGTTCTTTGAAACCTCAGAAATAGTTTTGGACTTTTCTTCACTACATTTAGTGGTAAGAAGCCTTCATATTAATACTTAAGGTGCAAAAATCCTCTTCATATACTAAATGCATTACTTACTGGAAGTCCACGAGCACCTGGCAGTCCTGGCTCTCCCTTTAAAAGATAAAAAATGAGTTTTTAAGAAGCGTTAGCATCAAGTTTTGTAAACAATACACAGGAAGATGTTCTCTCATCTTTTGGAGGGTATAATTTAGTGGACATAGTCTGCAAATATTATTCACTTCATTAATGCTATGCTGGTTTCAGTAAGACTTGATAGAAAGGAAAGACTTTCTCAGTATTAAAAAGATACAGCCTCTGGCCTTTAGTTCCCCCACCCCCCAAAAACTCAAGCATGCTTGTTACTCTGACTTCTGATTTATATTTCATTTGTTTGATTGATGATGAAGTCAGGTTTCACTGTTCTGGTTCCCACTGCATATTACAATGACACAATTGTAATACAAGATGGAAAGGGCCTCAACTTCACTGAAGATGCTCGACCTTAATGTCAACAATGTAATGCCAGCCACCATTCCTTACTGCTGGCTGGGGGAATGGAAGCTTCATTGTACTGTGTGAAAAGGGCCCAGTACATATGTAATCCATAGATATTTTAGGATGGTAAGAAAGGCTGCAGCATCTTATTAGTCGCAGAGAGACAAACAAAAATGCTGCTTTAAAAAAATCCATCATTTTATGCATACTTTTGTTCCTACCTTCTGTCCTTTTGGTCCCGGGGCTCCACGTGAGCCATCAGGTCCTGTGAATCCCTTTGGAAGTAAGGTATACAATGTTAATGCAAGGATTTTGTGTTTTTCTTAATCACAACCAAAAACATTATAAAACATAGAAAAATGAAGCTATTAAATGAAATTAGTAACTGCAGGAGACTTGCAACCCAAATATTCATTTACAGGTACAGACAGAACTGCACAAGTTCAAAGTACTAGCTTCTGGTGACAAACATCAGTGCCTGTGATATGTATCTTCAAGAATTACCCAGTTAAATCACAATTAAATTAAACACGTGATCTCACATAATCTCATTTCCTCTTAATGGGAGATCGATGAATTTATTTCATTGCTAAGGTCAAAAACAAAAACTGCCAGTGTTGTCCATTTTAAATAAAAGTTTCATTGACAAAAACAACACCACAAAACAAAACAAAAACTCAGAAAGCTACCGGGGGGGATTTAAATTTACCCTTTGAACTTGTCTAAAATTAAAAACCAACCACGATATTATAACCAGAAATTCATTTGGAGTTCTTATTTTTCCTTTTGTTTCCAATTTTATAGTCAGTTTATATGGCCTAGAAATTTCCAGATATCCAGAAGAGCTTTTCTTTTACGTTTATCTAATACTTTTATTTTTATTGGGACACTTCCACTTTTTTTGGTACATTTTCAGCAATGCAGTTTTCACACAATTATTCCAACAATTTGATTTTGAAAGGTTACATGATCATTACAAGCAATTACTGTACAGTACCTTTTTACAGTCTATTAAACCTGACACTGAAATAATTTTTGAAATAAAATGAGATTTAAAAAGACAGAACCGCCTCACCAATTAAACACAGAAGGTATTATAAATCTAAAGCCCAATTAAAAGTTGAATGCAGTGTGGAAATACAATAAGGTCTCCCCTTTTTTCTTCAAGAGAAAATAAAAAAGGTTTAATACTTCAAAATACTGTACTCTAGTATTACATTTTCACTCTTGCACTAATGTGAGGGAATATACAAGTGTGAACAGATACCATAAGCTAAGCTAAGTTAAGTGTGTTCTGTTTCACAGGATTGTGTTCCCATGAATTTTGGCAAGGAAAATAAAACTATGCCTTAAGTGAAAATTGTTAAGAGGCAATGAGTTTTAAAGGTCTGCTTATAGGGTTTTGACACGTACAAATGGGTTGTGGGCCTATATTGTTTTTAGGAAAAAGTGAAGTGGTATGAGATGTCATTCACAAAGCCCATTTCCTCTTAACAGATATGAAATTTGAACAGTTTAATTAAAGACTCTTCCAACTCCATGTCCACTGAATCTCTTCCCAAAACCAAATTAAGTATTAACCTCTAACTGCATTGCAACCTTAAATAAATACTAGGCTTTTTCATTTATATAATTTGCAATACCCTCTAATATACTGGTTTATGGTATATAATCTTTTTTTTTGATATCTTAAATTTTTAAAGTTTTAAAAGCTTATGTAAATAAAACATAAGCTTGCCTACCTCCTGGCATAACATCTAAGTACTAATGCAACAATCTTGCTTCATAACAAGAAATGCTTTCTAACAGAGCTTGAGAGAGAGAGAAATATGAAGAGTTTCCCAAAAATGTTTGAAGGCATTTTTACAGCCACAAATTTATTCAAGAGGTATGACCTAACAGGCCATCAGCATTAGACGATATTGAAACTTTGATCTCCTCTATTATTTTCTATAGGATGGGAAGATGCATCAGCAGGCTCTCCTCATGCCCTCGCTGCCCTGCCCTGCCCAGAGGTGGCTTCCAGAGGTGGCAGCACGAGTCCTCCCTGAGAGCACTGCCCAGCGCCCTCTCCAGGGCCAGGCGGCAGCACCGACAGCTCTTGGGCTTCATTTATTTATTCTTGGGAAAAAAAAAAGTAAAAGAAAGAAAGGAAATGCTAGAAAAATCAAGTGTACTCACATCAGCTCCCGGCTCTCCAGGCAGCCCAGGGGATCCTGGTTTGCCTGCATCCCCATCTGGACCCTTCAGGATTTAAATGGACAGTTAAGCGTGTTTCACAGGGGGAAGCAGAAACAAAACTCAAAACTTCTTCTCTCACAGAGGCAAATTAAAAGTAGCTGAAATCACTTACCGGCGGACCAGGGGGACCCTTTGGGCCTCTCTCCCCCTACCAAGATGTGAAAAGGAAGGTGTTAGTCAGAACTACAGCAATATTTTATAGTCCTTCTTGAAAATCACTGATTTACAGATTATCAGAAATATTCCTGAATTGACTCTTATTGTAGAAAATAAATATTAAATCCACATCATTTCTCTTGCAGACTAACAGAAATCATATCAGAAATTTCTGACAGGAATCAAGTGAGCACACATAGTAGTTCCTGTCAGGAATAATGTCACAAATCCTTATCATGATTTAGTATGAGTGAATCTACATAATCCCTTTTGAGATTAGATTTATAAACCCCCTACACCCCGTTAACGGCAGATAATCACAGCATATGATGCTGATTATATAAAATAAATAATCCTGAGTTTTCTATATCAAAGATTATCTGAAAATCTGCTTTCTTCTCTCACTCCAGCCCACTACAGAGTATGAGACCCATCAATTCCTTCATGAATCTGCAGCCAATTTCAAACTCCTGAGGATCAAAGGCTGACAGACAATGCAGACACACTTCAAGGCATTTCCTATTTCCTAGGCAGGACATGGGAAACACTTACATCAATGCCATCAATACCGGGAACTCCTGGTGGCCCTGGTGGACCTGGGGGGCCTGGTGGACCAGGGGGGCCTCTCTGACAAGGAGTAAAAAAAAAAAAGAAGCAATTAGAGCCTGGCAAGCATCTGAGCCATTCTGGGGGGACCAGCAAAATTAGAGGCTATGGGTTAGTCAGGAGGTCACAGCTGTGACAAGGAGCTGCATCTTCACCCTGTGTATATCACAGGCCCTATATCCTATTTTGACTGTCACTATGAGGACTGGCAACACTGCCCTCACCAAGGGAATGGGGAAGGTGTTAAACCCCCCTCCCTGTGCCCAGCCACTCTCCTGTGCCCACAATGCTGGCAGGGCCAGGTAGGGTCCACTCCCCATCCAGCAGGATCTGAATGCCACATGGCAATGACAGGCTGGTAGAAATAAAAGTGATCTTTGCAAATCAAACACCGAAATTCACTATGCTAATTAATCATTCAGCCAACACAAAGGAGACAGTCTTCCTCAGAGTTCATGCTAGCAAGGAAAATTTAAAGCAATCCTTTCCCCATTTCACTGACAGGCTCAGCAGTTTCCCCTGGTTCCACAGGATTACATTAACATCTGCAGAGGTACTTTCTCAAAGCGCCAGGCTCCCGAGGGGAGGCGGCAGGCGCCGCCAGCCTGTGGAAACTCAGGGAAAGGTTGTTACAGGTCTCCATGCCTATAATGGGGGTCTCTGTTCTCCTTGCAGTGAGCTCTGCCCGCGGCCCCACAGCGGGGCTCTGTGAGCAGGAGGCTGCGCCGGGCCCTGAGCCTGGTGCCTTGGTCCCGACAGCACCGCTGCTCCGGTCGTTTTTCCTCCACACATCAGACTTCCCAGAAATATTCCTTCCAGCGGTAGTTGCATGTGGAGCTCAAGCCCCGCCAGTGTCCCCGGCCCTGTGCCCACCAGGTAGGGACACAGGCGGTAACAGCGCCCGGCGGGCAGCTCGCCCCTGCCGTGTCACCCACAGCTACTGGAGGGACACGGGACGGACACGGGACCCGACTCCGGCGGGTCGGCGCCAGGGCATGGCAGAGCAGCCTTCGGTCCCTCTGCCCCAGCACCCCGAGCTCCGTCCGCTCCCTCGCACTTACCTGGATTCCCGTCTGGGGTACCNCGGTGCCGGGGGGCGGCCGCGGCAGCTCCTCTGCCTGCGGGGCACAGCGACCGCAGGGGCCCAGCCGAGCAGCACAACAGGGGCGAGGCAGACAGCAAGGCACGGAAGGGTTAAAATGAGGCGGTGGCTGCTGCTGCTGCTGCCCGGGGGAGTTGGGTTTCTGAAAGCACCCTATACCAGGCAGGTATAGTAAAAAAGATCATAGCCGGGCAGGAAGGGGGAGAAAAAATGAGACTCCTGTGGGCTGCAGCGGAGGATAGGGCAGGGCAGGGTACGTCGCTTACCCGAGCCGGCAGCTCGCCGCAGCCTTCTCGCTGGGGTCGCAGGGGGTCGCAGTGAATCA